>OX328123.1:97411392-98011392 GCA_946811695.1 Gonocerus acuteangulatus | reverse complement strand
TCTCTAGACTCATTTAAAATGATTAAAATAGAAGCTGTTATTATTTTGGGTCCACATTTCTAGAAAGCATGAAGATTAGATAGTTAGCCGTCGAGGTGATAAGTAAAGATGGAATGGTTGGGATTCGGCTAAAGAAACCTCAATACGATTTTTTTTAAAAATCTATATTTAGGACGTTTTGGCTACTCATTGGTAGCCTTCGTCAGCAATGAAAGTGCCGGGAGGCAGAGGAGGACCAAAGTTGACAGTTCCATCTTTACTTTCAAGAAAGGTCTTATTTACGATCTTACCTGGATGGGTCCCCGCCCTAGGAAGGACCCCGCTAGGCATTTGAAAAGCTATATCTTGGAAATCCATATCTCTAAGATTAAATTGTTTTTCTTATTTTTCTTAACCTGATTTATTATCAAATACATTATCCAACTATAAGCAGTTAAAAAATAACAAGGAATAAAAACAGACAAAAAGAACAGTTCGAATAAGCGAAATCAATTACTTTAAAGTTTTAAGCACTTATTTCTCCGATTGACATCGTCTAATCAAAACTTTCATCAGAATCTTTTTTGTAGAGCATTTAGTAAGCTTTCTAATGGTATCCTTCCGTTTACCAAGATTCTCAACCTTTTTTGAGATATTAAGGAAAGTATACAAAGTTACAAAAACTTTTTATGTCTGTTAATAAAATATTTTATTCTAACCCTTCCTTAACTCCAAACGTAACACAAATTTCAACATATTAGTTTTAATGAAAGTAGACCATGCAGAAAATGTTTCAACTGAATCCCATGATTCTAAGTTCCCAAACCAAAAACGGTATTCAAAAACTATTTTTCCAATTTTCTCGAAAACGGTTAAAGCTATCGCCTTAAAAATGGTTTCATTCGTTTTCCTAGCCCAAGAAGCGTATAAAACGAGTGCTTACAAGCTTATGAACTCAAAAACGTAAGCGTTACGATTTTTTTGCGCGAATTTCCCCCCAAACGCCATCTTCCAGTGGACGGATTTTGCTGGTTAACGAATTTGACCTTTCAAATTGGACGACGGATTTTTGTACCAAATTTCATCAAAATCGGACCTTTCGTCTTCTACCTAGAAAGCGAACAGACAAATATATAGATATATATATA
Source organism: Gonocerus acuteangulatus (assembly GCA_946811695.1). NCBI lineage: Eukaryota > Metazoa > Arthropoda > Insecta > Hemiptera > Coreidae > Gonocerus > Gonocerus acuteangulatus. The sequence continues at coordinate 98,010,265 of OX328123.1, read as the reverse complement.
TATATATATATATATATATATATATATATATATATATATATATATAATAAATATATACATATATATATATAAATAAATATATACATATATATATATAAATATATACATATATATATATATATATATATATATATATATATATATTTTCATAAATATGGCAAAGGTCCAAATAATAGTACTCCAGATTCTTGCACTATTTTATTTTTGATACGCCCTACATGTTTCGTGGCCTTATGCCACCTCCTCAGGGGCCATTAAATCCCTATGTGTGGTCAGCTCGCCACCCATACTATGACTGGGTGGCGAGCTGACCACACATAGGGATTTAATGGCCCCTGAGGAGGTGGCATAAGGCCACGAAACATGTAGGGCGTATCAAAAATAAAATAGTGCAAGAATCTGGAGTACTATTATTTGGACCTTTGCCATATTTATGAAAATAAATAAATGTACATAAATAAAGGTCACAAATCATGGAATTGAATATATATATATATATATATATATATAAACACACAAATTTGAACCACCATCATTTTCGGTCTGTAGGGGTTCTGAAACGCAAAATTTTCTAGTCGGCACTTCTGGATTGCGTCATGAGATCAACCTTATAAGCGGGGTTCCTCCCTATGGGGGAGGGAGGAACCGCGCTAAAATAAAAAAATAGGATAAATATAATTCATAATTTAAATGATGTAAAAATACTTTTCACTCTCTGTATAAAGAAATGGTTAAAATAATAAAACATTATGTTATTAATAATCTTTATATGCTCGTTTATCTTTTCTAAACGTGCTATGTTCACGTATTTTCGTTTTCTGCAGTCTCTTAGTAAATTCTTTGCAGTTAGTGTCTTATTGCATTGAATAATGTTATTAAATGAATGGAGAATGAAGGAGGAGTGTTTAGAAATAAGTTGACAATGGCGGTAGAACAATTTAATCTGAAATTATTCAACGATAATTTAGGTGAATGAGACATTATAAACTTTTAAACTCTTCAACGAATACATTTAACTGAACATTTCTCTCCTTATACAGCTCCGGAATTGGTAAAATGGCGTCATGTTTCCATGGAGACGATTTTATCATAATATAAAAATTAAATAAATTAATATAATTCAATATACTGGAAGAAATGTTCAAAACTATGACTAGAGTATCCAGAGAATGAGGATAAATGATTCATTATGAGATTGTAATGCCCAGACGAGTGGAATATCGGGTCTTATCTATATAAAAAAACTATATTGTTCTTTTCCCTGGAAATATTGTAAGCAGCAATTTCATAAAAAAATATAGGAACGTTTGTCAATATGCAAATTAGTGTCATTAAAATTGTATTTGATCAGCACCCCCAACCTTATATACGCATCTACAAATCGGTTCCAGAACAGGTTAAGAGGGCAGATACTATTGATGTATCCTTAACATTAAGCTTCATCTGGGGGACAATGTGGTCAGTACTATGCTCCAGTCGCCTTATTTTCCACTTTGAAGCTACACATTAATGGCTGGGTGGGCCTAGGGACGTTTGGAGACAGCAATTCCGCCCCTCAAACGCTAGAAGATAACATCATTCAAAGCGCACCCGAGTTGTTAATTGATATTTTGTGGAAATAAATAATTAGTTAGGATAACTATATTATATATTTAGAGGAAAACAGTGCCATAATTAAATTGTATAGTACCTATCAAATATTGATGTGCTAAAATAATTACTACTCGATTAAAATATAGAGAGTTGGAAAAAGAGGAACTATTTCAACATACTAAATCTCCGACAAAAATATAATTAAATCTCAGTTTTTGATCTTAAAAAAATCAAATATTAAGGGAAAGTGTGGGCCTCTTTTCCTACCTCAGTGAGTCCAATTACAGCTTTAGGTTGAAAAGAAAAATATTAAGGGAAAGTGTGAGCCTCTTTTCCTACCTCAGTGAGTCCAATTACAGCTTTAGGTTAAAAAGAAAAATATTTGATTGGTATTTAGATAATCTTCAATACAATGTAATGTATGCACTAGAATAAGCTAACAATGCCCTTGGGGCTACAAGTTCGGAGCAGTTGCAATGAAAGTGTGAATTTTTCAAAATCTAGTTTTCAGATAGTCTTTCAAGTGAAGTGATCGTTAAGGATTTTAAATATATTACTATATAAACCATAAGTCGAGGTGCAACATTCTAGTAATCATGACACTTTCAATGCAACAATATTAAAATTGAGAATGAATGAAAAACTTGCAAGGACAGTGGCTCTGTTCAAAAACTCTTATGAAGAATTCTTTAAGAATTTCCGTATTTTTCATTTTAATTTAGTAATGATACAATTTAGCTGCTAATACATTATTTTTATACAGTTGCTTATGTATATTCAAATAAATGACGGAATTTTATTTGAGGAAAATAATGTAAAAGCACGACTTGGCAATGAATCTTTGGGTTCCAGTCAACTTACAGGTTTTATTATTTTAGAAGGCATTGATAATTTCATAGTTATTTTTTGTCATAATCATCTAAAATTAGACGATCTATAACGTAACGTTTTTATTATATTGTTTTTGCAATGGGGTTATTTGTATTTCTGGTCGTAAATAATTTCTTACAAAGTGATTAAATAAACTTGTTTGCGTAACTTATCAAAGATCTTAACATTAAAAGCTTAACTGAGACGTGGAATAAGTAATACAAATTGATTTCTTACATTTTACGCGCATAAGGTTGATTATGTTAACCAGCAGAATCCCCACGCTACAGTCTCTTAAATCTTAACCGATTTCAAACCCTTTTTTTTCCCCCCAATGAAAGCTAATAGAATTTAAAGCAACTTTGTCTAGTCATAGTTTTGTTTTTTGTTCCTTTTTTTTATTAAATCACTTGTAAAGAAGTTAAATTCACGAAGTTTTACAATCCTTACATAAGTAGTCTTCGTAATGAATTTTTACTAAGAATAATTTATAAAATAGTTTATATAAAAATTAATAACAGTGATAATATTTCAGCATCTTATTTAATTCACTTATTTCGATACATTGCTTATTTGTTTTTACATTATTCTTCTTATTTCACTGGCGTTTCAAAAAAGTTGTGTCGGGTCAGTGGTCCCAAGTAGGTTTTAATTAAATTATTTAGGTGTTGAAAAAACAAATTCAAAATTAATATTAAACAGTTAGTATTATTAGATCACTGCAAATAACCTTATGATTACTAGCTCTGTGCACCGTAGTACGGCAGTGTTATATAGGACCTATTTACAAAGCGCGCTCTCAATATTTTTAATGGACGCGAAATTCAAAATGTTTATAGTAAATTAACACCAGATAGGCCAACCGCAAACGTCCTTTTGGCCACAGGTTGCGTATAGAAGGTTTAGGCCATAGATGGTGAAATATTATGCCTTCCTTATCACACTAGAGATAAGCGTTATATGGACTACTAACTAATGTGACAAAGCTGTTGGACTATTTTCTTCTCCAGCGAGCCACGATCTACGTCTAAGCAGATTTCTGAGTTACATTTATCTTATTGTATCTAACAAGGGAATTGTTGTAACTAACAAGGGAACATCTCCAAGTGTCAGATTTTTATGAAACTTTGTATATATATTAAACACGTAAAAATAATCGTTACGTATTTTTTTTTAAATCGGCCCAATCATAAACCTATTTTATTTTATTTCTCAGCTCCTAAGGCGCATTGGACCGAACACTCGGACACGTGTGTACTATTTTTCGATGTAAAACCACCAGAAAAAAAAATGACCCAAATCGGTGACCCCACCACTGTTTACTCACTTGAGAATATTTGAAGTGTACTTTGGAAGGGTGCTTTCACCCCTTAAACGTGTGATTGGGCCGATTTAAAAAAAATACGTAACGATTATTTTTACGTGTTTAATAAATACACAACGTTTCATAAAAATCGGGTCCGGACACTTGGGAATGTTCCCTTTTAAGTGAATAACAACTCAACGAAGCAAAGTTTTTGCTCCTTTGTAAAAATGTCATTCCTTAGAGATGTACAGCTTTCAACGAAAAATGTAAATAGCACTCCTTGTTGAAATAGTTAAGTGTTTGAAGAGCTGTCTTCTTGTGAAAGAAATGACGTCTTCGAGGCGCGTCTAGAATACAGAAGAGCGAATTATTCAAATCCCTTCCGAAGACACTTACCTCCTTCATTGTTTTCGGAATGTATTTTCTTTTGAGCCGAGATAAATCCCTTGTTTTCTTCTCTGTTAATTGAGCCTTGGAGAATGGACATTACTCAACCAGGATTGTTGTTGGTTTAGTGACAGTACGCATCATCATTTCAAGGTTATTCTTCTTTCAGGTGTAAATCTACTCCAAAAAGTATGAATGCAGCAATAGGATATTAAAAAGTCCAACTCACAGGAACTACGCCACCTTAGCTCGTTTTTGTTTATAATTAATGGAGATTTTGTAGAAAGAACAGTGACAATTTTCCGTATCCCAATATATCTTAAAAAGGTCAGTATTATAAAGGCTTATTAACCCTTTAAAACCCATTCATGAACCAAAGTCACATCTCCTTGTCTGATCATTGTAGAAAAACGTTTTACGCCATCTGAAACTTTCTTTCTTTCTCCCATCTTTGTGTAAGTAACCTAAATGAATAACGTATGGCATAATAAGAAAGTGAGAAGCCTCCTTTCTAACTCGAGTGAGCAAGAAAACCACGCAGATGATATCGTTCCTAATTTAACCTTATTCATGGCCGAGAAATATGGTTGGGTGGAAGACCAACAGGCATAATGTTGTCTTAATTCACCCACTAACTGCCTATAAGGATGATAGCATCTTCCAGTTAGATATTTAACAACTAATGAATACTAATTCTGTTCTACATGGATTCACCAATGGTCACCGACCCGCTAACGTATCAACTTTTACCCTCAGCAGTAAACGAAATGTCCCAAAGAACCACCATCGTCCAATTTATCAATTTGTATGATAAGGAGGGACATCTGATGCTATACCAGCCAGCAAAATGTTGTTTTCCGAAGTAATGTCGCCATTAAGGTTGCACTCTTGAAAGAAATTCCGTAAACGTCGGGGGCATCTAAAGGCATAAATGTCATGTAAAAATACACTAATTTGGTCTATCTGAAGGGGGCTTACTCCGGACTCAAATTACTAAATTTCTTATACAGGTCGTAATTTCTGTTGTGTTGTAGCGGAGCACGGTATATTTCGTAGGTATCTAAAGGCAAAGATGTGACTTAAAAAAAAAAAAAAAAATGAGTTCGTATTATTTTTAAATGGAATTAAGCCGCCAAACTGGCTCGGGCATTGATTCTTACTTCTGCCACTAAGATCGCAGAATATAAGCGCTGTATCCGGTTTCTGCTATATATTGAGATTGAGCAAGTGATCATTTACAAATATAGAAGAGCGAATGTTTGAGCAGAAGGCTCTAAACAATTTCTTTTTTTTTTTTTTTTTTTTTTTTTTTTTTTTTTTTTTTAATTTCTTATTTCATTAGGTCAATTTAAGCAAATTAATAGGGAGTGCAGTGTACAGTATCCAATATACTTAGTAATGCAGCTCTCGCGTGAGGGATTTTTTTAAAGAATGTTTTCTTTCATTATGATCACGTTGCCATGATGCCAAATTAGCCAGACTGCGTATCGGCCACAGTCGTGTGACTCACGTGTCTCCAATAGCTCACAAGGATAAATCTACAGCCGAATATGTAAGTCTAAACTTTGATGCCCCCATCGACTTGACAGAACTCCTTGGAGCTGACAGCCACCATATTGACACAATAATCAAACACTTAAAGAACTTAAACATTTGAAACAACATCTATCACGAACAATAAAGTTAATATCAAGCCGGAATATCCGATTAAAATGTAACATATTGGCATTCATTCTTTTTAGAAAACTAGTGTGCTATTCGATAGCTTTACATATTAAATTTTTTTGTTAAATATCTTTTATATATGGTTATTTGGGCGAAATTCGCTCGAAAGAAAAAAAAACAGAAAAAAAAAAAAAACGCAACGTTTAGTTTTTTAGTTAATGGTCTTATCGGTTAATAAACCTAAAACCGTTAAATGTTTACTGGTTTCTTATTATAGGAAAACTAATGTAACCATTTTTAAGGCGATATCCGTAACCATTTTCGATAAAGATAGATAACACTAGTTTTCTTGTCTAATGTTTGGTTTGGGTATTCAGAAACGATGGATTCAATTGAAAATAGTTCCAGATGACATTCATCCAAACCAAGATATTTAAATTTTGGTTACGTTTGGAATTAAGTATTCGAAAAAAAAAATGAATAACAGACATGAGCAGTTTTGGAATTTTTATAATGTTTGCCGTGAATGCGATACACGTAGCTATTATTCACGGTCTAGGATTTTAATATTTCTAAGGATGGAATCATTCATTGTTCAGCTCGGCTTTAATATTCATTCCATATCTTCAATAGAGGTCGAATGAAACACACTTTAAATATCTATGTTGAGGAAGTCCGCATTAGGATCGGGGATGGTCGTCAGTGTCGGACTAAGTCGCTTTGTCTGTTGTTGTTAGGGATTCCACGTTTAATGCATATACGTTTGTCCTTCAAGCAGTAGAGTCAAGAGGAATCCTAAGTCTATGCCGCACACTTCTATAGTATATGCTTCAGTTTGTCTCCGACTCTTGGTCATGTCGAGTCATCTCGGTGATTTTCATGGATGACCGTTTTATTGCTTAATTTTGCGGGAGTGTTTTGATCGAGTTTAGTGAATTATTTTGTTATCTGTCTGATTATGATAAAGATTGGTAACGAAAATGTCTATTGCATCTGGAAGACCGTCATTTTGGTTCGGAGCAAGAGTGAATCCGATGTATGTACCCAATATATTTACAAATTTGTTAGTAGATAATACATTAAATGCTCTTATAATATAATTTATATATTTCTATATATTTGCATTAAGAAATTAATTTGTATATAATCCTATCCTACATTTAATTAATTGCAATCAGCGGCTGTAATGCAGAGATCATCCTCGATTATTTCAATCGAGATGGACTGTAAACCTGAACCGCCCTTTCTCCATTCTAGGTGTACTTATCGCACTAGTATTTCTAAAGTGACACAACTGAAGATAAAACTTAATTGAAAATGTGTCACGTACAAGTCCCTGTGGTGTACAACCTCTCAAGCTAGGTAGATACAGTTTTGATGGTTGATAAAGATATATTTACCATGTCTTTCACAGTCATAACTATGACGGTGTGAATAAAACCGATTTTTGGTTGTGTCACTTTAGAAATACATAGATACGAAAAGAATTTCGTTTTTCATTTTCCTAATTAGACACTATTTCCGAGATTCCTGGCTTTTTTAGCACATACCGAAGGAATTTAACTGTCAAGTTCGGCTCAAGAAAACATTTTTGAAGCATTTCGTCATCGCTCCTATACACTAAATTAATTAACAGTAATATTATATATTACTATATATATATATATATATATATATATATATATATATATATATATATATATATATATAGTTCTTCATATGGAGGAATTTATATTTAAAAAACAAATTCCAGCTCAATGTGAAACTTATGTTGAATCTAAAATATTTGCGTTGAAAATTGATGGAGTTCTGCATTCATGCGTAACGTCAAGCGCCTATATTCGTTTTTCCCTTCGAAGTCACTTGGACAGATTGACATTTGGTCTGACCAAAATGGTTTGGGATCGTAATAGAATCGTATTCACTGATTATATGGAGGTGCCAAAATGTCTTACTCTACGCCGGACAGAAATAATGATCTGCAATTATTTCTTGGGGTAATAATAAGAAACCTATTGCATTGCAAAATCACAGCAGCTCCGGGAAATGGGAGATCTTATTTCCAGCTGACTGCACACTATCTTGCTTCACATTGCCGTTCGCTGACCGACGTCATTACTCATAGAAAGTAGACACTACTGCTAATTCATCCTATATTTAGAATAGCTTTTCTCTCTCCAATAATATCATCTGGCATAAACTTTTCAGTACTAGTTTTATATATATATATATAAATGTAAATATAATCATTTACTTCCACTCTGACATATATTTATATGTATATATGACTCACTGACCTATCATCGCCCAGCCCAAACCACTGGACAGAAAAAATTGAAATTTTGCATGAACACTCCCCTTAGAACGTAAACTCTCGTTAAGAAAGAAGTTTTTGATATAAGAATTTTTAAGTATGTTTAGAGGGGTTTAAATTTTTATTTGGTTAGAGAGCAGGCAAGCCAAGGCAGCAAGCGTTGCGAGGACAACAGGTCAGCTGATAGAGTACTGTATTTATTTCATAATATTATTTCTATTTGAGCTTCATTTCAACTATGATGGCACACCTTGAATTACTAGAAATAAACTGTGATTTCGTCCCGCATAGAGTTTACCCTATTCCTGGTGATGGTCTATCCGAGGTAACAATATTCCGAACCCTTAAACTCCTGTTACTGGTAACCTATAGATAACGGGCTATCTCTAGGTTATCTGCTACTTGACACTGCTTCGGAGCGCCCCAATGTACAGAAACATTATACTTTCATTACTTATCAATTGATGATTAACTTATAGTATGACGGGAACCGTGCTATAATAAACTGGAAACAATTATATAGTAGCGTTAATTTTGATGATACCTTTTTTAACGTAATAAAATAACTAATTATCTGCCGTGACGAAGCACGGGTATTCAGCTAGTGTTTAATATTTATATTCCATCAGAATGAAATAAAAGCCACTGCATGCCACAATATAACAAAAGAAAAAGTGCATCACAGCTTTTCTCTAGGTAATCGTTGTCCCACGACATATGTCACAAGCGGATGTTTGACATAAAAACCGCAAGTGTAACACCAGCAAGCCTATATGTGGTTTTCTACATGTGCTGTTATGTAAGCGCTTATTATGTGCATTTCGAATAATGAATGTAAATTCAAAAAAATGTATAACTCGGCTTGTGACTTATTTGAAATTTATATTTATATTTTCTTGAGTAAATATTACTGGGAAAACACTAGACTACTGCATGAAAGTAGTCACAATTAACAAAAATACTAAAGACGAATATACCACATTGCATACAACTAAGATTAAATAAATGAAATATTTAAAAAAAAAAAAAAAAAAAAAAAATCAACTCATACGTCATCTTACTATTTTTCCATGTAACGTTATTATCTGGCATTAATTGAAAAGCTTAGAACAAAAACCCCCAATATTTCGCCTTGCAGAAAAAGTAGCCATCTGTTCTAAAACTGCAATTACTGTTTTCTCCAGAGTAGTAAAATAAAATAAAAAAATACTTAACCAGTTTTGGAATTGATGCTTTAAAAAATATTTCAAGATGAGATATCATAGTTAAGTTTCGAAATGCTTTTAAATTTCCTGATATCTCAGGTCCCTAATATCTATCTCAGGTTCCTAATATCTATTCAGATGTATATTTCGATTGGAGAGCCAGTCAGAGCAAACCTTGAAGTTTCGGAAGGGTTGGATTCGTTCCATTGGAAGCTAAATATTAAGGGTTATTATTTTAAGCTTTAAAAATCACCCAAGGGATAAACATTGCATCGAAGAGCATAACTGTTATATATAAGAAGAGGACTTTCCTCTAGTCGAACTTTATTACTCAAATTACTGTGTGAGAAACTGAATTATGTAGAAGCCACGCCCTTTATATATCGTCAAACTAGCGAATATGCAAATTGGAGCAAACCAGAGAACGGATATATTCTATCCATTGGCGACGTTATATATAGAAAAATGGTCTTATTCGATACTTTATTTAAGGCATTCTAAAGGGGTTAGAGTTGTGGCAATATGCGACAAGCTGTATCGCCCACAATCCAAAGCAGTCTCGAATCTGGAAAACATTTTTCATATTCGATAATTTGACACAGTGAAAACTCTATGATCCGATATATGAAGCCGATAATTGAACTCTTATTGAGATAGGACATACATCTATACACCTCACTGTTCAAGAACTATTTTCCCCTTTTTTTCATAATCACTTTTGAAATGTTTCTTACATGTATTATCATATGATGATCGATGTAGTCTCAGGTTTCCAAGAAAGTCCAAAGTGTATTAATTGCATTTGTAGCTTCTTGAATTGTACGAGATTCTTTTTTGACCACTTATTCCTCATTACATTCGCCTAAAATGCTCTCCTCAGAAGATGGATCTCATACAGAAACGTTACAGTCAACTTCCAAGAAGTCGACGACTACTATGTTTGCAGCCGTTGTGTCGATGTCCCAATCACATCAAGTGATTGAAGAATCGGTGAAGTTGTCAGAAGTTATCAATGGGAGTTTGTTTTATAGAGGTCTTGGCTTGGAAGAGTTCGACTCTTTATGAGTGCAACCTTCGGAAGGTGCTAAACAATCAATATAAATTATGTGCATTCATAAGCTTATTTATGCACTGTTTTTACATTTATTTTGTAGTTATGACATTTGGCAAATCGGATGCGTTTCGTAACTTCTCAAATAAATAAATATTTAGTGATACCTGTTATTACTCTTATCCTAATCTTCTTCATTTGTAATGACCATGATTCAAATTCTTAATGAATGTCATTTATTGTCTGTTAATCTATTATCTAGGAGTATTAAATAAATAAATGAAAGCTGACATATGTTGTACAGATGGAGACGGATTCACTGGAGGACTACTGGACGGAGTTCCGATTAGTTCGGGAGTCAAGGCCTTCTTCCCAGGATCTTGATGAAGACAACTCCAATCCTCCGGGTATGTTTAGTATTATTTATTGGAGTATGTTTGCAGTTATTTTTGGTACTTACAGGTTCTTTGCAGGTTATCTATTTACTTCTTTAAAGGTTATTTAAGGTTAGAAATCATATAATATAAATATAGTAATGAAAGAGTTAAAATCACTGCAATCACTACCAAAAGTAACTTTTTTTGACTACTATATTTATATAATATGGTGTAATATGGTTTCTAACTAACCCTTAGATAACTTGTATTTGTAAGTTGTATAACTTTGAAAGATATACCATTCCTTTCCATGGGATATGGTACATTTTCCTGTTTGTAGCTCAAAGTCAACGCTAGTAGATAATAAAACTATAATTAACAATAAATCCTTACTTTAATAATAATGATATGATGCTTCTTGTGAATGGGTGATGATGTTTCTGAGACATCATCATGATGGGTTGGTATTTGGAAGTAGGGTTGCTTGGTTCTGAGTTGGCTTGCTGGCTGGCTACTCCACGACTCATTGCTTGTTTTTCTACTCCATATTAATCACTTTAAAAGTCGGAGAGAAAACAAATGCTTGCAGCCGGTGTCCATTAAACTTGAAGACTATAACGGCCATTTTTACAAGAGCATGACTAATCTCCATGGCAAGGAGGTAGGCCCAAAGTACGTGCGGTGATGACAGGACGTAAATGAGATGATGACTGAACATAAGTAATACTTTTAGGTTTTTATAACATAAATCAAAATAAGCAGAATATATTTCAACAAGGAATATTTATTAATAAAAAGGTTAATATTATAAAAATCAATGGATTTGTAAAGTTTAGGGCCCTTCTCACCGATTTTTTTGTCCGGTAGTTCTATAAAATATTTATATTTTATATTTGTTTCGTATTATGGGCATACGTGCTATGCGTTTCCGCTCGTTCAAGAAGACATCAAAACTGTAGCCAATCCAACTCGCTAAAATTAGTAGAATTCTATTTATTTTTGCGAGTTGGATCGACTTGAGTGTTAAAGGTTACTTTACAACCAGCAACAACCAATAGAATTGCCCATAGGAATAGCCAATAGAAAGGCTAATGAGTTACAGATACTTCACAAGTAACTGGATGTGGTCTTCACAAAAAGACTCATTTACTGTTTATAATTATATATTTATTTATTATCTGCACAGCTTCGGGTTTTTGGTGTTTAAAAATATTCTATTGTAGGTCATATATATTAATAAAGTAGAAATGTTAGGGTTGTACGCTCTACAACTAGTGAGTGGATTGGTCAATGGTATATTGTACTTATACAGCTTTCTTACCAGGCTATTAAAAAGGTTTATTAGTTTTTGGTGCCAATTTCTAGTCCAGCGCGCATGTGTTAAAACGTAGCTGGAGGCTATAATAACCTTGTGGTTGTTTGCCCAAAAAACTAGCAAACTAAAACGTAGCTATATCTGACTGTTGAGAGGTAGAGCTCATTTTACCGGGAATATTTTCGGAACAACTCATTTCAATAATTGTGGTCTGCGTAAATCGAAAACTTACCGGAACATTTATTTTTCATTTTAAATATTAAAAGCCGTCAGAATTGACCTATTTTCAATTCGTAATATGTTTTTGAAAGGTTGAGTGCATCAGTTTTTTTGTTTTATTTATTATTTATTTATTTATTAAGTGCTTCGTTTCGTGGACAAAAAGCACACTGAGGTAAGTCTTCCAAGAAACCAGGGAGAAAGTGAAAATTGTATTATTTAACAATTAAAATAATATTAAAAATAAAATAAAATAAAAAATAAAAATTAGAATTAAAAAATAAAAATGATTAATATAAATTTCAATTTTAAGCTATAATGAATAATAAACTCTTAATGGAATAAAAATGTAGTTCATTAACCTGTCTTCGGGGCCCTCATATGAGATGGTATAATCCTTTAGTTTGTAAATATGTCAAGGTACTGTCTATGTACAGGCTACCTTCAGCGAGAAGTTCACACATGTTGAATGGTATGGTTAAGTCTTGTCGTCTAATGCAGTCTGTTAGAATATGCTTTATTGTTTTTAGAATAAAAAACTTATTTTAGAATAAGATTTTTTGTTTTAATATTTTAAATATGGAAAACATTCTTTTCGGGGTTTGCAACAAATGAAAAGTAATACCCTTTACCGCTGGTACCTCATTTGCATAATTATTACACAAAAACCTATCAAACTGAGTTGAACGAAATATCGTGGATTGGTTTATTATACAATCAAAATCGTCTTCCTAAAATATGAAAGTCATAAATGCTTTGTAAGCTTCCGAAAAAAAAAAATATATAAAATATGTCTATTTTTACCATTTTCGTACTTATTGTTGTTATGCATAACCGCGAATAAATTTGAACGATTCTAAATAATTAAAAATCATTTAACAAATATTATCCTAAATAACTTTTTAGGAAATTTCATTTTTGACGCCTTTTAAAGTTCTTGAGCATATACACGTTCGGAGCTATGAACGAAAGAAAAATTTAAAAAAAAATGTGATTCTGTTAATATTTAAAATAAAAAAAATGTTCCGTAACTTTTCGATTTACGCATGCCTCAGTTATTTTTACTTGAGTTATTCTGAAAATAATCGCACAAAAATTAGCTTAACCCCTCTCCACATCGAACTCAAAACAGATCCGCCTGGATGTTTCGCCAGTATATGACAATACTCAAGTTGGTGAATCTAGGCGAAAACAGTAGATAAACCCTGACAACCTCACGTTTCTATTTGTTTTTGTTTCATACATATGCGTATCGTATTTTTAGCAGAAAAATCCCAATTGTTTCTGCTATTAAATATTATTTTCCAACGTTTAATAAATGTTTTGAAATCAGCGCTAAATTTGATTTAAGGGTAAAGGGCTCTTTAAATGTTCGCAAGTGTCTCTTATAAACTGCAATAACTGTTCAAAAAGTTGGTAAATTATTAAAAACTTATGGACAAATTTTCGAGAATCACTTCTTTTACAACTTTGTAAGATTCAGCAGCTTGCAGATTTTTTTGGGGGGGAGTAGTGATTGTCGAAACTTTGTTGCTAACCAGACTTTTTTAATTAAAGTTGGTATTAGTAAAAAAATCTGGTTAGCGTAAGGTTTTTGACAATCACTACACTTCCACTTCCTTGAAAATTTAGTAAGATTCAGCTGCTTGCAGAATTTTTCTTTGGAAGAGTAGTGATTCTTGAAACTTTGTCGCTAACTAAACCTTTTTACTAAAACATTGAGAGGAGATTGTTGACCGTAGATGATGCAAGGTAGGGATTGTCGGGGTTCGGTCACTGCTACTTAATAAAACTACATTTTATCATAAAAATGGTTTTATTGTGCCGACGTTTCGGCTTGAACTTCAAGCCTTCATCAGGGCTGTAAAAAACAAGTAGGACGGATGTAATACTGAAATATACATATATATATATATATATATATATATATATATATATATGCCTACATACACAAATACACATACATATATACATACATACATATATGGAAAAAGACAAAACATAAAATACTAGAACATAATATATAGAAGAACAATGTGCTCTAGAAGTGTTTGGATTATTAGGAACCAATAGGATTCCAGAACCCCCCCCCCCACACCTACTCCTTTCTTCCTATGTTTCCCTGTATTAACTGTCAGAAATGATCCCGCATTTGTGAGGACTAGTTCTCTATCTTCCCATCGGTAAGCCCATATTGTTATTCTTATATCTAATCTAATATGTAATCTGTTATTCTTATATCTGTTTTCCTAATAATCCAAACACTTCTAGAGCACATTGTTCTTCTATATATTATGTTCTAGTATTTTATGTTTTGTCTTTTTCCATATATGTATGTATGTGTATTTGTGTATGTAGGCATATATATATATACATATATATATATATATATACATATATATATATATATATATATATATATATATATATATATATATATATGTCTGTGATGTATGCAGCGTTATTTGTGGAGTTCTCGATTTCGTAGAAGGTAGAAAAATAATGTCTCTCCACTGAAAAACAGTGGAGAGACATTATTTTTCTACCTTCTACGATATATATATATGTATATTTCAGTATTACATCCGTCCTACTTGTTTTTTACAGCCCTGATGAAGGCTTGAAGTTCAAGCCGAAACGTCGGCACAATAAAACCATTTTTATGATAAAATGTAGTTTTACTAAAAGTTGATTTTAGTAAAAAAGTCTAGTTAGCAACATTTTTAAAAAAATAATTTTATATACATATAAGGGTATAATAGTTTTTCAAAAAAAAAGAGTAATTATAGATCGGAAAAATTGCATTTCTCCTGTTTTTTGCCTGATAACATTTTTTTCTCCCAAAATTGATTTAAAGTTGTTTTTTACCGCAATGAACAACAATTAAACTCCATCGTTTGATATATACTCCATCGTTTGATTGCGTAAATTTATGACTACATTTTTTCACCTTCAATTAAAACATTATTTTAAATGAGATTGTTACATTAAGGCGGGTTAGGTCACTAATAACCACACTAATGGGGACCTGTCGGGATGTGTGGTAAGGCACGCATGCGCTGTCGAAAGGCTATGCTTACACAACTTGTGTAATATCCAGGCTGTTATTAGGCTCTGCCTATAGTAGGACTGTCTAAATAGGCCCCTTAGGCTGCAACAGGGAGGCGATAATCACAGGCTCCTGGCTAGAGAAAGGGGTGAGGTTTTTTGTTTGCCTATTCCTGGTGGGATCCCATTGTCTGCTTAGGTTATGAGGTAGTCTTCCCTAGAAAATACCATCCCCTTGGATGTCCCTTTGTCTGTCATTTTTAGTGAAACATATTCGAGATCCTGCCTTAAGGTTGGACGAGCGGGACCACTCCCATATTGGGATAGAGCAAGCAAAATAAATGTATTTACAAAAGTAATATAAAACGAGTGTAGTGTAATTTGTTCATTGATATTAGTATAATGTTTGGCAAGGATTGGATCAATTTATTTGTATAAACAGGGGTATTCTTTCGCAATTTTTTGAATAATACCTTTTTAAGTTATTCTTTATTAGAAAAGTCTTGTTTACTCAACGCCTTAGCCATGTGCTGCAACAAATTTTATGGATGGTAATCATGAAATTCCACCAACTACAAATGAGACCTAAAAAAAGCGGAGACAACAGTCAAACAAAAAAATAAAAGTGAGACGGGTAGAACCTTTCAAGTCTTAAATACAAAACTATGGGAACGTGTTTGACATAACAATACTTCAAGCAATTATAAGTACAGCTAGGTGTCTGACTTTTTGTCAGTTTTATCAACTTGTACATAATATCTGGACCAACATACTTGATCATTGTACTGTTATCTGTACAGATTTCAAATAAGTAAATACGAAATAAAAAAAAAAAAAAAAAAAAGGTGTCTGACAGTAGTATACAATTTCAGAGCATCTAATTAAGTAGTCCCATTAATGAGCAGAGTTCGATACCCCGAGAACAGTTTGAACACTTTTGACCAGTATCCTAAACTAGGAAAAACAAATGAATAATTTTCTCTGGATAATGTATCCATTTATAAGGTATTAAGTATAGTATGACTTGCATTAGGATAAAAAAGATTATCTACATGTTTTCGTTACATATGACAAATATTCTTAGAATGTGATTAATACTTTAAACGTTTTATCTAAAAGGTGATTCAAACATTAAAAAATCTGAATGAAAATCCTTTCTCAAACACAATCAAATTCAGGGCCTCGGCTAGGAGGGGGGCACACAGGACAATGTCAGGCGCCCGTAGTGTCAGGGGGCCCAGTGCCATTTTTTTACTCGCTGTATAATTTTAAAAACAGAGTTATATACCTACCATTTCCCACTCCGTTCACTTACTAATGTATTTTTTTTTTTAGAGAAATGTGAGTTTTGAATAATTCCATTAATAGTTTTTGGTAATGTTAATAAAGAAGGGGAGGGCGTGAAGTTATTTGGACAGAGGTCCGTAATACCTCTCGAAATCCCCGATCAAACTCTGTTGTTTAGGTTCCATTCTGATCACGATTTGTTTGCAAGAAGTTCAACCTTGCGAATTGGCGTTTCATCCTATCCTCTTAAATGTATATGTTTTGTTCAGCTGACGAGTGTATTTACACAATTAATTTCCTGTTTCCATTCTTCCGTGCTAAGTACTTGTTAAAATGTTTGTTTTGGCCTTCCAACTTGTTACCGACTTTAAATAGAACTGAATCACCCCGTCCTTGAGTGGATTGTGTATTGGAGATGATTAAAGAAACGCATGACAAAGTGCTTCATGCTACGTCAATTTTCATTATGCGACACGTCACTTGATTACCGCGCACTTGGCATCAATTTGCGATAATAAGAACTTATCACAAAAACAAATTAGTTTAGGTGTTGCCTTTGTCTTATTCGTTTGTCGAAGCGTGAGTAGAGCTGTGTTTCTCGACTCTGTATTCTACGAGAAACATTCACTGCATGTGCTTTCCTGAGATCGTATCCTACATCCATATAAGTACGTATGTTACATAATTTATATTGCTATATGTATTGTATTATTACGCGCTAACTAACTTTATGAAAATACCACAAGTGAATCACCCTCCGTAGGTTTTTACAATGCAATTTCATTGTGGTCGCTCCCAAGTTTTGGAAGGAAAAATAATTTACTTTAAATAAACCCTAGTAGATCTTTACTAACATAAAAAAAGTTCGACTCTGAGAAACCGCGTCATTTTAGTTTGATTCCTTATAATACGTAACCCTAGAATACGTAGACATACCTACGATTTATATTTCGCATTCAAAGAAACGAAACGAACACTTTCAAAACCCAAGCAGACCACCTGCAGAGGTCGGCCTGTCTAAATTTATGGCTGAACCGTATTGTTTTATTTGTAATTTAACTTCCATTTATAGCCAGGATAGAGGCAATGCCTTTCATTTTTAGCGCGTTTCCATTTTACTTATATAGGGGGGAAACCCGCCTATGAGTGTCACTTCATGACGCAATCCTGATGTGCGCTTACAGTTTTTCGTTAGTAGGGTTCGTAGTAGAATTTTTTATAGTTTTTTTTTTTTTTTTTTTTTTATGTATAGAAACCAATTTAACCATTTTCAAGGCAACATCTGTCGCCATGTTCGAGTAAATCGGATAAAACTAGTTATTCTAATTTTCTGTTTGGGTACTTAAAATCGTTGGATCCAGTCATGTTCTACATGTTTGGCATTTATCCAATCTAATTTAATTGTTGGTTACATTTGGAGATAAAGAAGCATTCGAAAACAAATATTTTTATTAGCAGTTTTGGGATTTGAAGACAGTTAGGATATTGTGGTAAATGTAGAGCAACCATTTGATGTTACAGTCATTCGGAGAGTGTGTAACTAACTTAAAACTTTGTTTGTTTTGTTTAATTGAACGGTTATTTTGTCCGTTTGTCTTAGTTTTTTATTTCTTGTTATTTGTAATTGCTTATAGCAGTAAAATGTATTGTCAGTAAAACAGAATATGTAAATTGAAAAACAATTATTTCTTGATTGAATTACAGCTTATTCATTTTTGACATTTATCACGAAATATTAAGACAATTCATTCACTCTTTGTACTCTAAGCTTTTCAAATGACCTAGGAATATGACTGGAAACGTTCTAAAATGACCCAGTTTTTCGAAATAAAAGCCTCCACCTCTAGTGGGAATCGAACCCATGGCCATAGGCTCGGATTCTCGAAGACTTAACACTCACAACCATTGGGCCTCTACTCCTGTACCTATTTTATTTATTTTCAACAAAATGCTCCTTCGAATCATGTCAAGTATGTATTCGAATACTCATAATCCACTTATAACGATTTCGCTAACATCCTCGATATATTTAATAAAATATAAGAAAAGTTCAAAACATTTATTAATGTTCATTTTATTGCACTTATATTTTAACACAATGTTGTGGCGGCTTGGAATGTGAAAGGCGCTACTTTGGCCGCATCGCAAACAAGTAATGAGCACATATGTAGAGTATTTTAATTACTTCCTGGGAATAGAATGTGTGAATCATTAATATTTGCTGTCATTGAGCTCTTGTTACAACATCCTGCCTTACAGACTGGTAAATATTTGTAGATGAGTCATAATGGCATCTGTGTCAAGGAATTTATTTTACCATGGTATTTGAGTATATTATTTTTGTTTTGAATGAAAACATTTTACTTTAAAGAAATGCGATAATATAAAAGGGTGCATCTGGATGGTGCACGTCCATCAGTTACTATGTGTAATAAATTAATTGCATTAGGTGATTATTAAAGCCCAGTACATAACTTTAATAGATAACACAAAAATATATATCGTCGATACAAATGCAAAGTATCGAATGTGAAAAGTGGTTGGTATCATATAGATGACTTTATATATATTTTATCTAATGATATATTTTAATCAGACTTAATGCACATTCGTTCGTTTGATTTTCTGTAATTGATAATTATTTTTCTTTAATTTTCGAGAGCTCGTCATATAGTAGATCAGTCCAACAGCGATGAGAAAAATTGCAAATGAAAAATGCGTTTTCTCACATTCGATACTTTGCATTTTTATTGACGATATAGAAATTTCCCACTAAACGGACAGGTAGCGTACAATTTTAACGACAATAGTAAACTTCCGTCACGCAGGAGCTGCGTTACTAAGCACACCCTCAGAAAGGAGATAGTGTAAGCTTCATTCCTGATTAATTTGCTCAAAATAACCTAAACCAATTCAAGATGAACACGTCTAGTTTTGGTATTTTATAACTGGAATGAACAGCTTGCTCAATTATTAAATTTATTCCATTTTTTTTTCGGAGTAAACTCCTAGTTCTAATGGACTTACTTTGATTTCTTCTATAACACATGTTCCACGAGGCCCCATTGGTGTGGCTTCTTTCGTACAGAGTTTCGCACCACATTGGGGTCACTTCTACGACAAGACACTTTTTTGTACATCCCAGTATGAAGTCATGTTTAAAATCTAACAATATTTTATGATAATTCATAATACCTAAAACCAAAACATTTGAAAATTGATTAGCTTTAGAGGGTGTATGGGACGAAAGGAATTCTTAAAAAGGTAGGACTAATAAATTTTAAAATTGTTTTGGTTTTAGATATTATAAATTTTTATAAAATATTGTTATATTTTAAAGACAATTTTATATTTGGATGCTCAAAAACGTATCTTGTAGTAGCGCCCCCGATGGGGTGCAAAAAAAATAATGACAAGAAACATTTATGGCACACATAATAAATAAAGTGGTGTAATACAAAGGACTACTGCTTTACCGACCCTAAGCCTCCATGGAACTAAATTCTAATTTTTTGGGGTTTCTGCAAGAATAAATTATATATATATATATATATGTATATATATATATATATATATATATATAAATATATATATATATATATATATATATATATTCATGAGTGCAACCTTAATATTCTATCGGAAAGTGCTAATATATTTCACATTTAATATTCAGTCGACTTGGAAATACATTAAATGGAAATTCCAACTGGTAGGAGAACTAACTGAAATTAGTTTATTTTTGTTGTAAACTTAATTCGAGAACATCTACGCTTGAAAATAAAAAGTATATGAAATTTGGTAAACGTGTACTAGAGCCCGCATTGGGTCACCTCATTTTGACACTTTCACTAAAGGCCGCCAATCCGATGGAATTCGGTGATGTGCCTATGCCGTTGCTTCCACAACTTTCATTTCTATACTTTTTCAATTGAAGTTACAGAAATTATCATAATTAAAAGCAGCTTTCGGTGATTTTCTTCCACTTTATCGGTATGGAAAACCTCATCTCAAGACACTAGGCTAGATGAGGTGGTTCTGTGAAGGATAAGAATCGGACACACTAATCTCATATTTATTTAAAATATAATTAAGGCCTGAATGGACTTCTTGTGGTGAACGTATTACTATTTAACATATTTTAACAGAATGCAGAACAGAAATGAACGATCATGAATCAAGCCAGAGAGCGTTTAGTTTCCTGAGAACTACGGAACTATTAAATAAAATATAATATACTTATTTTTGAAAAACAAAAATAATACAAAAGTAAAATATAAAAAATTTCAATTAACTTTATTTTTTATTTACTTTGATTTTGTTAATTTCAGTTTTAACATTCTAAGGTGAATTTTATTTTCCATATAAACTTAATTTGTTTTTCTTGATTAATTGTTTTTTTCTCTCGATTAATGCACCATCATTGCCTTAAAAAAATAAAAAATATATGCTTTTGGAACCTATGGAAAACTAGAAAATGTTGTTTTTTTCTCTAGCTCATAAAATTGTTAAACATAAAAATGAATTTCTCATTTCGTTTAGCCTTGTTTTTATGACTGGTACT
This sequence comes from Gonocerus acuteangulatus, assembly GCA_946811695.1. NCBI lineage: Eukaryota > Metazoa > Arthropoda > Insecta > Hemiptera > Coreidae > Gonocerus > Gonocerus acuteangulatus. The sequence goes on along the minus strand of OX328123.1, from coordinate 97,989,064 downwards.
AAAGGACGAGAGAAGTTGAAGATATGTACTGTTATGTATTTCTGGTTACTGTTGCTCGTATTTGAGCCGTTTCAATATCATAAGTCCATTTCAAATCCAGGATGTGCTTAAATCTCAGATTCTCCTGTTTTTCGCGCGGCCGCTTTGGAAAATGTGCTTAGAAAAAAAAATTATTCGTAAATTAAAGTTCTATGTTTTACCATATTATAGTGGTTATTCGCTAGGACGAATGGCTTCCGAGATAAAGGGAAAACCCGAAAAATGGGACATTCTTATTTTATTATTATTATAAATTATTATAAATAATATATGATATAATATTATATATATATATATATATATATATATATATATATATATAATAGTTGATTATTTTTGTAGCATAAACCATAGCCATGAACATGGCTAGAATAAATAGATGAAGTTTCATTCATGAGGAAATTTTTCTAACGTGTTTACATGAATTACAATATACCACTTGTTACGCAGTTGATTTGTGAAATTTTCATTTTGATTACATAAATTATCCTGCCTGTATAAAGTTTTCCTGTATAAAGTTTTCCTGCCTGAGGAAGTTACTCATAATAATTTTTAAGGATTTTCAATATATTCCGAAGGAAAATAGCTACTGAGGATGCACTCATGAAGGAATTTTTGAAACATTTCTTCGAATCTTTGTCGATCCTACCTGTGTGTGCCAGAACACGAAGGAGTATCCGTCGTATCTGAATGTGCGAGCATAGTTCCGACACACTTCCTCACAGAATTCAGCAATTACTTGACGTCGTCCCGGGTGCCAGACATCGTTTAGAACGTACCTCCGGAGAAGGTATCCTCCAGACTGGCACAAAAGCTCGAAATGGCCCCCGCATCCGTTGTATCCGCCCCCGATAACCTGCATGAAATATACACCAGGATTGTTTTCCAGATAAGCGGAATCGGATGAGTCAAAAAAGTCCGACTCGCAGGAACTTCGTCATCTTCGCGCGGTTACCTACTATTCTTAATCTGAATAAGTCAATACAATTATGTACTGAAAACGTACTTACTCTTCGACTGCTGCTGAGAAGGCTGTATTCTAAACAACCAAAAATTCTATGTCATTTTAAGTATCTTGTTTTACTAGCAAATTCGTATTACTGTTATAATCAACTGTAAATATGTGCTTCATGGCGAATAAAATTCCATTCTGTCGTGGGTTAAATTTTTCTATAAAATAAGAAATAACGATAACTTCAGTTGGAGGCTATGAGGAAGGTTAAATAGATAGGGGAATTCAAAACAAACTATGCATACGTCATCATGATTAGCCACAGCCATCTTGATTACCACAGCCACTCCAAGCTTATTAGCAATACCTTTCGCCGTCTCTTAGCTTATTTTACTACAATACTAATTTTACTGATAAATGCAATATAAAACAAAAAACAACCAATTAAAAAGTGAGATAAATAAAGAGAAAAACCCTTTCAAAACAATAAAACAAACACTTTTTAAGTTTTAAGCGCTTATATCTCTGATTTAAGTTGCCCCATTGAATATTGCTTCAGAACCTTTTTTGTAGAGAATTTAGTAATCATTCGAATGGTCACTTTTCACTTACCACGATTTCCCAACCGTTATAGAGATATTTACGAAAAATGTATGAAGAGCCGAAAACTTATCATGTCTATTAATAAAATATTTTTTTTTGCATACTTCCTTAACTCCAAATATAACCAAAATTTAAACATCTTAGTTGGAATTAATTTCCAAGATGTAGAAAATATTTCAATTGAATCCCGCGATTCTAAGTACCCACAAAAAAATAATGACTTACGAAAAAATTGATTCCACTTTTCTCAAAAACGGTTACAGGTATCGCCTTAAAAATGCTTTCATTCGTTTTGTTTGTTAAGAAACCTATAAAACAAGTACCTGCAAGCATATGAACTCAAAAACGTAAGCGTTACGATTTTTTGCGCGAATTTCGCCCCAAACCCTATCTTCCAGTGGGCGGATTCTGCTGGTTAACGAACTTGACCTTTAAAATTAGACGACAGATTTTTGTACCAAATTTCATCAAAATCAGATCATTTTTGAGCTTGCTAGAGCGCGAACAGACAAGCATATATATAAATATATATATATATATATATATATATATATATATATATATATATATATATATGTATTTTTAGATGGAACGGCATTTTTCTCCAGCGGTGGTACTCCTCCTCACTTCTTCCCGGAATATTTCGATGGATTCATCTTTATCTTCTTCAGCCAGGTACTTGTTTCTTCCTCGGTGGTAGCCAAGGGAATGACGGCTACCACCGAGGAAGAAACAAGTACCTGGCTGAAGAAGATGGAGATGAATCCATCGAAATATTCCGGGAAGAAGTGAGGAGGAGTACCACCGCTGGAGAAAAATGCCGTTCCATCTAAAAATACTATCCCAGCGACGAAAAATAACATCAAACATATATATGTATGTATAAATTTGAACCACCTATATTTTCGTGATCTATGGGGTCTGAAACGAGAAAGTTTCTAGTCGGCACTTCCGGATTGCGTCATGAGGTCAACCTCATAAGCGGGTTCTCCCTATGGAGATAGGGAGTAACTGCGCTAAAAGGATACATCCTTCGTTACCTGTTTTATTACTCACTGCATGCTGCTCATTCATGTCCAGTACTCCCCTCCGCAGGAACGTTAGTAGGATCTGCAGTATAGGTCCTAGTGGTGTTTTCCTCGTCTTCTTCTGTGGAGACCTATATATATATATATGTATGAAGGCCAGCTCTGGAGAATCCTCACACGAGCGGAGGTTGCTTGTTCCAATCGGATCACGAACTCCGTGCGCTTCGCCAATTGTGGATAACTCTTCATGAAGGCTGCTCATGATATTGTTGTCTCTCTCTAAGGGTTATGTCACGCAAAATCAACAAGGCGAAAACATTGGGAAAGTCCTTTTGTGTACAGGAAGGACGTCTCTCTGGATTAAATTTGCATAATAACTTCTTCTAGGGCTTATCAGTAATCGTAATTAGGCGCTGGTAACCTAGACGTTAAGCGCCTTAAAAAAAAAAAAAAAAAAAAAAAAAAAAAAAAAAAAAAAAAAAAAAAAAGTAATCGTAATTTACGGGATGAAAACTAAATGATATAGTTTGGCAAAGAAAAATAAATTAGGACTGTCATTGAAGTCTTAAATTGATAAAACTAATTTTACACAAACACCAATGACAACTAGAAGATAAGCCACATTTGGGACAACTCTTAGCGGAAGTTACTCACTCCACCTCCTCTATTGTCGCTCGACTTAAGAAATGTTCTGCTATAAATCTCAAATGATAAAAACTTCTTCCTCATTTAAAAAAAAAAAAATAGAGTAAAACACAGGCAAAAACCCATTCAAAAATAAGAAACCAACAGCACTGATCAATTATTAATTTGCATCCAGAGTTATGTTTACACATGGTACCTACTACACTACGTAATAAATACAAAAATCCTCATATTATCGTATTTTGATCTAACGCAGGAACAGGATACAGTCACTCTAGTGGTAGAAAGCGCTCCTTGCGGCGGCTTTGTGAACCTACGTCTGCCGGCTTTTCTATTCAAATATATTACAAATTAAACCCCCGCTTTCCGATTGACCGATTCAGCTCATTTTTACAACACTTCTTTCTCATGAGTTACCCACGACGTATACCGCGTTTCGTTACAATACAGCAGAAATTACGACCGGTATGAGTATATTAGGAATTTGGGTCCGGAGTAACCCCCCCCCCTTCAAATGAACCGATTTAGTTTATTTTTACAACACATATTTACCTGTAGATTACCACTACGAATACCGAGTTTCGTCGAAATATACCAAAAATCACGGCTGGTAGTGGCGAATTGGTATTGTGGGTCCGGATTAAACCCCCCCTTCTAATGAACCGATTTAGTTCATTTTTATATCTCACTTTTCTCTCTATATTACCACTACGAATACCAAGTTTCGTTGAAATATAACAAATATTACGGCTGACATAGTCAAATAAGTGTTTTGGGTTCGGGGTAAACCCCCCCTTCCGGTGGACCGACTTTGGTGGTTAACGAACTCGTTCAATCGTTTGCTAATTGAATGCTATATACCAAGTTTCGTGACGAAAAAACAAAAACTCTGGCCGCTATCGTGTTAACAGACACACACTCACACACACACACACACACACACACACATATATATATATATATATATATATATATATATATATATATATATATATATATATATAAATTTTAACGGGGGTCATTTTCGGTGTCTACTAGGTAGGATCGATAAAGATTTGAAGAAATTTTTCAAATATTCCGTCATGAGTCCAACCTCAATAGCTACTTTCCTTCGGAGGAAAGTGCTAAAAACAACAATTTTTCCAATTTTGCGAAATACTATGGTGAGCCCACTTTTAACGAGTTACAACTTGGACTCATCAATTCTTTTGATAACCCCTCCCTTAAAGTTGAAGAGCATCAATCACTGAGTCCAAAAAAAAAAAACAAAAACAAATATATTTTATTATTTATTTAAATGTTAACGTCCATAATCATTAACTAAGAATTTCAGGACGGGTTATCTATAGGTTAACACCCTTTTCTTGCCAGGATAAGGCTGATGTCTTTTTTTTTCTAAAGAAAAGCCACCCTATAGTGGGAAACGAACCCACGGCCATTGGCAGGGATTGTCAAGTGCTCACGCCTTAACACTCACGGCCTACGGGCCTCCAAAAACATATAACTTTGAGCAATTTTAAAATCACTATTGAAGCAAAATGAGAAAAAATCAACTTTTCATGTGATCGCATGCAAAATTTTGAATCCTATTAGCAACAATTTCGGCCTCGTCGTAAATCATTTGTCCGGGACATTCTGCACCGTGTGTGGTTACAGCAGAGGTTTATTTATACCTCATACGGCAGTCATTTGTGGTATTACATACTTATAAAAACCTACCGCTGGAGAAAGCCGTGTCGGTATATACATATATATATATATATATATATATATATATATATATATATATATATATTTATATATATATATATGTATATATATATATATATATATATATATATATATATATATATATAAATTTGAAACAGTTTTATTTTTGTTACCTAGTGGTTCTGAAACATGAACGTTTCTTGTGGGAACTTTGGTGCGCTTTAGATCGATGTCATAAGTGTGTTTCCTTCCTACAGGATTGGGGGAGAAGGAGCTAAGAATAGCAGAAAGGTACTACTATTAAGAAGATTAAGAAAGGTACTACCTAGGTAAAACATATTTAAGTACTGAGTAAGAGGAAAATTATAGTGCTTATAATGCGCAATGAGCGCGAGAAAAGGGATATAAGAAAATAAATACTGTTATATTATTACTGTTGGAACGGTAATCGTCAGCTGCAGCTGCATGGCAGTTACTTGGATCTATTAGAGCTAACGGAAACAGCCTACGTCTGATTGAAGATTAAAAAATAATTCCTATTTACTGGAACTGCGTCATCTCGGAGTGTGTATTTAGAAATCTTAGAATATAAACTACTAACACTTAAGAAACTTCAAGCACCAACTTAGGTGACCTATCCATATTTATAACTGAACCACACCAAGATTTCATAACCCTTTTTAAGTTATTTAAGGAAGTAAAAACTCTCCATTCATTTTTTTTTTCTTTCTTTTTATATACTTTATTTTTTTTCAAAGATTACTGGAATTTATATAGCTTAGGTGGATAGAATGTCAAAACAGACATATTCCTATCTAATTCCGTCGTTTTTGAGTGCCCAAATTCAAAATTGTACTTTTTTTCACATTTCATGAAAAAAGCTAAGCAAGGAAAGAAATTTCATTTCTTTTTCCACGTCATTTCACTCATAAAAAGTTTAGCGTGAGGCTTTTTAATGCTAAACCTTAAAACGTACGATAGATTGGAAAAATAGTATTTCGCCAAAAAATTTGAAATAGAGCTACCAATCTAATAGATGGTTTAGAAAATAGTTGATCCTCAGAGGACCTATAGAAAATGCATTAACGAATTTCACTACTTATTTAGACTTTTTTTTTTTTGTACGAAATTTCATTAATGTCTCATCGTTTGGTTGTAGGTAGCAGTGATTTAGAAGTATAAGATTATATTAAAATAGAAAATAATGGGCGCTTAAAAGAAAGATGGTATAAAGTCAAAGTTTCGTGTAAGTTGACGCATTTTAGCAACTACCTTCATATACACTCTCTCTCACACAAACACACTATATATATTATACATTTGTATATGAGTGTGTGTGCTTGTGTAGAGTTGCGTACGATTTTGCTTCCTGGGCATTTTGATCACAAGAAGATAGAGAGAGTGCTAAAAAAAATTGAAGGGCAAGCTTGATTGGGAAACATTGAAAGGATAAAAGGTAATTGATAGTCCAAGGGAAAAGTAAGTATGCGTCAGAAATATAATGTAATTGTGGTATAGATATCCTTCATGTTGATGTGAATACACCTATCAGTACCTATATATATATATATATATATATATATATATATATATATATATATATATATATATGTAGTATAGAGTAGCAATTATGTACAAACATACTTTGCAATGTACTTAACATATATAAGCACGTAACGTCCCAAGAGGGTCGCTTAAATTAATTATGATCAGGTATACATAAAGAAAGACGTTAGATGATCTAATAATTTAGTTATTTGATGATTAGACATTTTGATAAATCACTCACTCCTAAATGGTACAACCTCGATGGTTTTAAGGATATATCTTGCTTTTAAAATAAATTAAACAAGATCATTTAGTTCATAAAACGTGTTCTATTTTGGGTGTAATAGCGATTAAGTTGGCTAAAACTCTTCCAAGATCTAAATTGTTAGTATTCCATACACCGGAAATGGTCTCAGCCCCCCCCCCCCGAAATTTTCCCAGCCCCCTCCGAAATTGTTTTCTATATACGCCCATAGTATATCTGAAATGTGTTCTTTTGTAACATTTGGTACAAAAATCCGTCGTCGAATTTGAAAGGTCAAGTTAGTTAACCATCAAAATCCGCCACTGGAAGATGGCGTTTGGGGCGAAATTCGCGCAAAAAAAAATCGTAACGCTTACGTTTTTGAGTTCATATGCTTGTAAGTACTCGTTTTATAGGCTTCTTGGGCTAGTAAACGAATGAAACCATTTAAGTTATCGCCTTAAAGCTTTAACCGTTTCTGAGAAAATCGGAAAAAAAGTTCTTAAATCAACTTTTTGGTTTTGGTTACTTAGAATCATGGGATTCAGTTAAAACATTTTTTGCATGTTTGAATTTCATCAAAACTAACATGTTAAACTTTTGGTTACGTTTGGAGGTAAGGAAGGGTTAGAATAAAATATTTTATGAACAGACATGAAAAGTTTTGGGAACTTCGTATAATTTATTAATATCTCGAACACGGTTGGGAAATTTTCATAAGTGGATAGAAACTATTAGAAAGCTTTCTAAATTCTCTACAAAAAAGATTCTGAAACAATTTTTTATTAGGTGATGTCAATCGATGAAATACGTGCTTAAAACTTCAAATACGTCTTTTTAATTCTTATGAACAGGTTTTTCGTTCTTTTTGTAATTTTTAGCGCGGTTCCTTCCTCCCCCATAGGGTGGAACCCCGCTTATAAGGTTGATAGAATGAAACAATCCGGAAGTGCCGACTAAAAAATTTCGCGTATCAGAACCCCTAGAGACCGAAAATAAAGGTGGTTCAAATTTGTGTATATATATATATATATATATATATATATATATATATATATATATATATATATATATTTGTCTGTTCGCTCTGTAGCTCCCAGACGAATGGTCCGATTTTGATGAAATTTGGTACAAAAATCTTTCGTCAAATTTGAAAGGTCAAGTTCGTTAACCAGCAAAATCCGCCTACTGGAATATGGCTTTTGGGGCGAAATTCGCGTAAAAAAAATCGTAACGCTTACGTTTTTGAGTTCATAAGCTTGTAAGTACTCGTTTTATATGCTTCCTGGGCTAGGAAAACGAATGAAACGATTTTCAAGGCGATAGCTTTAACCGTTTTCGAGAAAATTGGAAAAATAGTTTTTGAATACCGTTTTTGGTTTGGGTACTTAGAATCATGGGATTCAGTTGAAACATTTTCTGCATGTTCTACTTTCATCAAAACTAATATGTTGAAATTTTGGTTACGTTTGGAGTTAAGGATGGGTTAGAATAAAATATTTTATTAACAGACATAAAAAGTTTTAGTAACTTTGTTTACTTTCTTTAATATCTCGAAAAAGGTTGAGAATCTTGGTAAACGGAAGAATACCATTAGAAAGCTTATTAAATGCTCTAAAAAAAAGGTTCTAATGAAAGTTTTGATTAGGCGATGTCAATCGGAGAAATAAGAGCTTAAAACTTTAAAGTAATTGATTTCGCTTATTCTTCTGTCCTTTTTGTCTGTTTTTTATTCCATGTTATTTTTTAATTGCTTATAGTTGGATAATGTATTTGAAAATAAGACAGGTTAAGAAAAGTAAGAAAATCAATTTAATGTTAGAGATATGGATTTCCAAGATATAGCTTTTCAACTGCCTAGCGTCCTTCCTAGGGAGGGTTGTTAGCGCGGTTACTCCCTATCTCCATAGGGAGAACCCGCTTATGAGGTTGACCTTATGACGCGATCCGGACGTGCCGACCAGAAATTTTCTCGTTTCAGACCCCATAGATCACGAAAATATAGGTGGTTCAAATTTGTATATATATATATATATATATATATATATATATATATATATATACATGTACATATTTATATATATGCTTGTCTGTTCGCGATCCTGACGGCTCAAAAATGGTCCGATTTTGATGAAATTTGGTACAAAAATCTTTCTTCTAATTTGAAAGGTGGAAATGAATCCCAACTAATATGTTTTAATTTTGGTTATATTTGGAGTTAAGAAAGTATGCGAAAAAAATTATTTTCTTAATAGAAATGAAAAGTTTTCAGATCTTCATACATTTTTCGTAAATATCTCGATTACGGTTGGGCAATCGTGCTAAGTGGAAGGTGACCATTCGAATGCTTACTAAATTCTCTACAAAAAAGGCCCTGAAGCAATATTCGATGGGGCAACGTCAATCAGAGATATTAGCGCTTAAAACGTAAAAAGTGTTTGTTTTGTTGTTTTGAAAGGGTTTTTCTCTTTGCTTAACTCACTTTTTAATTGGTTGTTTCTTGTTTTAAATTGTATTTATCAGTAAAATTAGTATTGTAGTAAAATAAGCTAAGAAACGGTGAAAGGTATTGGTAAGTTTGGAGTGGCCGTGGTAATCAAGATGGCAGTGGCTAATCATGATGACGTAGTTTGTTTTGAATTATCCGGTCTATATAACCTTCCTCATTGCCTCTAACTGTAGTTATCGTTATTTCGTATTTTATAGAAAGATTTAACCCACGTCAGAATGGAATTTTATTCGCCATGAAGCACATATTTACAGTTGATTATAACAGTATAACGAATTTGCTAGTAAAACAAGATACTTAAAATGACAACGAATTTTTGGTTGTTTAGAATAGAGCCTTCTCAGCAGTAGTCGAAGAGTAAGTACGTTTTCAGTACATAATTGTATTGACTTATACAGATTAAGAATTATCCGCTTCTGTGTAAGTTGGCTACTGTCAGTTTCCTGTGATTTGTAATGCTAATCTATTCCATTTCTTCGAGATGTACGTAACCGCGCTAAGATGACGCAGTTCCTGCGAGTCGGACTTTTTTTGTCTTTGATTTTGGTACTTTGAATTATGTGATACAGTTGAAACATTTTCTGCATGTTCGAATTTCATCAACACTAATATGTTGAAATTTTTGTTACGTTTAGAGTAAAGGAAGGGTTAGAATAAAATATTTTATTAACAGACAAAAACTGTTTTGGTAACTTTGTATACTTTCGTTAGTATCTCGAAAACCGTTGACAATCTTATGAAGCGGAAGATTACCATTCGAAAGCTTACTAGATGCTCTACAAAAAAAGTTCTGAAGAAAGTTTTAATTAGGCGTTGTCAATCGGAGAAATAAGTGCTTAAAACTTTAAATTTATTGATTTCGTTTATTCGAATGGTTCTTTTTGTCTGTTTTATTCCTTCTTATTTTTAGCGCGGTTCCTCCCTCCCCCATAGGGAGGAACCCCGCTTATAGGGTTGATACAATGAAACAATCCGGAAGTGCCGACTAGAAAATTTCGCGTTTCAGAACCCCTAGAGACCGAAAATAACGGTGGTTCAAATTTGTATATATATATATATATATATATATATATATATATATATATGTATATATTTATTTATATATATATATATATATATATATATATATATATATATATATATATTTGTCTGTTCGCTCTCTAGATAGAAGACGAATGGTCCGATTTTGATGAAATTTGGTACAAAAATCCTTCGTCCAATTTGAAAGGTCAAGTTCGTTAACCAGCAAAATCCGCCCACTGGAAGATGGCGTTTGGGGCGACATTCGCGCAAAAAAAATCGTAACGCTTAATTTTTTGAGTTCATAAGCTTGTAAGTACTCGTTTTATATGATTCCTGGGCTAGGAAAACGAATGAAACCATTTTGAAGGCGATCGCTTTAACCGTTTTCGAGAAAATCGGAAAAATAGTTTTTGAATACCGTTTTTGGTTTGGGTACTTAAAATTACGGGATTCAGTTGAAACTTTATCTGCATGTTCTACTTTCATTAAAACTAATATGTTGAAAGTTTTGTTACGTTTGGAGTTAAGGAAGGGTTAGAATAAAATATTTTATGAACAGACATGAAAAGTTTTGGGAAGTTCGTATACTTTCATTAATATCTCGAACACGGTTGGGAAATCGTGGTAAGTGGATAGAAACTATTTGAAAGCTTACTAAATTCTCTACAAAAAAGATTCTAAAACTATTTTTGATTAGGTTATGTCAATCGGAGAAATAAGTGCTTAAAACTTCAAATACGTCTGTTTTGTTCTTATGAACGGGTTTTTGTCGTTCTTGTTGTAATTTTTGTCTCTTTCCCTTCGTTTTTTATTGCTTTTTATTTTTGTAATTTCTTATGTTGCGAAAATTTTGTGTGTAAAACAGGATATGAAAAATGAGGCCAATTTTCTGTTGCTAGAAATAATATAAATTTTGGGAACTTTCATTAATATCTCGAAAACTGTTGAGAAGTTTGGTAAACGGAAGTATACCATTAGAAAGCTTATTAAATGCTCTACATAAAAGGTTCTAATGAAAGTTTTGATTAGGCGATGTCAATCGGAGAACTAAGAGCTTAAAGCTTTAAAGTAATTGATTTCGCTTATTCGAACTGTTCTTTTTGTCTGTATTTTATTCCTTGTTATTTTTTAATTGCTTATAGTTGGATAATGTATTCGAAAATAAAACAGGTTAAGTAAAATAACAAAAACAATTTATTGTTAGAAATATAGAGTTCCAAGATTCCAAGACCTTGTAACTAGCGGGACGGTTTCTAGTGTTGCCGACCCTTCCAGGTAAGATTGTAAATCCTACCTTTCAAGACTGGTGGAACCAAAATATAACTGTCAGGGTTCGGTCACTGCTTCTTAATAAAACTGCATTTTATCGTAAAAATGGTTTTATTGTGCCGACGTTTCGGCTTGAACTTCAAGCCTTCATCAGGGCTGTAAATACAAGTAGGACATATTTAACACTAATATATGCACATATCTATGTAAATATACCTAACATATATATATATATATATATATATATATATATATATATATATATATATATACATATATATATATATATTTATATATATGCATATACACATACACATATACACGCACACATATGTACATACATACACATATGGGGTATGTATTATTAAGTAGCAGTGACCTAACCCGGACAATCCCTACCTTGCATCATCAACGGTCAACGATCTCCTCTCAACAAAATAATAACTGCTTCTATTTTAATCTTTCGAAATTAGACTAGGGATAAGAACGGAACCGCGCTAAGATGAGGCAGTTCCTGCGAGTCGGACTTTTTTTAATTGCTTATAGTTGGATAATGTATTTGACAATAAAACTGGTTAAGTAAAATAACAAAAACAATTTATTGTTAGAAATATAGATTTCCAGGATTCCAAGACCTTGTCACTAGCGGGTCCGTTTCTAGTGTTAGCAGACCCTTACAGGTAAGGTTGTAAATCATGACCTTTCAAGACTTTACTACACACAGGAATGGCGTTAGTGACCTTAAGGGTTCACACGCCATTATAATAATTAATTACAAAAAAAAGACTGGTGGAACCAAAATAATAACTGCTTCTATTTTAATCTTTCCAAATTAGACTAGGGATATGAACGGAACCGCGCTAAGATGATGCAGTTCCTGCGAGTCGGACTTTTTTTGTTAAGGGTTTTATGAATTTTTTACCGATCAAATCAAAATTTCGGGGGGGGGGGGATGCAGCCCCCTCAGCCCCCCTTATATACGCCCATGAGATATACTCTTTGTTGATGTAGTCGGCTGTTATGGCCTTAGAATGACGGGAAAAAAATTCATAAACATAAACTTATTTTTTCTGAAATAAGTGATCTTATTTAATTTATTTGTGAGGTTATATGACACATTTGTACCCAATAAATACTAATTTTTAGGCAGAGGGGCAGCAACCCCCTCAGAGCCCCCCCCCCCCCCCCCCCCACACTCATATATGCCCATGATGTCTGATATAATAATCGTCTTTCGTTTGCAATTCCTTTCTTCAATTAATAACAACAATCATTAAAGCTGAAATGCTGTAGTGAGATTTTCTAATTGAAGCATGACTAAAATGAAACAATATTCTCACGTTAATTAATTCTCATGTTATTAAATTCAGATTGGAAAACCGTTCCCACCATTACTGATTAAACAGCAATGCATTGCGCTCTCTGTATTGCTATTCTCGAAGCTACTAGTTTGAAAGGTTGCCGATAGATAGCTCTGCCATCTGCTGGCAAACAACTTGGATCCCCTCCTAGTGATTGTCGCTGTATAAATCGGAGTATGTTCCCTTTTTGTTTAGGTCGTTTATGTTTCGAAGAAGGCTCAACAACTGCGCCCAAGCGACCATGTTCCATGCTATACTGTGAGAAATTCATCCTCCTACGTTGTTCACTTCTAACAATAATCCATCCCTAACTTTTATTCAAAATTAAATAGATGTTAACTAACACTCATTTTTGTTTGTCAGAATAATATTATCGTTGTTATGGTACTTCGTGAACCTTTATACTTTTAAATATAAAAAGTCCGTCACGCAGGAGCTGCATAAATAAGCACTTGCCTCAGAATTGGGTACTTTCGAGTGCATCCCTGAATAATTTGCTTAAAATAACCTATATACATAAATAAAATAAAAACATAAATTGTTCTACTCTTTTGAATTTTTTATGAGCAGCTGTTTCAATTATTAATTCTGTAATTAATTTCCTTCCAGAGTTTTGTGTATGCGTGGTACTAAACAACGTACTAAATACACAAAGCTTCACATTTTCATCTATTGATCTTGTTGAGTTTCGCGAACCTACGTTTGGCGGAAGAATTCAATTCAAACATACCCAGGACGTATAAAGAGTTTCGTTATAATACAATACAAATTACGACCGGTATAAGGACATTAGTAATTTCTGTCCGGAATAAACCCCTCCTTGTAGTCAACCGATTTATTTTATTTTTACAACAAATTATTCTCTTCAGTTGACCACAACGAATACCGAGTTTCGTTAAAATATAACAAATATTATGACTGGTATTGGCAAATAACTACTTTGGCTCCGGAGTAAACCCCCTCTCCAGATGGACCGATTTCGTTGGTTAACGAACTCGTTCAATCGTTTGATGGAAGAATACTACATTCCAAGTTTCGTGGCGAAAAAACAAAAACTCTGGTCTGTATCGTGTTAACGGGCACACACACACACACACACACACACACACACACACACACACATACATATATATATAAATTTGAACGGGGGTCATTTTCGGTGTCTCCTAGGTAGGATCGATAAAGATTCGAAGAAATTTTTCAATAATTCCGTCATGAGTGCAACCTCAATAGCTACTTTCCTTCGGAGGAAAGTGCTAAAATGACAAACGATGTCCACATGTACATACATAACTTTGGGGACAGGAGTAAAAAAGTCCGACTCGCAGGAACTGCATCATCTTAGCGCGGTTACGTACGTCTCGAAGAAGTGAAATAGATTAGCATCACAAATCACAGGAAACTGACAGTAGCCAACTTACACAGAAGCGCATAATTCTTAATCTGTATAAGTCAATACAATTATGTACTGAAAACGTACTTACTCTTTGACTACTGCTGAGAAGGCTCTATTCTAAACAACCAAAAATTCGTTGTCATTTTAAGTTTCTTGTTTTATTTAATTATTTAAATTTTTAACGTCCATTAATTATTAACTACGAATTTTAGAACGGGTTATCTATAGGTTACCACCCTTTTCTAGCCAGGATAGGGGTGATGCCTTTTCTTTTTTCGAAAGAAAAGCCACCACCCCTAGTGGGAATCGAACCCACGACCTTTGGCATGGAGTGTTAAGAGCTCACGCCTTAACCCTCACGGCTACCGGGTCTCCTTGTTTTACTTGCAATTCCTTTCTTCCTTAAAGTGTGGCTTTAGACCAAAGCATTCTACAATGCACCACCTAGCAAAAGTGGAAAGAGACATTTTAAATGCATTCCTTCAGAAGAAGTCTGTACTGGCAGTATCACTTGATCTAGAAAAGGCGTACGATACGGTCTGGAGAAGACTAATAATCTCTCAACTTAAAAATTGGGGCGTTGAAGGGAATATTATTAATTTCCTGATAAATTATCTTTCCCAGAGAACATTCCGAGTTAGGGTAGGTGCAACTTTGTCAGATGCTTTTCCCCAGGAAAATGGAGTGCCTCAAGGAGGTGTACTCAGCACAACGCTATTCAACATTGCCATAAACTCCATCATGAACTGTATCCACAATGAAGTATCTTTCTGTTTGTTCGCTGACGACTTTCTTATCTACAATACATTTTCAGATATTACTACAGCACAACGACTCATATAAAACACACTACATACCCTAGAAACGTGGTGTTCCAAAACAGGTTTTAAATTCTCTAGTGAAAAAACTAAACAAATGATAGTTACTAGAAAAAGGACCAACTTTGTATACAACCTTACACTGAACAATGTGACAGTCAATACCACTACCACACTGACATTCTTAGGACTTATTCTAGACAGACGGCTTACATGGATTCCGCACTTGAAGAGTATTCTCAACAAATGCAAGAAATCCTTGAATCTACTGAGAATCCTTGCCAACTCAAAGTGGGGAGCTGACAGATGTTTAATGCTTACTTTCTATCGATCTTTTACCAGGTCCTTAATAGATTATGGTTGTATTGCTTATTCATCTGCCAGTAAAAAATCACTCAAACTCCTTGACTCTATTCATCATACAGGCCTGAGAATTGCAACAGGAGCTTTTAGATCGAGCCCCACCGATAGCCTATGTGTTGAAGGAGAACTTCCTTTGGAGTATAGACGGCAGAATTTAAACTTAAAATTTATTTTAAAGTCAAAGACATTAAAGAAACCTTGCTTAGATACATTTTTAAATAACCAATTTCATAATGAATATTTACAAAAAAAATCCAAGAATAAAACCGTTATTAATAAGACATCTATTAGACGCAAACAGCTCAACATTTTTAAATACACCTTTACATACCAACGCAGTCCTTTCACAACCCCCATGGAGAGTTAAAAACTTGAAAATTAATCTCACGCTAACACAATACAAAAAGAAGGAACCTATTTCTTCTACGTTATACCAAAATGTCTTTAAATATTTTAAAACGAGGCACCCTGAAGCACTATTTTTCTTTACCGATGGTTCCAAAAGTGATTCAGGAACAGGCGCTGCAACTATAGTTGATAACATGACCTACCAAATAAAACTACACGACGACTCTAGTATATACACTGCCGAACTGACAGCCATACTTACAGCTCTTTCCAAGTTAAAACACACAACTAGACGTGAAGTTCATTGCTCTCATTGGGAAATATCTATAGTACACACCCAGTAATAACACAAATACTTACAACAATTACTACACACAATTACTAAATTTACAAAATAAAAAAATAACAATGACTTGGCTACCCGGACATACAGGAATCCCAGAAAGCAATGAGATTGACAAACAAGCAAAATTAGCAACTAAAAAGAGATCACTCGATATTGACAAACTGACTTCTGAAGATTTGTGTTCGACAGTTCAAAGACAGGTACTAACTTACTGGCAAAGATACTGGACACTAACAGACAACAAACTGCTTGAAATAAAGCCAACTGTAGAACCTTGGTCTAAACATAAATGGCTCCTAATAAGAAGAGACCAAGTTATATTGACCAGACTACGCATTGGACACTCATTCCTGACTCACTCCTACTTAATGAATAGAAAAGATAGACCTATTTGCCAATACAATAACAGGACTCTTACTATAAAACATATACTTACAGAATGCAGACAGAGAAATCTACTAAACATACCTTATGACATTCAAGAACTGTTAACGGAAAACAGCCCACATATTAAAACCATATTACAACATTTTCATTACATAAACATACACCATAAAATCTAACAAGTATATTGTATTAAAAAGGAAAAAAATATATATATATAATATAACACTTCGTTATTTCTAGACATTATACATTAATATTCTTGTGTTTATATTACGAATATACTCGTATATCGGAATCAATTTAATACCATAACGCTCAACAGGGTTTTTTTTTTTTTTTTTTTTTTTTTTTTTCCCCTTCGGCTATATATATATATATATATATATATATATATATATATATATATTATTATTATTTATTTTTAATTTACTAATATTCATTTCTATATTTACTTTATTCTTTTTTTATTTATTTCTTTTTATTTTTTTATTTGTTATTATTTTTTTTTCCTTCTCTTCTTATTTTTTCACCTTTTCTGTTACTAATAAATTTTCCCCTCCCAAGAGTTACTGCCTTTCTCGTTTTCCCAATTCTTACGTTGTTTAGTAATTTTGTTCATTAGCAAATCTTGTATATAGCTTATTCACAGTATCAACAACAGTGCTATACAACTTCTAATTTTACACCTTTTTTCACGAAGTAATTGTAAACAGACCTTATTTGTAACACGAACATTGTTCTAATGTATTTTATGTGTTATTATTAAGAGTTCACAATGTATTTCTTTATTTATATTATTTTTTTTTAATTACAACTAGAAATGTATCTGTATACTTGTTTCGAGCACATCACCTTAGTTGCAGGTGCTCATAAATAAATGAATTAAAAAAAAAAAAATATGAGCTTCATCTACAATATATTTGTCAAATACCACTCACTCACTCATCTATCAACGCCCAGCCCAAACCCCTCGACAGAAAATTTTGAAATTTTGCATGGACACTCCCTATATAACGTAGGCGCTCGCTAAGAAAGGATTTTTTGATATTCGTATTTTTAAGCATTTTTAGGGGGGTTTAAAGTTTGAGTTGGTTAGAGAAGGCAAGCCTAGGCAGCCTGCGTTGCTAGGACGATAAAGAACAGCTGTTACCTTACATTATCTATCTCATAGTTTTATTTCTAATTGAGGTTAATTTCAACTATGATGGCAGACCTTGAATTACTAGAAATTAACTGTCCCTCATAGAGTTTTAATTGCGTTTCTTTTCTGCCTGTCCCCGTCAGATAGGCTTGCCATATTTTTGGAGAGTTAAACCGAGACACATTAATATGGGATGGGCATACCAGGGGGGGGGATAAAAAGAGTACAAATTATAAGCAAAATGGTTGGTGAGTTTTAAGCCTAGCAACTAACGGGAAGGGGGAATCCTAAACTGTTAGTCTACCCAAACCTTAAACATAAGAACGGAACTTTTTTTGCTACTTGATTTTCTTAAAAAAATCTCTCAGCCAAATAGTAGTATCTGGCAGCTGGCAGCGCTGTGCAGGTAGTTCCAGCGTTTTACAGTTAGATTACTTCTCATTTCTTTGACACTGTGAGCAGTAGTAAAAATGTTGATTGTAGAAAAGTAACCGATTTAAAAAAGATTCTTATAAACATGAATTCATTACTTTTTACATCTTACAGCCTTTTCCGGGACATTGATAAAAACTGGGCGGGACACCGAAACAATTGCAAAATACCGGGTCAGTCTCGGTCAAACTGTGATGTATGGCATATCCTTAGGTTTTCCAGGCGAGGTAATAATATCCGGAACCCTTGCACAGCCTCCTCGCCTATAACCTTGGTAATACTCGTAAATATATTGGGTGTTACCATATGACTTCTTGGAAACATAAACTTTTAAATTTTAACGCCCATTGAATAAAATATAGTATGACGGGAACCGTGCTGTTATAAACTGCACAGAATTGTATAGTAACGTAATTTTAATGAAACATTATTTAACGTAATAAAATAACTACTTATCTGCCGTGACGAAGCACGGGTATTCAGCTAGTGGCGAATAAAATCCCATTCTGTCGTGGGTTAAATCTTTCTATAAAATAAGAAATGACGATAACTTCAGTTGGAGGCTATGAGGAAGGTTATATAGATAGGAGAATTCAAAACAAACTACGTCATCATGATTAGCCGCTGCTATCATGATTACCACAGCCACTCCAAACTTATTACCAATACCTTTCACCGTTCCTTAGCATATTTTACTACAATACTAATTTTACTGATAAATACAATTTAAAACAAGAAACAACCAATTAAAAAGTGAGTTAAGCAAAGAGAAAAACCCTTTCAAAACAACAAAACAAACACTTTTTACGTTTTAAGCGCTAATATCTCTGATTGACGTTGCCCCATCGAATATTGCTTCAGGACCTTTTTTGTAGAGAATTTAGTAAGCATTCGAATGGTCACCTTCCACTTCGCACGATTGCCCAACCGTAATCGAGATATTTACGAAAAATGTATGAAGATCTGAAAACTTTTCATGTCTATTAAGAAAATAATTTTTTTCGCATACTTTCTTAACTCCAAATATAACCAAAATTAAAACATATTAGTTGGGATTCATTTCCAAGATGTAGAAAATATTTCAATTGAATCCCGCGATTCTAAGTACCCACAAAAAAATAATGACTTACAAAAACATTGATTCCACTTTTCTTAGGAGCGGTTACAGATATCGCCTTGAAAATGGTTTCATTCGTTTTCCTATGTTGAGAAACATATAAAACAAGTACCTGCAAGCATATAAACTCAAAAACGTAAGCGTTACGATTTTTTTTGCGCGAATTTCGCCCCAAACACTATCTTCCAGTGGGCGGATTCTGCTGGTTAACGAACTTGACCTTTCAAATGAGACGACAGATATTTGTACCAAATTTCATCAAAGCTTGAGAGCTTTTTGAGCTTGCTAGAGCGTTAACAGACAAGCACATATATATATATATATATATATATATATATATATATATATATATATATATATATATAATTTATAATTATAATTTATTATACTATGGAAAATTTGGTGCACATTCTTTAAATCTGTTTTTTTATTTATGGCAGTGTTGGAATTTTTAATTATGTAAATATTTTCTTTGATTTTTCTTTTTAAAGTGTTCCTCTCTTTATTTAAAATGTGAACGTCCTTAAAGTTAAAGTTATGTTTTAAAGTAAGTGCGTGTTCTGTCAATGTTGTCCTGTTTTCGTTTGTGTCTATGCTTTTTGCGTGTTGCACGATTCTCTTTTGCAATAGCTGTGCCGATTCCCCAATGTAGCATGCGTTGCAATCGTTACATCGAATTTTGTATATATTGTTCTTTGTACTTGTTGGTTTAATTTTGTCTTTAATATTGCTAAAACTATTTTCTATTTTGTTACCATATTTCCAACTTATTTTACCTACGTCTTTACATATTTGTTTAAGTCTATTGGCTATTGAAGGATGGTAATGAAAAGTAAAAAATCTGTTTATTTCATTCACATCTTTGTCATTTTCTTTTGTTAAAACCTGTTTTCTCTTTTGTAAAAATAAATGCTCATTCAAAGCTATTTGCTTATTTAAATTCGTATTTTTCATAAAGAATTTTTGAATACATGTCTGTAATAACTTTCGCTTTTTTGAATTATTGTGTGATTCGGGAGGTTTATCGTTTTGATCTCGTTTGCGCTTGTTTTTATTTTCAGTATCCTTATTAAGCAAACCTGAAACTAATTTAATTTTTTTAGGTGGCATTGACTCTGTGATAGTATCAGAATATTTTCTTTTCCTTTTGCATTCTATGTCATCAAAAAAGTCGTCAGATATGCTAAAAATTTCAGGTTTAAATTCATATTTGTCTTGCTTATTCGGAAGTTCAGTTGGTCTTTTTGTGTACAATATACGTTTCTCTGCCCTTTTTATTTGCTGCTCTATCAATGATTTAGGATAGTTGTTTTCTTGAAACATATTTCGCAATTTATTTTTTATTTCGCAAAAATACTTAGAGGAAGTTCTGTGCAAAGCTGATAATGTCCGATTGTATAAAATTTTCTTTTTAAATTTAAGCGGGTGATTGGAATAAAAATTAATCATTCTTGTTGAATGATACGTCTTTGGTTTCCATTTGTATTCAATAAAATTATCCTCATTTCTGATTAGTTCCATATCTAAAAAGTTTAATCTTTTATCAGCTTCCAACTCTTTGGTAAATTGTATATTATTATATTTGTTGTTAAAGGTTTCTAAAAGCTTATCCACTTCCTCTTCCTTTACACATAAAATAAGATCGTCTACATATCTGTACAAAAATTGAATCTTAATTGGAACCTCTGAAATGATTTCATTAAGAATCCAATTCATCACTATTCCACTAACAGCAATTGAGAGCGGGTTTCCCATCTGAATTCCGTACAGTTGCTTATATATCTTTTTATTGAATTGAAAGTACCCGAATTTACAACATAAACTGATTCCTTCAATGAATAACTCTTTATTTTTTATCTTAGTATGTTTTTCAATCTGCGTCCAATTATTACTAATGATTTTTATTGCCAAATCTACTGGAATGTTTGGAAACATGTTAACAACGTCAAATGAGAGTAATTTAAAACCTGGTAAAATCTTTATGTTCTTTAAATTGTCAATAAGATGCGTCGCATTGATAATATCGAAAGGGTTATCTTCACTAAATGGTTTTAAATCGGTTGCTAACATTTTTGCTAATTTTTGTATTGGGGATTCACAGCCACTGATAATCGGTCGTAAAGGCATATCTGTTTTGTGCAATTTGATGAGTCCATAAATTAAGGGAGTCAAGCAATTATGATTACCTAATTTGGTTTTGTCAAATTTATTTAAATAGCGTTTGTGTACCAACTTGTCCAAATATTTAATAACCTTATTTTTTATACTAGTAGTTGGATTGTAATCTATTTGTTTATATACGTTTGTATCGTTTAGTAAGTTTTCCATTTTAAGATTGTAAGTATGTCTGTCTATTAAAACGGTCTTGTTTGATTTGTCAGCTTTTATTATTAAAACGTCAGGATTGTCTTTTTTAAACTTCCTAGTAAGTCTTTCATATTGATTTAATTTTTCAGCAAGTAAAATATCTGTATGGTCAGGAATGTTTTTAAAGTAAATTGTCTTTGCATTTTTGCTCAATAAATTTACACTTTTTTGTCTGATTTTATTCTTTTCTTTCTTTGTAATGTCCAGGTTGTCAAGCATGTATTCTACGTCCGTTATCATATTAATCCTATCTGTTTCAGTGATGGGTTTTAAGATATTAAATTTACCACTTAAAGTTAAAAATTGTATAACCTCTTGAGGAACACTTTTCTCTGACAAGTTAACAATCCAGTTACTATTCGTACTAATGTCAGTTATCCGTTCCTCATGATAATATGGGCCTTTATGTTTTTTTAAAATACTCTTACTTTTTTTATGGTAATTTTTGCCAAATTGTAAATTTATTCGTTTCTTATAGAGTTTAAAATATGTATCCAGCACTAGCCTAATTTTTGAACATTCTATTTTGGCGACGAGAGAACTTTTACATAAACCTTCTTTTTTAACTGTTTTCTCTACTAAGGCGTAATTTCTAGACATTTCCAAATTCAAAATTTTATATTTAAAGTTATTTACTACATTCATAAATTTCCTATATCCTCTAAAATTAACATCAAATATTTCATAAACCTTTTTAGTTTTATTTTCTATAAATTTTGGAAAGAATTTCGCTTTTTTACATGTTTTTAAAAATTGCAACCTTAATCTAATCCTAACTAGTTTTTTAACAATGTTATTCAGTTCATAAAAATGTTTCATTAAAAAAGCATCCAGGTTCATATTTGGAATTTCTAAATAGAACCCTTCGTCTCTCCACTCTTCTGCCGCGGAGTAATTCATATTAATTCTTGTGAAAGATGACCCGATATATATTTTCCACTTTTTCTTGTTTGTTTTTCTGGCAGGGGGTCGATAAATCAGTACACTCTTTGTTCACATTAACTGCTTTATTTGTTATGTTTCGCCCGACATGTTTCGTGCCTTTTCGCACCTCTTCAGGGGCTTTCCTATGTAACAATATTTTTTGTAAATCCTAAACTTTAAATTGCTTACACTAATACACATATCCTGTCCCTAAATAATTTACATTTCAACATATAATATTTCAACTTAATCTTAATCCTACCTTATCAAGAAGTCCTCTCGTCATGTTGTCTAGCTTGAGTCAGGCGTAGTAC
This sequence comes from Gonocerus acuteangulatus, assembly GCA_946811695.1. Lineage (NCBI taxonomy): Eukaryota > Metazoa > Arthropoda > Insecta > Hemiptera > Coreidae > Gonocerus > Gonocerus acuteangulatus. The sequence goes on along the minus strand of OX328123.1, from coordinate 97,966,180 downwards.
TGAAAAGTCATCTGTGGTAATTAATATGGCCGTTTGTATCGATTCTTTAGCTATTTTCATGGTATCGATTATTGGTGAAATTTGGGTTGTAAGGTCACCAAATTTTCCATAGTATAATAAATTAAACCTTACAAAACAAATTTCACCAATAATCGATACCATGAAAATAGCTAAAGAATCGATACAAACGGCCATGTTAATTACCACAGATGACTTTTCAGTACTACGCCTGACTCAAGCTAGACAACATGACGAGAGGACTTCTTGATAAGGTAGGATTAAGATTAAGTTGAAATATTATATGTTGAAATGTAAATTATTTAGGGACAGGATATGTGTATTAGTGTAAGCAATTTAAAGTTTAGGATTTACAAAAAATATTGTTACATAGGAAAGCCCCTGAAGAGGTGCGAAAAGGCACGAAACATGTCGGGCGAAACATAACAAATAAAGCAGTTAATGTGAACAAAGAGTGTACTGCTTTATCGACCCCCTGCCAGAAAAACAAACAAGAAAAAGTGGAAAATATATATATATATATATATATATATATATATATATATATATATGCTTGTCTGTTAACGCTCTAGCAAGCTCAAAAAGCTCTCAAGCTTTGATGAAATTTGGTACAAAAATCTGTCGTCTCATTTGAAAGGTCAAGTTCGTTAACCAGCCGAATCCGCCCACTGGAAGATAGTGTTTGGTATATATATATATATATATATATATATATATATATATATATATATATGTACACATACATACATACAAATTTGATTCACCTATATTTTCGTGATCTATGGGGTCTGAAACGAGAAAGTTTCTAGTCGGCACTTCCTGATTGCGTCGTGAGGTCAACCTCATAAGCGGGTTCTCCCTATGGAAGTAGGGAGGAACCGCGCTAAAATCAATATATTGGTTACTGTTTTTGATTATTCTCTTTGTTAATTCAATATATGTATTTGCTCTCTTTTTTAGCTGAAGAAGGCTGCCTAAGAGTAATCCGAAACGTTCTAAATATAGATTTTTTCCGAACATCTCACTTTATTGTTCAGAGAGTAAGAGAAATTGAGAGAAGCGACTTCCTTCAGTTTGTCAAGGACTGAGCTGTTAATATATGGGTCTTACAGGGGCAGAAGTGCTCATGTCAGCCCGAATAGTCCTTGTCTGGTTTTATGTCACGTCTGGATCGTAAACTCCTCGCTTTGCCAAGTTCCCTCGACCAAGGATTTGTTCATTGGTTTGTGAAAATATCCCTTCGGAGGGATAACTCTCAACAATGCCTCCTGCGTTCTAATTCTAAAGTGAAGGAAGCAACTGTTATAGAATTGTCCGAGCCCTGCTGAAACCAAATTTATTTTTTACCATAACGCGGCGTCTTTAGGAGACATGAATTCAATTGATGGTAGATTCTGTGTGTACCTTTTCTTGATAACCTTGTTGATAACATATACAGGTTTCCTAGAAGACAGACACAGAAAGATTTATGTTATATCAATACGTTATGGTGGAAACGGAACATCTCAAATAAATAATTGGCCCTCGACGAAAATTGACCTGAAAGAACAAATCCTTGAATCGAAATACTAAATATGAGAAAATTAGAGGAAGCTATTACCCAGACTGATTCATAGCAACACAAGTTTAAAACCCTACTACTTTTCAATTACCTACTGAAATATATTCAATTTTTACCTTGTATTTGGGAAGTTGATAAAAAAATTAAGTGTTATTTTCTTTTATGATCTAAACCTTATACAATGCAAACAACTACAAAACAAATAGTAGTTTCCCTTTCGTCGTGGATGTAAATGGAAGTTTCATCTATATATTTATTATTCTTTTAATGTCCCACAGGGTCATTCCTCGATGAAGATGGCCCGTTGATGAATTTTTAATTTTTGAAGTAATGTTATATGGTCCTTTATCTTCTGTACTTAAAAAAACTCGGGCACGGGTCCCACATTCCCTTCTAAAAGTAGATAGTACCCGCTGTTATGCCTAAAATAGGGGAACCGCAGGATTTTTTCCCCTAGGCGACTGTACATTGATTGCCAAAAGGGCACTTGTTGCTCAAAAATGGTACTTTGGGCGGGATGATATCCGGAGCCAGCTTGTTTTGCACTGGTTGCAGGTCTAGTGACCATATGTGAGAAGATCTGCAGTGGGGTGCCCAAGACGAGGTTTACTATCTCTTACGGACCCTCTGCCTGCCGGTTGGAAGCTGGATACGTTCTTTCCGGGGATGCTACCGCAGGGCTTGCTGGGGTGTTCACAACTTTGTGTCGATTGGAAAGGGGCGTGAATATGTGGAGGACGGTTTAGGCCAGAGGTGCTCAACGGTCGTGAAACCCCACAGTTCTAAATAAATCATATTTGAAGGGATTAAATAATATTTTTATAGATTTTTATGTCTGTAGTAAGCAGTTCAATGTTCTTTTCTTTTTTATTGCCAGAAAATAATAGGTCGGTCTCAATCAGACAAATGTTTCTCCCAGGGCGCATTCATATGAAAAAATCGAAGTTGGAATAACTGCAATAAATAATAGAATGTTGTATTTAAGTGTATTCCATTTTAGATGGAGCTACCTAATAAAACCAATGTTATTTTCTTATAAAATAATCATTTTATAAGAAAATGCAAAAAGTAAGAAAATAAGAAACAGCATCCTTACGAATTCCCTTTCTAGTAGACGTATAAAACGGGACACTGGCGCAGGCCGAAGATACTCCGGCAACCCACATTTATATTGTCGATTTGTAAAAACAGAATGTTTTTCCTTACAAAAAGAATAGATATTAAAAATCATAACGCAATATTACCGTTAACTGAATCATTATATTTAAAAAAAAACAAAAACGTCTGTTCCTTTTTAGGACATGGACAGGTGGTTTTATGAATGTATATATATATATATATATATATATATATATATATATATATATATATATATATATGCTGTGTGTTTGTTTCTTAGTATATAGATTGTATTTATTTATTATTTAAATTTTAACGTCCATTATTATTAACGAAGAATTTTAGGACGGGTTTTCTATAGGTTACCACCCTTTTCTAGCCAGCAAAGGGCTGATAAACCCTTCTCTTTTTTCTAAAGATAAGCCAACCACCCCATAGTGGGAATCGAACCCAAGACCCTTGGATCGGAGTGTCAAGTGCTTCACACCTTAACACTCTCGGCCACCGGGGTTCCAAGATAGTATTTCTTATTTATAAATGAGCTTGTGGTTGAAAACTATTGCTCTTACATTTCTTAATCTAACATTCGTAGAAATTTTAAATTAAAGACTTATGAAATCCTTTCTACTTGTGTACAGACATATTTTCCTAGCACGAGAAGAGATCAGATGAACCTCTAAGTGTTTTTCTGGCAGTGTTACTTATTGGCGTTTGCTTCCGTGCTGTAGCTTGGAACTAGTCCAAATTCTGAATACTAAAAACATATGAACCTGAACATTTACTCTCCTCTTGTCCCTACCTGGTGACTAATATTTTATGATTCATCTGAGTGCAAGTAGAAGAACTCTCAGCTAATACCTTTGTTCATTTATATTCTTCGGTGCTTATAAGTGTATGAATATATATTTATATATATATATATATATATATATATATATATATATATATATATTATTAGTTTTTAAACAAATAGTTTTTAATTTTGTTATTATATTTGGAAATCCTCTCTCTGTGTTAATGTTCATTCGCTGTTTGTTCCATATTACAGTAGGCCTTCCATTAGACGGAGCTTGGAATGTACACTATTGATCGATTACAACTACTTGCATAATTGTTATGATCAATTGAAGATATACGAAGTAGGGAGAACCGCGCATGCGTTTCAAGGCAATTATACTTTTTGCGGCTTGACCTTTGATTGACGATCCAAAGATTGTTGCCTTCCAGCGGAGAACCATTAACGAATCTGAATTGAAGGGAATGCGAAAGGCCGAGGCTGGCCTATTACGAAAGACAATTGTGGGCGCAAAGCTGACAGTTTGTTTTAAATCTATTTTCATTGCTTACATTTCCCCGTACTGACTCAAGGCTGTCAAGCCCCTTGGCCTTAGGCCGTAACCGTTATTTCTTTGGAGCATACTTCATTTTTGTATAATTACCTTATCAGGAATTAACGCTAATTCCTTTATATATCGCACTAGTATTTCTAAAGTGACACAACTCAAAAATCGGTTTTATTCAGACCGTCATAGTTATGACTGTGAAAGACATGGTAAATATATCTTTATCAACCATCAAAACTGTATATACCTGGTAAATATATCTTTATCAACCATCAAAACTGTATATACCTGGTAAATATATCTTTATCAACCATCAAAACTGTATATACCTGGTAAATATATCTTTATCAACCATCAAAACTGTATATACCTGGTAAATATATCTTTATCAACCATCAAAACTGTATATACTGTATAAGGCCCCATACATAGGCAAGAGTGGCACATTTTCAGTTGAGTTCCTTTTTTAGTTGTGTCACTTTAGAAATACTAGTGCGATATATCAATGAAGTGGATTTCAATACTTATATGTTATGTAGGATTAGGGTTTTATTTCTAAAGTTAAAGCTGTTATCAGAGCTATAAAATCTCTCTACTCAAAATCATGATGAAAGGGGGGGGGGGGTTTACCCGGGCAGAAATTACTGATTTGGTCAAACTGGTCGTAATTTGTGTTGAATTGTAACGAAACTCGGTATACGTCGTGTTTATCTAAAGGCAAATATGAGTTTTAAAAATACCCTAAATCGGACTTACTATGTATAATATTCAAATATAATTAAACGGTCTTGGGCATTGTTTGTTCCTTCTACCACAAGGAGCGCTGAACATGGGCGCTATATCCAGTTTCTGGTTTTTCATTGAATCGGCTGTTCTTTACAAATATGTATACTCATTTCCTTTTTATTTATATAGCTTATTTTAAGCATGTTATTCCAGAGTGCATTGTAAACGTTTGCTTAATGTGCCTAGTTATGCAGCTCCTGTGCTACGGCGTTTTAACTAGTAAACATTTCTCTTGTAGTTACATGCTTTGTCAATTTTTGCGAAGAATTGCTGAGCATTATTTATTTACATTTGAAATAATGAGAAAACGTGTTTATAATTTACCTGAGATGAATTGAGAATAGCGTTAAGTAAGGGTATTGGAGTATAGTTAACGGATACTGGCTTGATGCCCGTCTCCACTACCCCTGGAGTCTATTTGTGGACATGCCTTAGGTCTGGAAGCCACTGTATACCCTCAGCAATCCTCTTCGATCAAGCAGTATAGATATCTCCGTGAGGATAACTTGTGTTTTAACTTAAATTTTTCTTTAACTTATGTTCTTTCTCCTAAATCCGGTTGATTACTTCATTGCATGGGCGTATATAAGGGGGAGGGGGCTGCAGCTAATAAAACCCTTAAAAATAAATTAAATAACATCACTTAGTTCATAAAAATTATTTTATTTATATTGTAATAGCGTTTTAGTTGCCTAAAACTATTAAAAGTTGTAAATTGTTAGTATTCCATACCCCGGAAATGGTCCCAGCCCCCCCGAAATTTTGCCAGCCCCTCCCCGAAAGTATTTTCTATATTCCCCCATGAAATAAAGACAACCAGAGTCCCAGAAAGGAACCCTTGTGTAGAAGCTGGATGGAGTTCCAGCGAAAAATTAACCAATTTGCCGAAAGCCTATTGTTCGAGGCTTCCAACATTATTAAGAGAAAACTGCTTGGATGTCATTCAGAAAACATAAATTTCTATCTACCTATATTGGGGATCGAGAAAAATGAAATTTTGATTTTATTTCCGCAAATGAGTTAATTCAATTAATACAACGGCCTGAAAAAATTATCTCCGAATTCCTACGTCAGCCCTGCCAAAAATAACTAGGTACAATACTGCTATCTAAAAATATGTTACATTTCCTATAAATAGATGTTTTAAACATTTTGTTTACGCCTCTTCTACCTCGACCGCGACCTTGCCAATAGAATTCAATTTGGGCTCTTTCTTTATACTGTAGTTACAATTTATCCTTATTAGTACAAACAGGTTCCACAACATATAATTTCATGAGTATCACATAATGATTGGGGGAAAAAATGTATTTAAAGTCTAGTCAACATATTTTAAATTGATTATCCTTACTCTAAGAGATGGCTAAAGTATTATGCATGTAGCCAATATCTGTCCTTTAGAATCTTTAGGTATAACTTGTTTAAATTGATTCTCCGGTTTGGGAGGAACTTATTAGATCACCTAAATACGGTGAGAAGACAGTTGGGGACCAAATCAGCTCTGTTAACAAGTACTTCTATACTAAATTCTACCAGTGTTTTCATTTATTAATTCTCATATATACAGGATGTCCACAGAGGGCACAATTGAAATCTCTTTTAAACCGTCAGAGATATCGCAAAATACTCAATTTTTAGCTCTCATCGTGTTCCTTCCGATGCGCCATTTGCAAATCCCCAAAAGTATAGATTTAACTATTACGCGCGCACTCAAAAGTTGGTGATACATCTTTAACTCTTGTTTCGATTAGTATTTAGCGATAAAATGGCAGTCAACTTCACGCCTATTTTTAATAAAACAAGTTTATGTCTACCACCCTAATATATGACTTTTTTTTAAACGTAATAGTAGTTCAATCCAGAGATTCAATTACAAATATTTTACTAACCCAGAAATCAAAGCGCTCCAGCAATTACAATCGGCAATAATTTTGTGAGAATTCCTCAAGAAATCAAGAAATTTTAATGAAAAATTGTTCAGCTTATTTGAGTAATACGTTCCCTTGTGTACACATCGATTAATAGTAAAATCCAAGCAAACATTAACATTATTTTTATTGCAAGGTAGGGATTGTCGGGGTTCGGTCACTGCTATTTAATAAAACTACATTTTATCATAAAAATGGTTTTATTGTGCCGACGTTTCGGCTTGAACTTCAAGCCTTCATCAGGGCTGTAAAAAACAAGTTCGGCTTGAACTTATAGCCCTGATGAAGGCTTGAAGTTCAAGCCGAAACGTCGGCTCAATAAAACCATTTTTATGATAAAATGTAGTTTTATTAAATAGCAGTGTCCGAACCCCGACAATCCCTACCTTGCATCATCTACGGTCAACGATCTCCTCTCAATTATTTTTATTGTTATTTCAACAAAAGTTGAAAAAGAAGAACTTGGAAGTAAGTTTTGTGTTTTAAGGCAATTTGGCGCATAAACACCAATATATAAAACGTTCTTTTTATATTGGTCCGCCGACCAAGAGCCGATTTTCCACCGCACGCCTAATGTTTATTTATTTATTTTTTTTTTTAATAGATTAGCATATTGTACATCTGAAAGGTCTCAATGAGAGCTACAACTTTGACCATTTGAGATTTTGCGAAGTGGTTTAAAAGATATTACAATTCTGCCATAAGCGGGGCACCCTGTTTATATAAATATGTGCTAACCAAATGGAATTAAGGGTATAATTACCTAGAATGTTACCAATGGAAGAAAATATAACCATGTCAGAAAATTGAACAAAGGTCAAGTGAAGTCTCGTGTTTTGAACTTGGATCCTCCAGAGCATGCGTTGAGTTATATACACCTCATTTATAAATGAACGCCTTTTATGACAATTATTTTGCAACATTTCGTCGAAACATGTACAATTAGTAATTAATATTCGAGATGTATTTCATTGAAGTTAGAATGAATAATGCACATTTCGTAATACCTTAATCTCGTGTGGTATCAATGACGTCCCACTTATTTATATGCATTATATCATACGCTAACTGATTGTCGTTATGGCACAGCCCTCCAATGAGGGTTGTTTGAATCATATGCCATAACATATTTACCCATAAGATGAACCAACAGACAACAGAAACAGAGAAGTCCTTGTTCCAATCCACGTCTAATCAGTGTCAATGCCAAACGCCTTAATCACAGTTTATTTACAATTAGCGGTCCGTAGCTTTATATGATTGCGTTGTTTGGAAAGTAATATTCGGTACTAAAAACGGATGTAGCTATGCTTGGCGCAGTCCTGAGTCTTGATAAAACTTTTCAACTCTATCATTGGGCCAATATTTCTTTAGCGTATCATTTGTAATGTTCTATCACATCCGTAGAAATGTAATACATAATCTGTAGAACCTAACATAAAAAAATAAATCGGTCTCGTAACAGGCCATGAGGGCCCAGAGGGGCAGATACTGTACATACGGCACACCAGGGAGATAGTGCGGTCAGTACTATGCCCCGGCCGCCAGATTTTCTCCTTTTCAGGTACCCCTATTAATTAATAAATTAAAGGCTGGGTGATCCTAGGAACGATCTGCGACCCCAAATCAAACCCCCGAACGACCATACCAGAAGATACAAATGTATTTAGTGCGCGCTTGGGTTTTGATCCTGGGTCCTCCAGTACATTAGTCGAGTACTCTACCACTGAGCTAACCTCGCCCGCAGAACCGAACATACTAACATATAAATATTTAATCTTCCGCATTTATATTTACTATCAGTATATATAAAAATAAAATATAAATCGATTTAACCTGAAAATCATTTGAACATTAAAGATCCGCCATCCCAATAAAAGCAAATATTTATATATTTGCAGGCCGCAATGCATACAATATTGACAGAAGACAACTCGAAGAATAAATCATCCAATGCTTCATATTCTAGACCCCCAAACATCTAGTTTGGGTCTTTTCGTTTAATATCCGCACCTTAAATTTAATCTAAAAATAAACAGGTTAAAAAAAAAAAATAAAAAGGAAAAATAAAATATAATTCGTTTTTACCGGAGAATCTATTTGAACATTCAAGACCTGTCATCTTCAATAAAAGCACGAGAATTTAGGCATTTGAAGGCCGCAATGCATACATACATTAGTAATGCCAAATATAAAATTTGTTAGAAAATGTGATTATTTTTAGTTTAATTTAGAGATTAAACGAAAAAGGGCCACTAGTTTTCCCCAGTTTTCTTCAATATTTTAAACAATGTCGGTACAACATAATATATCAAATGTCATAATACATTATTCGAGTCAAATACATCGTTTCTACAACATGTAGAAAATAAAGTAATTTTTATTTTATTTTCTTAAGCATAGAATTCGCCTCATTAGAAAGGCTCGTCGAATTGATATGTATGCGAATTAGATTTAATGTAAGAATTAAAATATGACAAAGTAGAAGAACCCACGGATTTACATGAAATTCTGAAAGATTCTCACAAAAATAAAAGAAAAAATAGTCAAAACTAAACCCGCAAATGACCGTTACGCATTTGTATTCTACATTAGTTAGATCATAAATCATCAGTAATGAGAGTTCATTGACATCTGTGGCAGCATTTTAAAAGGAACAAGAAAAATATAAAAACACTACTTTGTCTTTGACTAACTGTTATCCCGATGCCCTTTCTTTTTGCCACGATATTTCACAGACATTAAGCGTTCGCCTTCCGTTCTTGGAACGTGAACAGGGTTATAATTCAATTCACTATTCAGATATAATATATTTTCATAGCGGAGTAATTATTTATCATAGTAGTTATTATTTATGCTCTTTAAGTTGTATTCCTGAGATCCTACTGAGACAAGCTGTGATTGGATTGCTAGAGCCTTTATATCATTAGTAATGAGTTATTGACAAGTTCCATTGCCTGAGGAAGAACCTTGAGGAGTTGGAGGTGACTCCTCGAGGCAATATCTAGCCGAATAAGGCATGCTCTACATGATAGCTAGTGGATATCTGCTTCAGCTATTCAAGGATCAACTCTATATATAGTCCAAGCAAATTAGACGTTTGCTGTGAAAAATCGGTAGATGTTTGCCCTAATGTCGTCGAAATCGGAATTTACGAGAAGTGGAACAATTGGTGGTTTTTCATACCTTTACTTCAAAACCCTTTAGAGACAGTTTAGAAAAGACCGAAAATCTCAAGGTTTCCCCCACATTACAGCCCAAAATCAACGCAGAAACTGGCGCAAACGTCATATTATTGATGTATGTAACCTATTTAAATCAACAAACCCGTTTCTAGACTTCCAACATTTTTTTTTAAGCAGTACTCCTTTCGTACCTAATGACTGAACTTATCAAGAGTCTTCCATTCAAGAAAGTACTAATATTTACTAATGTCTTTTCGTGCTCTAGTGTGAGCAATAATGTCCCCATTTTGATAATATATGTCATTTAAAATATTTGTAAAGTCAAGTTCGGTTCGGCAACAAGCAGAATCCACCTAACGGATGTTGTTGTTGTTTTTTTTTTTGTAGTGCTAACGTTTTTATGATAAAGGCTAATAGATACACTATTCATGCACATTGAATCCCAAAGTGATGTCATTCACCTCTGTTTGGAAAATCTCAAAATTCCATTTAGGATATGTAAAAATGAGCTGTTTTGACTCTCTTTACATTTTTTCTTCAAAATTGCAAATCAGGTGGAGACAAAAATTTCGATTTGACCATCTCAGCCAGTGGATACGGTGCCTTATGTTTCGGAGGCGTTGGTTTCGTCCATTCGTCGAATTCAGGATGAAATATTAGGCTTTTCTATCCCTCATGTCAGAAAAATTTATTATTTGTAAATAGCTAAAAAAAAAACACAGTTTCTGCAGGACCCTGAATATCCAAAATAAAAATATGCTGAATATTTAGGCCTTACTAATATGTCTTATGGATAAGTGGACGCTGATTTCTCAAATGAAACTTTGGACATTCTGTATTATTTATTCAACTTTTATGAGAAAAATCTATCTTAATCTAAGTAAATTTAATATGAACTATTTTATTCAACAAACGTTTTCAAATACATTGACATAATTTTCATATTAATTCCTTAAATAACTGTTTTTTTTTGTGTTTTTTTTTTTGTCTCAGAAAGCTCAAATAAATTCTCTTAATATCCCTACTTACAACACTTCTGAGATTATTATTACTTTAAACACAAACTGACAGGAAAAGCTTTCACCAGGCTAATGAAAATTTTGCAACTATCTTCAGTGACCCTATTCAAACACTCCAGTTCATCTTCACTTATGGAAGTGCTCTTACATATTACATACCCTAATTGTTGCGAAATAAGGTTTCCTATTGCAGCTCACTCGACCACTACTTCTATCCTTCTTTAAATCGATTCTCCCTCTTCATTAACCTCCCTTCAATAAGTATTTTGTAATACTATTATAATAATAAAATATTTAAATAGTCACGAAATGATCTACGCTGTAATTCGATGATGAATTCAGTGCTTATTAACAAGTAATAGATAATAAAGATTTCGGGGGTCTCCCTGGTCTAGTGGCTAGCGCGCTAGATTCATAAGCGGGAAATGGTGGGTTCGATCCCCACCGGCGACAGGAATTTTCTCATCTCAGGGCTCGCTGGGAAAATTCCTGACTGCACCCTGGATGTCGGCGCTAATGGCCAAGAATTGTCTATGCGCCGTAAAAAAAAAAATAAATAAAAAAAAAATAAAGATGTCTTATGATCTTAAATGCGAAATGAACTGTTTGTTACCGTAAGTTTTATTATTTAGTAAATATCTTAAGCCCATTTGAACTAAAAGGAACTTTCAAATATATTTTTGAACGCGTTACCAGCTCTTAATTCGATCATTTTTTATTGCTTTATGTATTGTTCTATTTTCAATGTATTGTTAGCACCTACCAGTAGTGGGTCATGCATTGCGGTGTTCTCTGAATGAAGGTTGAATATGATGATTGACAAGTTCTCGAGAAACATCCCTGAAGGTTTTTTCGCTCTCTCAATGCCGGATTAAAAATGTTTAACTTCTTAAGCGAGCTTATTTTCGCCACGCCTTCCTGCAGCTTTCCTTAGGTCAAACCCAGAAAAACTCCCAAATTATTTTCCAATTTCTCTAAATGTTAATTCCTTAACAAATTGTTATATTAATACTAGTTATCCATGTAACCGAGGAAGCAGAGTATTGCTTGATTTCACTAAACATTCTCATATTTCATTCTCATATTTTCACTATTCATTTCATATTTTATGACACTCGCTTCAGATTGAGAGGTAGTCTGGATAATCTTGGTATAAGGATAGGGTGCTTAACAATGTTTGTGGTCCAAGTAAAAAAGAAAGTACCTTTAAAATGGGAAAAAAAAATATGAACTTCATCGTCTATAATATTTATTTTTATTACGAATATCAACTACTTGTATTTTCAAAACAGCTTAAAAGAATTATGATTTCTATTTTAATCTGGTCTAAAAATTTCTTCCTCACATTGTGCGAACTACCTTTGTGTAGAACGAAAATCCTGAATTTTTGTGGTAATATATTTGTAAATATATAATTGCCAAGGGATTGCTTATTTTTTAATAATTGACGGTAAAACGCTCCTATTTTAACTTGGAGTATTTAGTTGATTATATACGATTTTTTACTGTGTTATAACGTAGTAAACATAAAAACATTTCTTAACATAAAAAAATTGTTTTTCGAATATATTTATGTACTATGCCTAGAATATTTATATTTTCCTTGAAATTACAATGGAGAGCAGTACCTAATTAAAAATTTGCAAGAATCCTACTTAAAATATGTCTATATTTTTAAATTTGTATATGATCTTTCACGATTAAATAAATTGCTTTATAGAGCTCTGAGACCGTTTGAGGAAAACCCAGATGTCGAGGGGCATCGCTACGTGATTTTACCCTATGGGTATTTTTGGAATCATTCCTGAGACTTAGGCAAGCACCAAACATTCTAGAATTAGATGAATGGAGGAAGCTGTTGATCTTGTAGATATTATGAATGAACTAAAGTGAATGGTTCGTAGATGTAATCGTGTTGAGGGCGCCTGTGCTTCAGCGCCGCTCCTAACCCCCACTGCTCCTAGGCTCTCAGTGGTTCTCCTGCACTCGCTCTTGCAACGTCGTATCTTATGCGACACTTTATGTGTTCAGTTTCGGGATTGTGGATTTGATCGTGTTAGGCTGGGTTTTCTTATGTTTTCTATCAAAGAGGAATTTTTTATGAGTTGTGTTTTGTGTGACGTCTTGTGGAAAAAAATGGACTATCTAAGAATGTTTTTATTGTCAAATCGGGATAAACATTAGAAACTGAAAGCGAATTAAGTTGTCGACTCTACTTTGCATCATATTAATTTAGTTGTGACACAATGGAGCTTATATGCATTGTACATATGACCATATCCACGGATGTATGAATTTATGAAATCTACACTTCAGATGAATTTCGTACAGGATAATTAGTGTTTTCGAAGTCACAATTTACCACTGCAGTGTGTTTTATAATTCGGGTGTGTTTACTAAATGTTTATGGAGTGCGAAGTGTTTTTGGCAAGAATTTCAGAAACGTCAAACTCAATATTTGTTGACCACTTGAGCTACAAGCTAACCTTTTTGGAATGATTCGTTTTAAACTACACTATTCGCGACTGATGTCCTAAAATCATGCGAAGAAAAGAATATCTCTCCAAAGCGATTGATCACTTTTAAACGGCATATTGAGATTAGAACATATTCGCAGCAAGAGTTATTCTGTGTGATTGGTCTATTCTTTCATTTCCTGTGCAATCAAGGGTTTAAATACTTACAGAATACAAATGAGTACAATAGAAAGAACTTCTTTGCTACGACAGTCTACGTCTGACCCAACATGTGAGTGATGTCACACGCCAACCCTGGGGATGGTTTCGGTCGCCTGTCGTAGCTTGTTAACCTGTCGTGCTCCTTACAGCCGCAGGCTTCTATGTATCTATTATACTGGTGAGTTCAAAGTTTTTGGAATAATATAATATCAATGGTTTAATCATTTCCAACCAACCAATTAATGATCCATATGTTGAGGTAACTACACCTCAATATATTAATAATTAAATGCAAACATGTTCATTAGTGATGGCCTAACGAAGATACTTCATAGTTTCAGTACATTAACACTTTGACTACAAAAAACGAGGTAAATTGCCTGAAAGCCAATCCTCTTACTCAGACCGTCATTGGAGTACTAACTTATAGCTTGCTTTTTTCCCTAACTATGGCAACGCAACCAACGATTCCTGGACGTTAGCAGACCCCCCCCCCCACCAGCTGTGGCTGGATTGTCCACAAATTAATTTTTAACTTCATAGTGCAGTTTTCAATCTCTTCCCACCCCGCTGTGTTTTATTTATGAAGTTGCAAACGCGCAGTTTTACTCTTCTTTTACGTTCTTTTAGCGCATTTCTTAGGGAGGAAACCCGCATACGGCGTCGACCTCATGACACAATCCGGAAGGATGGCAACGGATTAATGTGTTAAATGCTATTTATTATCTAGCGCCTCCCAACCTCTTTTATCTCGCTTACCACTTGGTAGTAGGTCACTCTGAATTGTACTACTTTATAAATATGATTTTAATGCGGGAAATTTATTATTGCGAGTGTTATATTTTATTTGCATTATACGTTTTATAGAGTGTCCATTCAATCACATCGCATAATGAGACACGTCATGTCGGATTAAGAACCCGCTATAACATATATGTATGTATGTTTTTGTTCAAAGTTTTATATACATCTGCAATTTTATCATATTATTACTCTAATAATAGTTTTAATAAAAACGCAAAATTATTATAAAAAAAAATATTTTTTAATCGTAATCGAATATTTTTCATAATATGTTGCTTGTGTAGAGAGTTTCGTTCGTTAGGAGCATATTAGAAACAGAAGTCCGGACTTAACCACCAATTTCTCAAAAATTCTTTTAATGTGTCCAACCGCAATATCTACATTCGAACGGAATGTGCTAAAAAATAAAAATAAAATCACTTTCATTTTGTAAAAATTCAGGCTTTGCAAATCGTGTTAATATTTTAAATTATAACCCTTTATTAGTCCAAATTTCTTTTGAATTTTAAATAGATCATTTTAAAACGTTCACATTCGCTACCAGTGCCTCTTCTTAATTGCCTTATACAATTAATATTCAACCATTGACATTTTTAAAAATATTGAGAGCACATACATTACTTTAAGCAGGTTATGCGGTGTAAACAATATTTATGACATGGGCGTATATAGAAAATAATTTCGGAGGGGGCTGGGAAAATTTCGGGGGGGGGGGAGGGCTGAGACCATTTCCGGTGTATGGAATACTAACAATTTAGATCTTGAAGAGTTTTAGCCAACTTAAACGCTATTTCACCCAAAATAGAATATGTTTTATGAACTAAATGATCTTATTAAATTTATTTTTAACGGCCCCCCTTATATACGCCCATGATTTATGATTCCTGTTTTTTGCATTCCAATCTCGGCGTATTTTTGGATGCAACGCCTAATGTTATCACGATCGCAGTGAGGAAAAGAAAATTCGTCACGTAGGAGCTGTATAACAGAGCACATTTCTCAGAAGAAGGCTAGTGTAGGCTGCATTCCTGAATAATGTTTTTTTTTAAATTATCCGTTTAACTACAAAATTAACATAAGATGTTTTGGATATTTGCAACTAACTGTTAACTAAATTGTTAATTATTTTATTAATCTTCTTCGGGAATGTTGCATATACAAGGTGCTACAACACTACCTACTTAATAAACGCAAAAACATTACATTTTTGTTAATGAACTTAATAAATAACAATGATATTTACTATACGTAATTACACAGATAGAATAAACTGTAATCAGAATGACGCACTACAGCGTATGTATATGCGACACAGCTGTTCAGAAAACAGACCTCTGGTGGTGGCCGTAAAAAACAAAGAAGCCCCTATGCGCGCCTTTGGCGGTTTAATTCAACTTAAACATAATTCGATGAAAGCCCCAACTTCTAATGGAGGGATTTCGATTGTTCCTCATTGGTGTGGGATCATGTTTACCGTGTTTCGTTGCAAACAAGTAATAATAACTGTCAGTACGGGCAAATAAATAATTCGGCAACCCCCCTCCAAATATACAAATATTTTTCTTTAGATAATCTCGCCGTGTACAGGGTCTCGGTGCAATATAACAAACATTTCATACGTTAGATGCATATTAGTAAATTGTGTCCGGAGTAAGCCCCCCCCCACTCTTCGATTTTTCAGGCTGACGAACTCGTTCAATCACATCTCAAACCTCCAGGTCTTCATTACAATAATTATGGTGGAGGCCTGGAGTTTTGGGTTTTCCTATTTGATATATATATATATATATATATATATATATATATATATATATATATATATATATATACATATCTAGGCGCACGGTAGTGCGCCAGGCCAAGTTCTGGCCTAAGCATACTGTGTGTATATTACAGGCGGTCTTAGAGCCGATTTTTACCCTCTCATAACTTTCAACCAGGTAAGGATAAAGTTATGAAATTTTACACAGTTATTATACTACTAGATGCGAGTAAAACTGGAAATTTTCATAATTTTACATCGAATAGTTTCTGAGATATAAGCGATCGAAAATCGGGATTTAGAGGACTCACTCACTCACTCATCAAAATTATTAGGCACTTTCCATGATGCTAGAGACTTGAAATTTTGCATGAAGATAGATATGAAGACGTTATTTAAGGAAAAAATCGAAAAATCGCGAAAAGTCGTGTTTGACTCCTCTTCCGGGGCGGGGGCGTTCCAGTTTTGTACTTTCTTCGGAAACCCATCATTCCGTCCGAAACCCATGATGTGAGGTATCAAATGAATTGTCTCGGTATGAAGAACCTATATTTGATGTTTTAAGAAACAATTAGACGCATATAGGCTCGGTAAAAATCGTATACCAGCTGTCTGTCTGTATGTTTGTTCCTCTTACAAATCCGTACCGTTTGACCGATTTTGACCAAACTTGGGACACAGATGGGTCTTGATACGGGGAGAATCATAGGCTAGGTTAAATTGTCTATCAGCTGTTTGTCTGTTTGTTCCTCTTACAAATCCGTACCGTTTGACCGATTTTGACTAAACTTGGCACACAGGTAAGCCTTGGTCCAGGGAATGCACTAGGCTAGGTAAAAAAGGTCTTTCGGCTGTCTGTCTGTATGTTTGTTCCTTATACAAATTCACACCGTTTGGCCTATTTTGACCAAACTTGGCTCGCAGGTAGGTCTTGATACGGGAGTGTCATATTACCTATGACGTTTTCTACTTTTTGTTCCATCGAAATGCCATCATTCCTTCTGAAACCCATCATGTGGGGTATCAAATTAATCGTCTTGGTAAGGAGAACCTATATTTGATGTTTTAAAAAAACATTTCGACGCATCTTAACAAAAACAGTTGTGACTTCTTTCTTAAATGTAGTAAATAAAGTCGAGGGGTTCACTGCATAATATACTTCAAAGCAGATACTAAGTTTTTCAAAGTCGAGTCATCTAAATTACAAAGTTTAGTATCACAAACCCAAAATGTATCGTCTTTGTTCTTATATTTTTCTTGAAGGCCTTCTACACTTTCCCTATTGTGATCTTTATTCTCGGGATAAGTTTCCTGTGTTTTACAGTGTAATAGTTCAGTTAAGAGAGCAATCAATTTGTCCTCTAGAGTAATGTCATCTGGAAGAGCTTCTAACTTTTCTAGTCTAGTGATTAGATGTATGTAGGTTGATTATTGGTATCAAATATCAAGCAGTAAGGAGAACCTTATGCAGAATCCAAAGACCCTGGTTTTATATGAAGTACAAAAGCCAGTAGGTATGCGGCAACTAAATTCTATTTAATACTTAGAAAAAGTAATGAGATCCCAAAAAAATAAATAAATGTGAAATAGAGGCCAAGTTCCTACCCCACAAAGAAACACTCCCTTCCTCAAAAATATCCCCTCCTAAAACCCCCCCAAAACGCCTTACCATTCTACACTCCCAAAAAGTAGTATGAGTTGGTGTATTAATTCAACCAAAAATATTTGCCAATACAAGAGATGATACAAGAAAGAAATGTCCAAGTTCATTACTTGAAAGACTTCATAGTTACTTACTAAGAACAGTAAAGACACTTCAACTGACCTTTAAAAACAACAATAAAAGTACTTATATCCAGTTACTAAAATATCACTTTCCTCAACCATGTATATTCTTAAACTTGGCAATGTTTAGTTTTTCTCTAAAGATAATTTCGGCACAAAAAAAAACATTGCCAAGTTTTTCTGCTTAGGATACTGCCAGTGTTCTGTTGTAGCACCTAAAATAATTTTATATTTTTCACGAAAAATCAAAAAATACTATTAATTCCTTCTATTCCTGTACTTATAAACTTGGGATATAAACGGAAACGCGCAAAGATAAGTTTAGGAAATACAGAAAAATGATAATATATAAATATAAATATAAATATAAATATATATATATATATATGTATATATATATATATATATATATATATACACAAATATAGTACATACATTATGTTGCTAGAAGCACATAGACAGGGTTCCCTTTATTTCGCTATTTGTTAAACGATATGAAGTTATACAGCCAGTTTCTATGAAAAAAAAAATCGTTTAGAGCCTGCTGCTCATATTCAGGAATTTAAATAAGCTTTAGGCCCACCCGAAAAACCTATGTAATGACTGTATAACATTCAGTCTTGTTTTTCGTACATGGCCACCACCCATGCGTGACGCCAGCGGACACTTTTGTGTGACACTTTTTTGTAACTTTTTTTCAGTTTCATCGCTAAAGCATATTTATGCTAAAAAAAAACAAAAAAAAAAAAAAAAAAAAAAAAAAAAAAAAAAAAAAAAAAAAAAAAAAAAAAAAACATTATGTTGCTAGAAGCACATAGACAGGTAATGGACTTACTCACCTGTCTACCTGAGATTGGAAACCAATTTTTAAAATAGCTTTCTCTTAATTTAGACGAAGTAGGGTCTGGGCATTGGAACGTTCTAACGATGGAAACACTAAAAATAGGCACTCCTTTAAAAGGAAGCCGGTAAGCTTTAAACACAGCGCCTTCTCATATCATCCTTTTTGTTAGTGATTTTTGAAACATTTAGGTAATCAAAGTAGGGAAAAGGGAATATTTATTAAGATATGAAAAATTATTGGTTAACTCTTTTTTTCAGGAATTAAGCTACCAAGGTTTATTTGAGTATGACAGTGTATCCAACTAATTTCCCAGCATCAGACCAATGTTTTTTTCTTAAAATATGTTAAAGATGTATGAAACCCTTTTGACCACTTAGACAAAATTGAACAATTAGGTGCTGGCGAAATAAACGAACGTCTTGTGATGTTTCAAGTCTTTCTGGTCTAGTTTCGGGAAAATCCACTAATGAATAAAAAGGCTTACAGCCTCAACTTAAGTTCGAAAACATTCCAACCAGTAAGTCCACGTCAAGACTTGACGAGCCACTAAGACTCTACTTTCTCAAGCCTTTTTCTCAGGGCCCTGGACAAATCTCTATCCGACAAGGTTCACGATAGAAAATTATTGCTTTGTTCCGGTAAAACAATGTGTGTATAGTTACAGAAATGTACGTTAGAATTTATTTTGGAAAATTATTTTAAACATATCGTCCCTCACATTTCAAACTATCGAATATGAAAATTGGAGGGCAATAGGAACGAACATAATCTATCCATTGACGAAGTGATATATTGAAAAAAGGTCTTATTCGATGCATTATTTAAGGCGTTAAAGGCTATTCGTTTTAAACTTCACTATTCGCGACTGATGTCCTAAAATCATGCGAAGAAAAGAATATGAATCTCTCAACAGCGATTGATTACTTTAAAACGGCATATTGAGATTAGAACATATTCTCAGCAAGAGTTATTCTGTGTGATTTGTCTATTCTTTCATTTCCTGTGCAATCATGGGTTTAAATACTTACTTAAATTATTTTAAACATATCTTCCCTCACACGTCAAACTATCGAATATGAAAATTGGAGGACAATAGGAACGAACATAGTCTATCCATTGACGAAGTGATATATTGAAAAATGGTCTTATTCGATACTTTATTTAAGGTATTAAAGGCTATTCTTTAAAGGGGTTAGAGTTGTGACAAGCCGTATCGTCCACAATCCAAGAGAAAAGTATCGAATCTAAAAACGAGATTTTTCATATTCGATTGTTTGACTTGGCAGGGACGATATGACGTATCGATTATCGATCACCTGACTTATTTCCACCATATTGGATTCTTTCAGTCCATGGCCGTCCTGGACGTGGCCATTCTATTGACAGGTTCTCCTCCTAAAGTTGAGGCTGTAAGTCTTTGTATTTATAACATGTTTCACTGAAAAGGCGCGAAATATGTGCTTAACTTGTAGGGAAGAAACAAAGTTAGTGAATATATTTAGAGTTTTTTTTATTTTTATTTTGTTGCCCTTTCGCCTTTAACGAACATTTCAAGATTTGAGTAAAGGGTCACCTAAGCATTAATTATATGTACTGGGTTTCAGAATACATCGTTCCCTTTATTTCGCTATTTGTTAAACGATATGAAGTTATACAGCCAGTTTCTATGAAAAAAAAAAAAAAAAAAAAAAAAAATCGTTTAGAGCCTGCTGCTCATATTCAGGAATTTAAATAAGCTTTAGGCCCACCCGAAAAACCTATGTAATGACTGTATAACATTCAGTCTTGTTTTTCGTACATGGCCACCACCCATGCGTGACGCCAGCGGACACTTTTGTGTGACACTTTTTTGTAACTTTTTTTCAGTTTCATCGCTAAAGCATATTTATGCTAAAAAAAAAAAAAAAAAAAAAAAAAAAAAAAAAAAAAAAAAAAAAAAAAAAAAAAAAAAAAAAACATTATGTTGCTAGAAGCACATAGACAGGTAATGGACTTACTCACCTGTCTACCTGAGATTGGAAACCAATTTTTAAAATAGCTTTCTCTTAATTTAGACGAAGTAGGGTCTGGGCATTGGAACGTTCTAACGATGGAAACACTAAAAATAGGCACTCCTTTAAAAGGAAGCCGGTAAGCTTTAAACACAGCGCCTTCTCATATCATCCTTTTTGTTAGTGATTTTTGAAACATTTAGGTAATCAAAGTAGGGAAAAGGGAATATTTATTAAGATATGAAAAATTATTGGTTAACTCTTTTTTTCAGGAATTAAGCTACCAAGGTTTATTTGAGTATGACAGTGTATCCAACTAATTTCCCAGCATCAGACCAATGTTTTTTTCTTAAAATATGTTAAAGATGTATGAAACCCTTTTGACCACTTAGACAAAATTGAACAATTAGGTGCTGGCGAAATAAACGAACGTCTTGTGATGTTTCAAGTCTTTCTGGTCTAGTTTCGGGAAAATCCACTAATGAATAAAAAGGCTTACAGCCTCAACTTAAGTTCGAAAACATTCCAACCAGTAAGTCCACGTCAAGACTTGACGAGCCACTAAGACTCTACTTTCTCAAGCCTTTTTCTCAGGGCCCTGGACAAATCTCTATCCGACAAGGTTCACGATAGAAAATTATTGCTTTGTTCCGGTAAAACAATGTGTGTATAGTTACAGAAATGTACGTTAGAATTTATTTTGGAAAATTATTTTAAACATATCGTCCCTCACATTTCAAACTATCGAATATGAAAATTGGAGGGCAATAGGAACGAACATAATCTATCCATTGACGAAGTGATATATTGAAAAAAGGTCTTATTCGATGCATTATTTAAGGCGTTAAAGGCTATTCGTTTTAAACTTCACTATTCGCGACTGATGTCCTAAAATCATGCGAAGAAAAGAATATGAATCTCTCAACAGCGATTGATTACTTTAAAACGGCATATTGAGATTAGAACATATTCTCAGCAAGAGTTATTCTGTGTGATTTGTCTATTCTTTCATTTCCTGTGCAATCATGGGTTTAAATACTTACTTAAATTATTTTAAACATATCTTCCCTCACACGTCAAACTATCGAATATGAAAATTGGAGGACAATAGGAACGAACATAGTCTATCCATTGACGAAGTGATATATTGAAAAATGGTCTTATTCGATACTTTATTTAAGGTATTAAAGGCTATTCTTTAAAGGGGTTAGAGTTGTGACAAGCCGTATCGTCCACAATCCAAGAGAAAAGTATCGAATCTAAAAACGAGATTTTTCATATTCGATTGTTTGACTTGGCAGGGACGATATGACGTATCGATTATCGATCACCTGACTTATTTCCACCATATTGGATTCTTTCAGTCCATGGCCGTCCTGGACGTGGCCATTCTATTGACAGGTTCTCCTCCTAAAGTTGAGGCTGTAAGTCTTTGTATTTATAACATGTTTCACTGAAAAGGCGCGAAATATGTGCTTAACTTGTAGGGAAGAAACAAAGTTAGTGAATATATTTAGAGTTTTTTTTATTTTTATTTTGTTGCCCTTTCGCCTTTAACGAACATTTCAAGATTTGAGTAAAGGGTCACCTAAGCATTAATTATATGTACTGGGTTTCAGAATACATCGTTCCCTTTATTTCGCTATTTGTTAAACGATATGAAGTTATACAGCCAGTTTCTATGAAAAAAAAAAAAAAAAAAAAAAAAATCGTTTAGAGCCTGCTGCTCATATTCAGGAATTTAAATAAGCTTTAGGCCCACCCGAAAAACCTATGTAATGACTGTATAACATTCAGTCTTGTTTTTCGTACATGGCCACCACCCATGCGTGACGCCAGCGGACACTTTTGTGTGACACTTTTTTGTAACTTTTTTTCAGTTTCATCGCTAAAGCATATTTATGCTAAAAAAAAAAAAAAAAAAAAAAAAAAAAAAAAAAAAAAAAAAAAAAAAAAAAAAAAAAAAAACTTCACGGACCCTTACCTAAGGATACAATTTAAGAATATGTTCGCTAAGGCTGACTATATAGCTATTTATGTTTTTAACTTGTTCCAATAAAATAGGTTAGAACAGTTAAGGAATGAAGTGGGTGTCTGGGGGCAACTATTATGGTAAGCCCAAGGACTTCGCCTCGCTCTTTGTCCAGAAGAACTTATAAGCTTTCAGAGATTTCCACGAGGGTTGAGGTAAATAATTTCAGATCCTCAACAGCACGTGGGAATACTCGTTCTATTTCAATGAAGAATAAGAAATATTTCAATGTGCTAGTCCTTCAGGAGAGTGGGATATTTATTAATATATTATAAAATTTAAAAAAACCGAAATATAAGTACTTCGATATATCTCTGCGTTTCCATAATATACTTATTCCTCAGATGTGATGTGATTTTAACCAACAAATCAACGTTTATTTGGTCCGATATACGCACTTATTTTAAATTTTAAACAGAAACGTTTAATATTTTCCTTCAATGGAACGAAACTATGAGTAGAAACACTCATACAGCGGAGCGCAGCTTTTTGGAGCGCACTATTAGTGCGCTCCGCTGTATGTGTGTTTCTACCCTAACAGTTCAGAAACTTCAAGCATTGTTTTCTCCTACTGAGAACGACCTATTGAGAATTACGGGATCTGTTTTTGTAAGACATTTAGTAAACTTTCGAATGATTGCACTCCACTTACCACGATTTTCCAGCCGTTTTGAATCTTCCAGCCGTTCTAAGGAAAATATACGTAGGTAGATCACAAAACTGGCCATGCCTATTAATATTTTGTTATGCTTCTACACCGATCGTAACTAACATTAATATAATTTAGATTATATGAACGTCAAACGTCTGGAAACATTTTCAACTCAATCCGTCGTTTTGGAGTAACCAAACCGAAAATTCTAGTTTTATTCACCTGTATCGAAAACGGTTATCGATGTCACCTTGAAAGTGGTTTCATTTGCTGCCCACAGCAAAAAAAAAAAAACACGATAGAAAATGCACCTGGAAGCTGTATTAACGCAAAACCGTACACACTACGATTTTTTTCGGGGCGAAATTCGCGGAAGAACAACCGATGTACGGATCCTATTTTTTAGCACTTTCCTCCGAAGGAAAGTAGCTATTGAGGTTGGACTCATGACGGAATTTTTGAAAAATTTCTTCAAATCTTTATCGATCCTACCTAGTAGACACCGAAAATGACCCCCGCTAAAATTTATATATATATATATATATATATGTCTGTTAACACGATAGCGGCCAGAGCTTTTGTTTTTTCGTCACGAAACTTGGTATATAGCATTCAATTAGCAAACGATTGAACGAGTTCGTTAACCACCAAAGTCGGTCCACCGGAAGGGGGGGTTTACCCCGAACCCGAAACACTAATTTGACCATGTCAGCCGTAATATTTGTTATATTTCAACGAAACTTGGTATTCGTAGTGGTAATATAGGGAGAACAGTGAGATATAACAATGAACTAAATCGGTTCATTAGAAAGGGGGGGGGGGGTTTACTCCGGACCCACAATACCAATTCGCCACTACCAGCCGTGATTTTTGGTATATTTCGACGAAACTCGGTATTCGTAGTGGTAATCCACAGGTAAATATGTGTTGTAAAAATAAACTAAATCTGTTCATTAGGAGGGGGTTAACTCCGGACCCACAATACCAATTCGCCACTACCAGCCGTGATTTTTGGTATATGTCGACGAAACTTGGTATTCATAGTGGTAATCTACAGGTAAATATGTGTTGTAAAAATAAACTAAATCGGTTCATTAAAAGGGGGGGGGGGTTTACTCCGGATCCAAATTCCTAATATACTCATACCGGTCGTAATTTCTGCTTTATTGTAACGAAACGCGGTATACGTCGTGGGTAACTCATGAGAAAGAACTGTTGTAAAAATGAGCTGAATCGGTCAATCGGAAAGCGGGGGTTTAATTTGTAATATATTTCGATAGAATAGGCTGGCAGACGTACTTTCACAAAGCCGCCGCAAGGGGCGCTTTCTACTACTAGAGTGACTGTATCCTGTTCCTGCGTTAGATCAAAATAGGATAATATGAGGTTTTTTGTATTTACTACGTAGTGTAGTAGGTACCATGTGTAAACATAACTCTGGAAGCAAATTAATAATTGATCAGTTACTCATTACTGAGAGAACTATTCATGTTTTTATTTTATTTATGTAGGATATTTTAAGTAAATTGTTCTGGAAACCAGTCTACACAACCCAAATTCTGAGGAAAGTGCTTAGTTATGCAGCTCCTGCGTGACGGACTTTTTAGGTTCACACACGTACGCATAGACACACACACACACGCACGCACGCGCGCACGCACGCGCACACACACACACACACACACACACACACACACACACACACACACACACACACACACACACACACAAAGTTTTCATGATCTGGTTATGGAACTTGAAATGTTCTAGTAGGCACTCCTG
This sequence comes from Gonocerus acuteangulatus, assembly GCA_946811695.1. Classification (NCBI taxonomy): domain Eukaryota; kingdom Metazoa; phylum Arthropoda; class Insecta; order Hemiptera; family Coreidae; genus Gonocerus; species Gonocerus acuteangulatus. The sequence continues at coordinate 97,940,891 of OX328123.1, read as the reverse complement.
ATTTCGTCATCCCGTCCACATCCTTAGCCGTTTTTCTCCTTATGGAGGGAGACAGGAAACGCGCTAACAAATTACGAAACATTTGTGCTGCTGGTTGTTACTTCAGTTTGTTCTTCACTACATTAAATTATAACATTTCAGCTATTTTGGCCTATTTACAATAATTAATGATAAAATTACTCTTAAATTATTGTATTCCAAAAGTCTGCTCATGTCTTCGAAAAAATCATATTTTTTAATTATTTTATGAGGTAATATATTATATATATAAAAAAAAAATCATTGATTATTTTAATAAAATCTCTACCAGTATTGATCACCTTAGAAGCTGATATATATATATATATTTTCTTTTTTTGGTTTTATATATATATATATATATATATATATATATATATATATATATATATATATATATAAACCAAAAAAAGAAAATATATATATATATATATATATATACAGGTATATACAGATTCAAATCTAGTATTTTGATGTCCAAAACATTGAACACAGGTAACTACATAAAAGAAACAAACTATTCACATTTGTAAATTTCTTAAGAAGCAAAATTTAGGATGAAATAATAATCTGATTTGTTATAAATCTAGAATTTATAGCTTTTTCTCTTTTATTTTCTGAGACTTTGTCCTTGTGGCACCACAGGTTATACATGCAATCCTCTGTTTTATCCTTGGCTCTACAATTGAGGCTTTAAAGACAGGAATTTAATTCCTTGGTTTTTCCTATTTCCACCCTATACTCTCCAAATGACCCCCCCCCCCCCCCCCGTTTGCTATTCCTTATTTATAGAAGGAATAGCAAACATTTTATCTTACATTTTCTTATTAACTTTAGTGTTACTTCATTATTTTACATTTTCTTGAAACACCTAGTTGAAAGCTTTTTTATTAGCGATTGCTTTTAACCATTAGCTGTTAGGTATTTGATAAGACTGTGTTCTGCTTCACAATCCTCTGCACTTATTTAAGGGGATCCTCAACATCCAATCAATTAAGTATATGAAGCCAGATAATGTATAACTAAAACAATGACTTTGGTCAGATGGAATCATGAAATCAGTACAAGTTTCTTTATATATAAAATAAATCGTTTTATTCTATTTACATTTGTGGAAGTAGAATTTGTGGCACTGGTTTGTGTCAGATATTACGTTTGATCTATTCATCCCCAAACTTACAATTTTCTGTTTACTAGGAACTTGCACATCTAATTTCATTACACCAACTGTGCAATAAAATTCAAAGCTGTATTTGAGAAATGTAATTCACTCTAATAATTAGTAGTTTATTTTAAATGTATAACATAAAGTATAAACCCAGATTCTCCTGAAATTTATTTTTTTAAATAATCAAAATCACTTTTAGAAATGCACTTTCTTATATCATGAAACGATTTGGAAGTCCAGTTTATAGGTTATATTGTCCACAGAGGATCTTTAGGTATAATTTTAAGCAGTCATTGAAAAATCTACTATTTATTTGTCAAATACCACTCACTCACTCACTGACTTATCATCGCCCCGCCCAAAATGCTTGACAGAAAATTTTGAAATTTTGCATGGACACTCCCTTTAGTATGTAAACACTCGCTAAGAAAGGTTTTCTTGATATTCAAATTTTTAAGTAATTCTAGAGGGGTTTGAATTTTTAGTTGGTTAGAGCAGGCAAGCCTAGACAGCATGCGTTACTAGGACGACAACAGGTCAGCTGTTACTGTACTGTATCTATTTCATAGTATTATTTTTATTATTGGTTCATTTCAACTATTATGGCAGACCTTGAATTACTAGAAATAAACTCCGAGGTAATAAATTTATTAAATTTTAACGTTCATTTATTATTAACTACGAATTTTAGGACGGGTTATCTATAGGTTACCACCCTTTTCTAGCCAAAATAGGGTTGATGCCTTTTCTTTTTTCAGTCACCACCCCTAGTGGGAATCGAACCCACGACCCTTTACCCCTCGGAGTGTTCCGAGGTAAAAATATCCTGAACCCATGCTCAGCCGCCTCACCCATCAGCATTCCCAGTCCAAGGACTTTTTGGTGATACTCGCAAATATAATGGGTGTTTCCAAATGACATCTTGGAAACATAAACTTTTAAATCTTAACGTACATTTATTATTGGGAACAAATTTTAACCTGTACTGGTTAAACTGCTAACCTATAGATAAGGGTTATCTCTAAGTTAGTATCTGTTTCTTGAAACTGGTCTGGAGCGCCCCAATGTTAAGAAACATTATACTTTGATTACTTATCAATTGATGAATAACATATAGTATGACGGGAACCGTGCTATAATAAACTGCGCAAAATTATGTAGTAGCGTCAATTTTGATGATGCTTTTTTTTAACACAATAAAATAACTACTTATCTGCCATGACAAATCACGGGTATTCAGCTAGTATCCTAATAAAAGGAAGTTAATCCGCATTTGTAAACAATAAACCGCAGTGCCCTTCTAGAAGGACATCAGGAGCATCTGGGCTAATTATTGGAGTGAATTATACTTTTCCAAGGAAAGCATTTTGACTAATAAAGTTATTTTATTCTTTCTCTTGCAGATGAATGTAGTGATGAAAGGGACTGGTTGGCTGCAGTAGGTCTTTCTGAAGTTACTGAACCAGCTTTTCTGTCCGGTCGAGAAGTACCAGAGGTCGAGCTGTCTAGAGCATTGAGGCTACTATCTCGACAACAAGCTGCAGCAGTCAGGAGAAGGGTCGACTCTCTGAACAAGACAGTCCGGCAGAGAGCAAGGAACAAGCAGAGAGGTGACATCAGGCAGCTCTTCAGGGATTTAGAGGTTCATTTAATAAAATAATATAAATGTGTGCTTAAATAGAAGTAATAATATATTGCTAGTTAACCTTCGGAGACCCGGTAGCCGTGAGGGTTAAGGCATGAGCTCTTAACACTCCGTGCCAAAGGTCGTGGGTTCGATTCCCACTAGGGGCGGTGGCTTTTCTTTCGAAAAAAGAAATGGTATCACCCCTATCCTGGCTAGAAAAGGGTGGTAACCTATAGATAACCCGTCCTAAAATTCGTAGTTAATAATAAATGGACATTAAAATAAAAATAATAATTAATCATACCATATTTAATACACCTATTCCCGTCCGAAGTTTTATCACATCGGGCAAGAGCAGTACTTGGATGAGTGACTGTCTGAGAAGAACCAAGTGTCATTGACATTAAGGAAGGGACTAAAGATAGTCCGGCACTTATAGCCCAGCACACAATTACATTCTGTAAATGTATTTATGTAGAAAGTAAAAACAATTTCAGTCCATGAAATGTGCCAGGGTATGGAAAATCTATCAGTGATTTTTTTATTTAATTTTAGTATTATTTTCTAGAAAATGAACAAGGCCAATAATTAAAAAAAAACATCTGATTCCAGAAAAAGGGATTTCTTCTATAATACCATCCACCCAAATATCCAGTAGTTGAGAATATTATAAATTCACAATTGGTTTTGGATTCAGAAAATAATTAATTCTGTCAGCACTTCTTATTTTAAACAGATTCGAGGTAAGGTCCAAAAGTTTCCGGCCTGGGATAGAAGGAAAGGTGAAAGAAAAAAACTGGTTTTACTGTTTTTCAATATATTCTCCTCTAAGTTCAACACACTTAATACAACGCTTTGGCAACATTTCTATACCATGAAAAAAATAATTTTCTTCTTTGTTAAAAAAATGTTCTTCCACTGCTGCTTGGAGCTCTTCGTCTGTGTTAAATCGCCTTCCACGAAGGTCAGATTTTAACTTTGAGAAAAGGTAGAAATCGCTAGGGGCCAAGTCTGGGCTGTAGGGTGGATGAGAGATTTCTTGGAATCCACAGTCCTTCACAGCAGCCTTGGAAATCAATGCTGTGTGGACAGAGGCATTGTCGTGAAGGAGGCGGACACCTCTGCTCTTCTCTTTAGTGGCATTTCATAACCGGTGAAGTAGGGCTGCATAATACTCACCATTCATTGTGGTATTCCTTTCTTTAAAAGGAATACCACAATCTTAGTCCCAAAAAATTGTGGCCATTACCTTTTTTGTTGTCTGCGTGACTTTTGCCTTTAAAGGAGGCGCTTCTCCTGGTCTTCTCCAGTCCATGGACTCTCTTTTGCTGAGTGGGACATAATATAGAACCATTGTCTCATCCCCAGGTACAATTGAGTCCAAAAAATTCCTTGGGTCGGCATTATACTCGCGTAAAAATTCATTGCAGCAGTGAACTCGTTCCTGTTTTTGAGCAGCTGAAAGAATTTTTGGAACCCATCTTGCACTAACCTTGTTCATATGCAAATGTTCTTTGATGATCCTCAAAACACTTGTTTTTGAAAGCCCTAACCTCGCTGCTATTTCCTTGGTTTTTAGTCGCCGGTCAGACAGCAATTCAGATTCCACAAGTTGGATTGTTTCAGAAGTGACAGCTTCCAATGGGCGACCGGGACGTGGGTCATCTTCTAGACTTTCTCTCCATAACTTAAATAATTTTGCCCATTCTTTCACTGTGGAATACGAGGGGGAGGACTGCCCGTATACACAATCCAAGCGCTATTTAATTTGCGCAGGAGTAAGACCCTCTTTACAAAAGAATTTAATTACCGCTCGGTGCTCGAGTTTGAACATTGTAAAAATGGGGAGTTTCCTTCAAGGCTGGACACTGACTGACAAGACTGAGGAAGTGCGGGCGATGGGTATGGAGTGAGCAGGCATGGACCTGCATAGGCATGCAGGTCCGGGCACGTTTGAAGGAGGGGAAGCAGGAGAGGCCGGAAACTTATGGACCTTACTACGCATTTGCTGATTTTTGGTATGCCTGAATTGTCTCTTTGCGATGTAAGATGTTTGTTGAGTAAATTGTGCAAGTACTTCTCCACTGCTCATGGCGTACTGAAGCAAGTGGTCGATCTGTGGGCAGTAATCCATCAAACTCCAGATAGCTCCACTGACATTCTATCCAATCCAGGTTTTCTTTCAGAACTGCCGGCTACATAGCCCAATTTATATATTCTTATAATTTGTCCTATACATATAATTAACGCGTTCCCTAGCCTGTAAACCACATATGGTTTACAAAACGGGACACTGGGACATCTCACTACGCTCATGAACCCCATGTAGCTCACTGGGTATATTCAATTTCTATTGAAATATATTTGCTGAACGTTCTAGGTCATGCACAGTTTTAAGCTTGTGCTTGATAGGTGAGTCATAAAGTTTAGAAAACAGCGGGATATAAGGGGGTTAATATGGTTTTCTGATACCAAAGAGAACCCTTTTATATAAAAATTGCCGGGTTGTTTTCATGTTTTATACATGGGACTGGGAACGTATTAAGAATAGGTAAAAGAGTCAATAAAAAACCGGAATTAAATATCTAGATAAAATATTTTTTTAACTTAACAGACAATACTTGACATATAAAGACTTATTTAATACAATGACAATGACTTCTTTTGAGAAATTGACATTAACTGTTAAGCAAGCTATTTTAACAGCTGAACAACAATAAAAATGATTGATGTTTTCAGTCTAGACATGGCCCTGCCTGCAGAACGTTCTCGTGCGAGACTGTATATTAAGTCTTCCTGAAGAGGTGTCAAGGGGACGTAAAATATGTAGAGCGAAATAAAGGATTATTAAAGAATAATGTGTAATTTTATTGACCTTTGCCACCTAAAGCATTTAGAAAATTAGTTAATACTTGTATAATTTTACTTATATTACAATAACTACTTAAAACAGTCCATTTCATAATTAAACTTTATGTATTCTTCTTTACAGAATTGGAGCAATGACTCAAGATCAAGAAGCGCTACTCCAGATTCCCTTGATTCAGGTCCACCAACACCGCCAAGCCCGCCCCGGGAGTTGTATGCACACCAATCTCTTCCTACTACTATACCTGAGCACCCGTAAGCAGATATTTTCTTTTTTGACAATTGCTATTGTTTAATTTTAATATTTAATTTAATATTTGGGGACGAGATTAGCTCAGTGGTAGAGCACTGGACTAATAAGCTGGAGGCCTGAGTTCAAATCCCGAGCAAGCACTAAAGATTTTTTCTTCTAGTGTCTTCGTTCATGGGTTGAATTCGTCCTCCCTGACCGTCCCAAGGCCGACCCAGCCTTTAATTAATTTACTAATGGGTACCTTGAGTGCTAATGACTCCAGCAGTCGAAGCAGCCAAGGGGAAAATCAGGCGGCCGGAGCATAGTACTGACCACACTATCTCCCTAGTGTGCCGTATGGTCATGAATCAGATACCTTTATATTTTAATTTAATATTTAGTGGTGTTGTGGTAACATAATCTATAGCTATGTTTCATATTAAGTTTTTCATAGTTTTTGAAATTATATGATAAATGGGGTCTCCTGTGGTCTAGTGGCTAGTGCGCTGGATTCGTAAGCGGGAGATGGTGGGTTCGATCCCCACCGGCGGCAGGAATTTTCTCATCTCACTGAGAAAATTCCTGGCTGCGCCCTGGAGGCCGGCGCTAATGGCCAAGATTTGTCGATGCGCCGTAAAAAAAAAAAAAAAAAAAAAAAAAATATATATATATATATATATATATATATGATGAATGTAAATCTTATATTTCTCCAAAATAGAAAGGAAATAGAACAAATCAATTTTTTATCATTAATAAAATCTCTTCGGAATATATGTAACCAAAGAAAAAAAAATTGGTAAATTTATAGAAAAAAATGGAGATGGAGATAGTTAGCTGTTGCAGTGATACGAAGACAAGTTATGGTTGGGATTCGGCTAGGAGAAAATTTCTTCCTGAAGGTCTGACGTTTTTTTCTCCTAGCTGAATCCCAACCATACCTTGTCTTCATATAGAAAAAAATGTGTACAGTAGTATAGAAGTAAATTAAAGATTTTATCTATAATAACTGTTTATTGTTTTTGTAGCCGATTAAGTTCCAATATTGTCAACCGCCATGAATCAAGACAGAGATTGGCAACTCCTCACACACCTTTCAATTCTCAGCACTCAATATTTAGGAGAACCAGCAGGTCGGGTGGAGATGTTGCCTCAGAAGCAGGTAATTTTAAATATGAGGAGCCAATTATGTTTAATATTTTCATATAATTTTTTTATTATTTTTTTAAACAAGAGTTAAAAATAAATATGTGATTTTAAATCTTTATTTAAAATAAAACAAAAAAAACTAAGTGCTTTTCCTGTAGCCTGTTCAGGTAGATGGAAAAAATCAATCAATTCAATCTTGTGCGAAATTCTGAGGGAAATATTATTGACGGTTCCTCCATTTGCAAATTCCTATTTTAATGAGCACACTACATGAAGCTCTATAAAAATTGATTATATCATGTTTAGAACCAGGTAAGGATTTGAAATTGGTAAAAATTCTCTGTATTAGGAGGTTTAAAACGTTTTTAGCCTTAGCTTTGGCTAAGTATTGAAACATATTAAACACTATCTTCCTTGTCTGACCTCTCACAGCCTTGCCTTGTCTTAAACAAGACATAAACAGTTTCTATAGTGTTTCATAAACAATATTATTCATTAAATTGGGAATTGAAAATTGTGGAACCATCGGGAATATTTCCCTCAAAATTACACGCATACGGATTGAACTTTTCCATCTAAGTGAACAGGATATAGCTGAGGTACCTACACTGGGCCTTGACGCTGAGTTGGTTGTCTGAAGCTTTGGTTCCATTAAATGAAGAAAGGTAGCATAATCGATCATCAAATAGGATATTATGGATCAAACCGCAGCTTGGCATGTTAATATTCCTAAAGATTTGAAAATTAAATCACTGCCAGCAAAATATTGTCCTGTTTGATGGAATAAATAGGGGTAAATTTTTTTCTTTTCATGCTTTTCCTAGTGTTTATTATCACATAAGTGCCAATATTTTTAAAGATGACCAACAAAAATAAATCAAAATAATGAGATTTTATTTACTCTCCAAGTATTTATGGGAATTTTATGTTTCAATTAATTTTCATTAACTTCATTTAATGTTCCTTTGTTTTCCTTAAAAGTGTAGGTTTTAAAAAAAAAACATTGCTTTATTTTGTAGCTGATGGCATTAGAATGACTGGTTATCAGAGGATTGGCAGTGTACGAGTCCGATTTGGAAGTGATCCAATAAATATAAGCAATATTGGGCAAGATAATCAACAGTAAGCGCTCTATTTTTATTTTATTTTTTAATTCTTTCTCTTGATGCTTATATTTACTACATGTTTCCAAACAACTCATTTAATAGCTTCATAACTATGTTCAAAGAAGATTTCATGTTTATTAAACTCCTAAATATTTCAGTTTGTTTACTGAGCTCATAATCTCAAGCTTTTTTAACTTTTGTTATCAATGAATTATAGTCACTTTGAATATAATAAGTAAATTACATATGAATATTGTGAGTATATGTAGTCAGAACCTTGATATATTTTTTAATTATTTAATCTCCTCCAAGAAACCAGGATTACTTCTGTCCTTAAGAAAAGGGCCTCAATAGAGCGCAAACAATAGATAACAGATTCCTCCCATTGGTGACCAAGTTAATGGAAAATACAAAAATTTCTGGCTATGTTATATAGCCGATAATTCAAAAATAATAATAAACATAAAATGCTAAATGTACTACCTTTGTAACAAATGATGTACAATGTACAATTGTAACAATAATTTATTCTCTGCATTGAAGCTTCTTAAATAAATGAACAAGACCATATTATTTAAATAAAAAAACACAGAAATGTTTAAAAAAAAAACAAAAAAAAAAATAAAAAAACATAGAAATGTTTTTAAATAAAATGTCTTTCTGGAAATGGAATAATTGTTTTTAAATTTCAGTCCTGTGGTGTGTGTGACAAGATCAGACGAAGGGCTGTTTTCAGAAAGCACTAGACGGGACAGTGATGATAGTGCTCACTCCGATACCCTTGGTTTTGAGGAAATGTGGGCAGGCGAAAGACTTTATGCTAGTCTTACAGTAAGTTATATTTTGTATCAAATTGTATCCCAACTTGAGCATCTACATATTTACATGTGTTTTTAGTGAGGTTCTTCTCTCCCCCCATAGGGAGGAAACCCACATTGCTCAGGGGGGCTTAGAGTAGGTGGTAAATTATTGGAATGAACATTTAGTCCTGCTAATTTTTTTAGTCGAAAAATTTTCATTCCACTCTGGACCTGCCTCACACTAACTTATAAAACATTCAAAGCTCTCAACAGGTGGTCATAATTTCTTGTCTTTTGTGGACAAGAAATGTTGGCAGGACAGTTGTTGGATTATCTTTTATGCTGAGATATAATAAAATATTACTATTATAATCTACTATACAAAATATGAATTGTCTAAATTTATAGATAAATTGTATGCATTAGGAAACAGAAGGAGATTTTGAGGAGGGTACTGGGAGAACCTGGGTAGATTTCCTAGCAGAAGAGGATCTTGCCACTCTAAGGCCTCTAGTATTCCTAGAGCTAACAGCTCTTATGGACAATTCTGGACTAAGGGTGGGAAAGACGAAACCCCCTAAGAGGAAAAGAAAAGAAGGTAAGTCAATCCGTTTATTTTTATTACCTTCCTTTTTCTCTCTGCAATCAATGTAGATATTTATTTAATTGAAATGGAGGACTGTCCAGGCATATGCATTCCGTGCCTAAGATCGTAAGTTCGATTACCACTAGGGTGGTGGCTTTTCTTTAGAAAAGAGAGAATGCATCTGCTCTATCCTGGCTAGAAAAGGTTGGTAACCTTTCGGTGAACCTCCTCAAATTTGTTGTCAATAATAAATGGAAGTTTAAATAATAATAATAATTAAAATGGATACTATCGAAGTAGCAGGATGGTTAATTTCATTAGATATTCATTATGTTCAATTTGTTTTTATAAAAACGTTTAGATATAAATAAATATTTAACAGGAATTTAGCAGGTTAATATGCATCTGTTGGTTATTATAATTTCAATATGTTAGCCAGGTGGCCTCATCCAGGAGAAATAAAGGAAAAAAAAAATCATTGTCTTCTTTAATTTTATTACTTTTGTTCGTCATAATGCACACTTCATAGAAAATACTAGTAAGGATTTGTTACGACTATTTAGAGCTAATTGATCACAGAACTATGCTTCAAGGCTAGGTAGCCCACCTATAAATGGTTACAATCAGGACGTTTCTATCTGCATATTAGTCAGATTTGATTATTTTTGAGATTTTCAACAATTCCTCCATTAATCTCCAAAAAGTGTTTATTCATTCTCTTATAAAGCATACAATTATTTGCTCACCCAAAATCCAGAAATTTCATTAATTTTCTATACAGACAGCGAATGTCTGTCGCTAATGTCTGTACTTTCCTCGACATCCTGTTCCACCATCTCCCCAAATTCCCCGACCTACTGGCCAACAGATCCGAATCGATTTCCCGATCTTATAGATTTTTTCATATCCCACGGACTTGGCTCAGTTCATTCCTCAATCACATCTCTAAATGACCTCTCCTCTGATCATACACCTCTACTTCTCTCCCTCTCTCTTCGACCCATCCCTAAAGCAACTCCTCCCTCCCTTGTCAACGGAACAATTGATTGGAATCGTTTTAGGTCTTTACTCGAAGATACAATTGACCTGAAGATCCCTCTAAAAACTCCTGAAGACCTAGATAACGCTGTAAATTCCTTTACTACCTCAATCCAACAATGTGCTTGGAAAGCATCCACTCCTTTTCATCAAAGAACCGTTCCTTCAACAATCCCTTCGCTTCCTAAAGCCATACTCCAACTTATTGGGGAAAAGCGAAAAGCTCGATCCTTGTGGCAAAGAACTCGTCATCCTGAAGACCGCCGTTCTTACAATAACCTTAGTAGGCTTGTGAAACAGCAGCTATCTTCCCATCGCTCCGAATCCTTTAACACTTTCCTCTCTACCCTTAACACTCATGACAACTCCCTTTGGGAAACAACAAGAAAAATCTTGAAGTACCATCCTGTCTCTTCTCCTCTCCGCCGCGAAGATGGCACTTGGGCCTCTTCCGATGAAGAAAAGACCAGCCTCTTTGGAACTCACCTCCAGAAAACCTTTACTCCTCATCCTGATCACAATGATCCAACACATTGTTCAAAAATAATCGAATTCCTCGAATCTCCCCTTCCACTATCCTTGCCTCCTAAACCCATATATCCTTCCGAGGTCAAGCATATCATCACCAAGCTAGATGGCTTTGATTTAATAACATCTGAAATCATTTGCCAGCTCCCAACTAAAGCTATCACATTCCTCACATATCTATACAACTGTATTTCCGCACCACCTACTTCCCCCTCCTATGGAAATTCTCTATCATCATCCTCTTCCCTAAACCTGGAAAACCAACACACTGCCCTTCATCCTATCGCCCAATAAGCCTACTACCCATCCTATCTAAAATATTCGAAAAATTACTCCTCAAACGAATCCAACCTTTCCTTCATAGCCAAAATATCCTGCCCACGCACCAGTTTGGCTTCTGTTCCCAACACTCCACAGTACAGCAGGGTCTTCGCGTTGTAGATCGCATATCTTCATCCCTAGAGCTAAAAGAATATTGTGCATCAGCGTTCCTGGACGTTGCTCAAGCTTTCGATAAGGTATGGCATGAGGGTCTCCTCTATAAGCTCAAAACCTTTCTTCCCAGCACCCTATACCTCATCCTACGATCCTACTTATCAAATAGGCATTTTTGGGTCCGACAAGGATCAGAGTACTCAGAATATTATCCTGTGGAAGCGGGAATTCCCCAGGGCAGTGTTCTGGGCCCTGTGCTCTACACCATGTATACAGCCGATGTTCCAACAAGTCCCGACACCCTTCTAGCAACCTATGCAGACGATACAGCTATCCTCGCATCCCACCCAAATCCTAACACTGCGTCGCAGAATCTTCAGTCCCACTTGAATAAAATTCAATAATGGTGTACAAAATGGAGAATCAAGGTGAATGAGGAAAAATGCCATCACATCACCTTCACCCTCCGGCACAGTCCCTGTCCACCAGTACACTTCAACAATGTCCCATTACCCTCTTCTGATACAGTTCGCTACCTCGGACTACACTTGGACTCCCGACTTACCTGGAAACATCACTTAAAACTTAAAAGACAAGAACTTAACAGACGATTTGGACAACTCTACAGACTGCTGAACCGCAAATCTCATTTAAGTACTGAAAACAAACTGATCATTTACAAATCACTACTGCAACCCATTTGGACATACGGTTCAGAACTATGGGGAGCTGCGAAAACATCGAACATCAGACGCATTCAAACATTCCAATCCAAGGTCCTAAGAACAATAGTTGATGCTCCCTTCTACGTTTCCAACCTCAACCTCCATAAAGACCTCAATATCCCACTCGTTAATGATGTTGTATTATCCAGATTCCGTTTCCATCCTAAACTTTCCACTCATCAAAATCCTGAAGTCCTCTCCCTATCAAGTGTCACCCTCCCACTCTCTCCTCCAAGGCGACTCAAAAGATGTTGGCCTAGAGATCTGCTGCAGTGACCAAGTGAAGTGTTAGCAATGGCTTTCTCTTTGTTCAAGTGCGACAATTTTCTGTGGCTCGCCGATCTCTCTTCGACTCCAGCCACTGGTAGCAGAAGGGAGCTTGTGTAGGCCCTTTCAACGTCATCTGAACGCCTTTCTGGCGTTAATCGAGGATGAAGTTGGGAGGCCTTGAGCACAGAACTTTCATATTGTATCATATATCATATTACCAGATGTATTTATATACAGGATGTAATAATCAATAAAGAAATATATATATAAAAAAAAAAAATCTATAAACACCAACAGAAGTAAATCAGTAATCATACTTTTCATAGAAGATCAAACAACAAACTCATGAAAAATATACGTTATTCTGAAAATAGTTAACTTTAGTTTATTAAAGGAGCTTCTAGGAATAATTTAACAATAAAATTAAACATGTTCCAATGAGAACAAGCATTTGATAAAGAAACTATCACCAATGATTTTATTTATAAACGAAGTAAGGAAAAACCTGTCCACTGTGTAATTAAACTCCGGAAATAGAGATAGTAGGACAACTCTTAGGAAGGATCACACAAGTATAATGCGCCAGAGCCTGGGATGGAACCCCCAACTGCTGAAGGCATCGGCGGCCAAGAGAGACTTGGAGACAAACCCTGGAAAATGAGATGAAGAAGGTGCCATAATTGGGCCAGTGAAAAAACTGGCAGATAGGCGGCAGAGCTTCATGGCAACCCTAGGCCCCACCTACAGGATTTCAGGATTTAAGTCAAGTAAATTAGAGAATCGAACCTCCTTCTCCTTCATGACAAGCCAAATCACTTATGTTAACCAGAATTCCTTACCACCCAAGACCAATTTACAACTTTATAACCTGGACACATTAATTTTTTGTATTTGCGTAAAAAATTAACTTTGTTACTTCAAATAATAATATTTTTCTTTATTGATATTTCTTTGTATTGGTTATTTTAATAATAGAAATATCATTTTTAGATGGAAATTTGTTTGGTGTTTCTGTATCAACTCTAATTGAGAGAGATAGACAAATATCTCAGGAGCCACAAAACATACCTCTAGTCTTTCAAAAGGTAAGTATCTAGTACATTCTTTTACAAAGTGAATCGACATACATATGTTTTAAGTATGCTAGATCAAAATTTTTGGAATTACAAAATAGTTATTGTATTATGTAATTGTATTTTAAAAATCGATATATATATATATATATATACATATATATATATATTTATATATATATATATATATATATATATATATATATATAGATAAATATATTTATTTATATACAACTCAACTTTACAATCATGCTCATTGAGGATACTTTTAAGATAAGAAAAAGATGCATGCGCCTTGTGAAAAGTACTGACACAATTTAGACTTAGCAGAAAACAATTTGTCACAATTTGAAGTTTAATACAATGTTGCATATTTTTTTCCTTAATGTAATTATTTATTACATTAAGGAAAAAATTATTAACAAGAATTACATATTTAATGTTTTTGCAAAATCTCCTATTGAAAATGTTGCAGACGATTGAACGAATTTAAATACACCATTGTCACTCCTTTCAATAGTATTGTCCGTTAACCACTGTGTTTTGAACTTTGCCTTTACTTTGCAGCTCTTTATTTTTCACTACAACTTCAGGGGATGTGGGTACAAGCCAAAGATTTGCAGCTACAATTAATGAAAAGAAGATCAATTATAAAACAATAATACCTATAGCAGCAGTTTTTCTTGTCAAAATACACATTGTTTTACTAAAACAATTTTCTAAATAACTGAGAAACATTTGCTCCTCAGGTATTGGGTGAACTTGAGCGAAGATGTCTCTGGGAAGAAGGTCTGCTCAGAATGGGTGGAAACAGGAGCCGATGTGAAATCCTGACCACAGCATTGGAAAGGGACTTCTATCGAAAGCCTGAAGTAGCAGATCACCTAATATCGACTGCATCCCCGCATGATTTGGCATGTGTACTTAAAAAACTCTTAAGAGAACTCCCACAACCACTGCTTACAAGTCAGCTACTTCATACATTCTACCAAGCTCACAGTATGTTACATTTTTAATTTTGTAACCTATTTTTTGCCACAAAATAAGATTTCTTTATATATAAAATTATTAATTTTAGAATGAACTGCTCATGAATAAATATATAAATATATTTCCTTTCCAGTTCAAAGCCTTGAAATCAGTAATTAAGTCAATAAAATATTTTAAGTACATATTCATGGTACACTATATATTGATCCTTTCTTAACATTTACAAAATAATCAATTTTACAATTAAGGTTTGTGGAACTGTTAAGGAAATCCTTAAAAAATTGAGCACTTGTTGTCTGCGGCTTTCGATTTCAGTGTTTCATATTTGAGCGTTGAAATAAAATAAGGTTACAGATTATTTTTTATCTCACAGGACTTCTGTGATCTCACTTCTAGGGATAGTGCCTAGTGACAAGGACATGTCAAAAGATACTTTTATCAACATAAAAATTTATACCTATTATAAAGGATTGAATTATTTATTCTATAATAAAAATAATTTTTAGTTTAACTTCTATGAGAATTAACTTTATGCTGTTACTACCTCTCAGTCTCCTTCCTGAAAGGAAATAATGGGTTGCCCTCACCAAGTCAGATCCTGGGAATGTCGTTCTATGACATAGGACAACAAGCACAAGGAAACTGTAAAATACATCTACAAAACAAATGTATTAATCAACATTTAAATTAAGGCACTGGAAAGGAAATAATTTATAGTAGGTAGTGACCTTGTTACAATTCTGCAATTGAATACACAAATATTCCATTTGTCTCCATTCTTGGCTATATAGTCCTCCTGATTAAGAAATTTACATATGTGTTTTAATTTAAGTTGACACTATTCGCCAAAGATGCATCAACAATAAATAATTTTAGTTTTAGTTGTATAAATAACTTAATACCTATGCAGGTAGTCTAATAATTTAAATTGCCAAGAATGTTTTGTAAAATATTTGAAACGTGTTCCATTCATCAAGCTATACTCTTATTTGCATAACGATCCTCCTCACACAACATACTAAAATGAAATATAAGGAATTATGAACACAAAACAAAAGGTGCTTTATGTAAAGTTTGTTTGATTAAATCTGGTCAAATGAGTTTTACAAAAAATATGATCACAAGAACATCAGTATTACTATTTCAGTAATTGATTAAAATAATAATTTAAATTACATTTTTCCATTAGAACTATTTGTAATATTTAATATACTATATGCCAGGGGTGGCCAAGCTCCTTATAGTCCAAGTCATTTTTCAAAATTTGAAATTTTTTGTGAGCCGCAATTAAATACGTATTTAAAAGGTATGTAAAAAAGGTATTGAAAAATTACTTTTACAGAAATTATATTTATTTAAAACATATAAGTAAACGTACAAAATATGTGCACTGAATTTAAATATTCTTTAGCTGGAGTGATACAAATTGTTTCCTTCAGACGAATACACCTCTATTTATGTTCGTCCGCACAGTTTTTGATGAGTCATATTATTCTTAACTTGGATGGAAATGAAATTTGTTACAATGTTTCAATTAATCTTTCACGTTTCTTGACAGTAATTTAAAAGACATTTTGAAACACATTCGGAACGATAATGATTTTTTTAAATATGATAGCACAAAAATGAAAAGGGACCCAGGTAAATTTATCGAAAGCCACAAATAATCCTTCAAAGAGCCCTCTCTGGTATATGCTTTTCTTTTTATTTTAATTCATGAATTTAATTAGTATCAAGAATCACTTATCTTAACCATACTTTTTCCTTTAGGTGTACCAGATTGCACAAAAGCTCTTAATCTACTGGTTTTGCTGCTACCAGCAGATCACAGGGCAACATTGCATGCTCTTCTTGGGTTTCTTTCTAGTCTAGCAGCTAACGCAGAGCATAATAAGATGTCAATACAAAATATTGCCATGATAATGGCACCATCCTTGTTCCCTCCTGAGTAAGTAATCTACTAATATCTTTGAATTTATTTATAAACCTTTTCCCATGTATTTACATCATTATCATTTATATATGTATTTTTGATTATTTGTAATTAATTCTTATAATAATTGTCAGATTAATACCGTTTGTTGATTACTTGGCAATTACCAAATGAATTTTAACTCTAATGACATTGGGTAATTACAATTTTTAGTTCCCTTCTGCAAGGTTTTCAGTATGCACACAAACAAATACTAACCATTTTAGTTGTAAAATAACTATAAATTTAAATAAAATAACTATAAATTTTCATCATGACTCCCTCTATAACTGAAAGGAGTATTAATTTAAAGTTTAATTTAGTGTTCTAGTCGACAAGGCTGGTCTAAGGGCTGAATTAGGTCTGGCAGTTCATTGCTGTTCCCTGACAGAAGTACTTATAACAGCTACAGATAGGCTTTGGCTGGTTCCAGACAACTTAGTTGCTCAACTCAGGTCAATAAATGAGAGTCATAAAGAAAACAAACCAGTAAGTTCAGAAATTATTTATTTTGGATTTAACTATTATTTTTCTTGATTGTCTCCCTGTGATCGAGTGGCTAACACCTTGAATTTTCATGCGGGAGATGGGGGTTTGAGGCCCTCCTGCAGTAGGAATTTTTCTCATCACGGCCCGTTGAGAAAATTCCTCGCTACACCATGGATTTCAGCACTAATGGCCTAGATGTCGGTGCGCCAAAAAAAAAAGAAAGACAAAAACATTTCTTGATGGAACATCAAAAAGTCTAATAGTATTTGTTACAAGATAGTTTTTTTTTTTTTTTTTTTTTTTTTTTTTTTAATTTATTTGTTTATTAACTATTTTATAGCAAGACAATTTATTTATTAAAATATGTTAGCTGTTCTAAAAACTGATAAATATTTGTCACTCATGAATTGTCATTCTCCAAATGAAAGAGCTAATTAATTTTTGGATTAAAAAAAGTGCATGTCTGCTCAATAAAATTCCTCTGTAATTGTAATCAGAGCTGCTACCTATTACAGCGGAAAAGTTCAGTTTTCCTATTCACCAGACTCTAAACGACATTGGAGTCAATTTGTGAGGGTAAGGATAATTACAGTCCCCATAAATTTGAGAAAAGTTTGACTTACTATTATTTCATTTTTTTTTTCATTTATTTTCAACTCCATGGATTTTGGATAATTTTTTTGTGGTAAATAGAGCCTGTTACTCAGAGTAGTAAAAGTTATTCTTTCAAAATATTTCCCATACACTCCCCCCCTCCCTGAACATTTTCTTTTTTATAAGTCATAGTGTGCAAATACATTATTTTTGTAGTAAGTGCAGCATTAACTCCAATAACTCATCCTTTAGGCTGCATAATACTCGTAGGGCTTGATGGTACGGTGTTGCGGGATAGCCTAGCGCCTGGAGTGCCTCGTGTGCTGAATACTTTCATCACACGATGTTTTGTCGGAAGATAATTCTCTTGTACTTTGCATTCCACCTGTTCCAGGTGTTTCTCCAACAGAAAAATTTTGGGATACATTATCAGAACCCTCATCATCATCCGAAGAAAACTCTGCTTCACTTTTGCTCACACCCGTCTAAAGTTCTAACAATTCTTATTTAGAATAAATTTTCTTAGAAATATTTACACACACAATTTTCACTCGAAAAGCTCAAAATATACTGGAGAATAATGCAGAGTAAATTCCAGGTAATGAAAAACAGTGGTTTTCGGCAGTAAAAAAAGGGAGGGAGCAAGTATACGTTCAGGTAGGCAGTGCAACCACCAAACTGATATATCAGTCTTTAGCATTGTAAGGGTTAAGTTTTAATTAGGCAATACCTAATTAATTAATGTTTTATTAATTATACAGGAGTATAATTAATAAAACATTATTCTTTTCTACGTAAACACATTTTAAATTATTTTGAACTATCCTTTTCCTAATTATTGTAGAAATAGAATATGAGTGATGAATAAACTTTGTTTTTGAAAGAATAACAAGTGTCCTTGATTTATCATAAATTTCAACAAGAAAAGTAAACATATCAAATGTAGAAAATCATTTATATAATTTAAAACAATTATTCTAGATCAACTTTTTAATTATTGTTCTTCCATTTTTATAGAAACCTCGCTTGCTTGCTAGAAAAGGACATGCTGCTTCAAGAAAAGCTGCTGGGGAATCTGATTTTGATGGTAATTTGATTCATGTGGACGCACCACAGTTTTTAGTTGCTCCTCTCCCTATTTCACTGGACAAGCAAATGACAGCTGCCCATGTGATTCTCAGGTAAGCATAGTATTTACTTATCTCAGGTATTTAGTATTGGAGGTCATAGTCACAAAATATGAAGTCACCTTCACTTGAGCATTGATCTTGAAAACTTTTTTTTTGTATCAAGGTTTGATTCAGGAATAAAACACATATTATGTATTGTATCCACCTGACATTTTGTTATATTTTCAAACTATTTCCATCATGAGGACACACTTTACTGTCAATGGAGCATGGCCATCAAGCTGAATTGCAACTCAATTCCAGTTCGAACGATTCCTGGCAGGAGCTCAGGATTCTGTTGCCCCCACGTCCTGGGCGCGTGTCAGAAATCAGAACTTCTAAGAATAAATCGACATCATAAGGTGTGAACCTATGTTGCTGATTTCTTCAGGAAGAAAACTGGATTTGAGGTGTATGAGGAAGTGAGCTGCATAGCTGAAGATGGTTCTACAAGAAGGGCAGACATTGTGGTCATAGATCGCCAGGCATCCACCGGAATTATTTTGGATCCAACTGTGAGGTTTGAGGTAGACGAGAATCAGCCCTTATCAGTTGACAAAGAGAAAAAATCCACTTATGAAAAATGTATTCCCTATTTCCATGAAAATTACAAAATCGAAAGTTGGGAGGTAATCGGCCTTCTCTTTGGTGCAAGAGGCATGCCTTCATTTACACAAAATATTTTTAAAAGATGGAACATTAAATACGACTTTAAGTCACTGGCTCGTTCAATAATAAAAGACTCCATAAGGATAGTAAATCACTATTTGTACGACTGAAGAAAGAATAACTTAACGCATGAATACTAAAAAGAAAAAGAAAAATTTAGAATTCCATTGAGAAAAGAAAATTAATACAATAAAATAAAAGGGGTCTCCCGTGGTCTAATGGCTAGCGCCTTGGATTCATAAGCGGGAGATGGTGGGTTCGATTCCCAACCTCCGGCAGGAATTTTATCATCCCACGGCTCGCTGGTAAAATTCCTCGCTGCACCCTGGATGTCGGCGCTAATGACCTAGATGTAGATGCGCCGTAAAAAAAAAAAAAATAAAAAAAAAAAAAAAAAAAAAAAAATAAAAATAAAAAATAAAATAAAGCACATGTAACCAACTGATGGGTTATATATAGGCCGTAAGCTTATTATAATTCTAAGTAGAATAAAGTGTATACAAAAAACAAATACAAAAGAATTTTTCCTTGGAATGATAAGAAAGCTGTCGCCAAATTTGGTCAGCCATCAGTTGAACATGACTGTCTTCTTCTCTCTTCTCTAACTGATTGATTAATTTGATTTTATTTGTCTGTATTAGAAAACTACATGAATAAATATTGTTTAATTTAGAGCTGTGGAACTTGCTCGAGATGCCCCTCGCTTAGTGAAATCGACAAGAAGAGAGATGAAATCTCGGGCTCTTTCAGAATTAGCACCAAATGGGAATCTGAGCTGCCTGTTGAGTACTGGAGATTCAGATACTGCTCTTAGAACTCATTTCCTTTATGAAGTTGGAGGGAATATAGGTAAGTTAATCATTATAAGAGATTAGCACAACAAAATTCAACTAGTAAATAAATATAATTCCAAAATTATAACAATTTTCTTTTATTACAATGAATTCTATCATAATATAATGAGTAGTTTAAATATAAACAATTTTTTCTATAGATAAAATACCTGAAATAAAGAGTAGGAAAGACTTTAATCGTTTCTGTACCAATAGAGGCTCATGGTGAAGGGTTCTCCTTTACGGGATACTCACACCCAGCCTCAGCCCCTTGTCGCCGAAAACTAATCTTTTATATTTTTAATTGTTGTTTTGTTTACATTCCTTATTAATTTTTATTTATCTTGAATTAATTTTAAGTTTGGATTATTTTTATGTATTTTTTGGATAACTTTGTATTAAAGGAAGTTATAAAAAAGTTATATTTTATGATTGTAAAAACAAAAAGTTATTTTGTTTACCATTCGTCCTATATATTATGAATAATAGACAAGTGAAATATATAGTCAATGACTAAATCCAATAAGTTTCCCATCATCCTTTTGATCAGTGACTTTGGTTACAACACCATCGCTTATAACAAATATAAAAGGCAACGAGTTGTAATTCACCTGAATAGCTCAAACGGGCAAAAACCTTATTCAAATTCCCTCTGGTAACTCTGGCATTATCCAGAATGGAAGATCCTTTGCATCTAGGATTCAGTCCCTAACAAAATGATTGAGTATATGTAAGCTTTTATAAATTTGTACATGATATTTAACAGTATGAGGTTGTCAGCATTTTTCTATTTCTATATATTAAAGTTTGTGTTACTATGATGTGAATCCAGTTCCTCTGTTCATCCTTCAAGTACCTTAAACAAATAGACTACCAGGCTTCATAGAAAGCATGGCAAGTTAAGATCGCCTATGGAGCCAAGGACTATTTGGTTAAGGCACTCTTGAGGAGAGCAAAGGAACTAAGTTCTCATCCCAGCATTTTAAAATGCTTAACTAGCACCACAATTCATTAACACATTGACTACCAACTATAAGATAACTTGTAGATTGTGTGGTTTTCTAAGACGCGAACTACGAGTTGTATCATCCTGTGTTTACTTGCCATTTTTGTGCAGCTACGATTAATCTCGAAATATATCAGTGTATGGAACTAAAAGGTCAAAGCATGTCTCCGTGTGAATTAACGCGTAGTTGGCATCTGCCAGAGTTAGGGTGCGTTAACACTAGGATAGTTATTGCAGGATGTTTATATCAGAGAGAAATTCTGACTAATGCAAACCATGTAAAATGTATGTCTGACATAAATTGCTTATGGTTTACATTAGTCAGAATTTCTTTCTGATGTAAATATCCTGCAACTATCCTAGTGTAAACGCACCCTTGCAGAAGCCAACTAGAAGATAATTCTGAAGACCTTATTTTAAAAAAACGAAAAACAACACATTTTTTATGCGTTTTGGAGATAAGTATGCATGTTGAATTAGGGGTTTTAATAATATAATGTGATTAAATCAAATTGCCATTTTAGGCCAGATTTATGAAAATTGCCGTAGCAATCAACGTTTTAATACAAAATAAGTTGTTCATTTTCTATTTAATGACTAGTTCATGAAAATGTTTACAGTGCCCAATATATTTTACAATATTCTTAATACTATTTTAACAGGACAGAGAAGACTTGAACCTAGTGTTAAGCTTTGGGCAGCTCATCAGAATAACCCTCGAGCTCAATGGGTGATTCGATGTGATCATAGGAATGGCAGCCAACGATTCTTAAGAAGATAGTAGTCTTCAAAATAAGACATTCATTCATACTGTAATGCTTATTTTTAATTAATTACCTTTGAAACAAAAGATACCTTTAGCATAAAAAAAAACGAACTTAATTTAATAAATAGTATAATCATAAATAATGTTGAAAATAATTATTATTTAAGTAAAAAATGTACTTAGCCTTTTTTTAATATTTTCTCAAGAAATCATTGTAATTCATTTCCAAGGTTGCTGAATTTTATAATTTAATAACTTAAGTAAATAGATTATTAAGAAATGTAAGTTAGAAAATGTAGGAACATGTATTATGAAACAAACTCCAACTTTTCCTAAGAATCATAATTTATCTCTTTAAAAAAAAAAAAAAAAAAAAAAAAAAAAGCCATAATGTTTTACTTACCAACTTTGTGGAATAATATGCAAACAATTTTCTGAATATTTTTTTTTCTGCAGGAAGGCTATTTTTGATGTTGCCTAGGTGGAATCACAAGTTGTTCAATATTCGAACAGGTCAATTGAGTTAGATACATTTATGTTCTTTTACAATACAACTTACTGTGTCTCCTATCTATTTGAGCTGTACCAAATTTCACTAGGCTCACATCTTGGCTTCTTCAGGCACTATTAGAAGCTGCGATGGATTTAGCTCAGCAGTTTTGAGTCATTTTAATTCTTCAATTAACTGGTCAATTTGATTAGAAATGCCTACAACATTCTCAGCAATTAAGGTTTATTGCTAGAGGTATGTGTATTAATTGGCAGGAGATGTGTTAAAATGAAACTTTTTTTATAACATTTATTTTTATGAATATTTTGAATGCACATTCTCTAAACTACAATAAAAGAGCAGGAGCACACGCGAAATTAATTATATTAGAATTAAAAACACATACTCTTTATTATATCACGTAAGCACATAATTTCTGGGAAATATTTATGTATAAATTACAGAAGTTTGAAAAAACTCCAAATTCTGTGTTCAAAAATGTTTAGCTTATGAACATGTCTCGCATTAAAAATATTGTTTTGTCTTAGATAATATTATAAAGAATGCAAATTGTAAATTTGAGCAAAATCAATTGAGTAGATCTTATTTACTAGTTTAAAAAAAGAGTACATATAAAATATTGTTTTAGAATGTACATTTCAAATATTCTTAAAAGTATAAACAATTGATCAAGCCAAGAAGAAAAACAAATTGGTTTCTATAAAATCTAAATGTGGTGAAACCTGTTAGTTGAAGTGATGTGAAACCTAATGCTAAAGCTTTTAAGGTGCAAATGTTGTTTGCAAGAATTCTGTAGTTGTTATTATATGAAATATTTTTTGTTTATGAAAATGAATTAGTGAATAACGAATATGTTAGAGAGTAAGAATCATAGCCCCTAATAATTGAAGGGTAGGTCACTCCTATGTTCTATTTTTCATATTTTTCTAAATTCATACCAAGTCAACCTTTCTCGGTTATTTATACAGCAATACCATTTATTATGGTATAACTGCAATTACGCAGACAGTGTTTCTACATCATTCTCCTTTTTATTTTCTGAATATAACTTCAACATATTCATTACTTTAATATTTGTTTATTTTTGTTTAATTTTTGAACTGTAAATTAATTTATATCTTATCGCCAAAGCTGTGAAGACGTTCAATAAATGTATAAATAATTCATATCTTAGCAAGAGTAATGCTCATACCAGTTCAATTTATGAAAATATCTCTAGGAATGTTTCTAGTGATTCTTTTCATTCAATCTGTTTTATTCAAATAATTTAAATTCTAGCAAAAAATACTTAAAAATTAAATGTCAATTTTTTTCTAGAGAAATTGTACACAATAATATTGGCACGCCTGATAACCTATGGCAAATTGATTACCATGGTTTAATGGAAAATCAATGGCTAGTTTTTTATTTATATTTACTATACGAAGCATTCTCCGGACAACAGAAGCAATTTTATGAGATCCTCTTGGGACCAATATTTATTTTAAGAAATTGCAAGAAAGAAAAATTTATTTTATGTGTTTGCAATAATATTTCCCTAGTTTTTATTTATTTGTAGAGCAACTAGGAATGTAGTTTAAATTATACTCTATTTATTACTAGTGTATACTGTTACCTCAACACAAAATTTAATAATTTGTAAATTCTTTTTTATTTAATTTGTAGTAATTATTGTAGCTAATATAGACAGTTATATCTTTGTATTGCAGTATTCCATTTAAAATAATTAATTTTAATCAAAAAATTGTATATATTATTGTATATAAATTGTATAAAACATTTAGTTTTATTAGGACTTATTTGAAAATTAAATATTTAATGCCGTTTTTAGTATTATTTTTTTTTTTAATTTATATTCAAGCTAATGTTAATACAGTTTAAATATTGAGCAAAATTAGGAACAAAAAAAAAATTAATCAAAATTTGTATAGATATTGTAAATCTGTAAAAATATATAATTCTCAATTAGATAGCAATTTCTTTACGACCAGTAAAACATATCATAAATAATAAGATAACTTAAAATAAAAATGGCAGCTACTAATCTAAATTAAAATGGACCTTCTTACATTTGATGAGGCGAAATGGAGGAGATATTTAAATATATAGATATTTAAATATTCTGGTATCTCCCCCCTCCCCAAATTTTGTTCTTAAGAAAGTAACTTGGCGAAAAATTACAAAAAATGTCTAAAGCCCAGTTTCAGTTCCCATTTAGACAAACCAATCAAATTTAAGAAGTTTAGTTTCTCCACTGTACTTATTTGTGTTGAGAGGTCCATAACTTTTCTTAAATTATCTTAACCCCTTGCCTTATGAGTTTTCAAGTGCCAATAGAATAATCAAAAATATTGGTGGCACATCAAAAACATAGGAATATAGTTATCACCCACTTCCTATAGCAGATATTTAGTAACCTACTGAGTAAATAAAGGAATCTTGAAGTCAGCTTTCAGAGATTCATGATCGAATCAGCAGAGGATCATGAAATATGATGCTCATGAGAGGCTTAAAGTAGGTAATAGAAAGAAACTCGTTGAGAAATAAGTTAGACAATATCTCTTGTCTACAGCTCTTGGGATAAACAGACGTTTGTCCCTTTTTTAATGATAAATAGTAAATACAAATAGAGTTTATTAGATTATATAGTCAGTCCTGATTCTTCGAGTGCTTTATAAACTCTGAAAATAGATATGAGATAGGCTGCTGTTCTGAAGTCTATTCCAAGATTAAATTCTTTTACTGCCCTCAAAATGGTCTGAAACAGTTATTTTCTATTTAAAGAGTTTAATCAAATAAAAACCAGATGTATAAATTTATAAATATGTTTTACCGCTCCACTCATATACATCGTATATGCTAAACCAGCTTGAACAATGTCTTTCTCGGAAGCTTCATAAAGTCTTTTCTTGAATGCGGGGGATGGCTCTATTTTTATATCCTTCCCAAGTTGAGAAGAAAGAGATGTAGCAACAGAATCTATCAAATAAGTTGTAATATTATATATAAAATAATTTTATTTATTTAAATACAAAATTAAGTATGACAATCAGAAATTTTTATTATCCTAGCGAGTTTCTGTACTGATGCTAACGTGACCTCCCCTTACAAAATATAACTCATTTCAGAAAAAATCTCTTCTTATTAATAAAGGAAGGATAAAATAAAAAAATGAAATAGAATAACTTGTAACATAAAAAAAAAAAAAAATCTAAAATACCTTTTAGGTCCTGAAAAAAAAAAATTAAAACCAGGTATAATTACGTGTTTAATTTAAACGCATTTATTATTTAAATTAGCCAAAATTATAACTTACACATCAAAACTCATTTTCATTAATACAAAACAATTATTGAAATTGAATTGATCCATGCAAAAAGAACTTCAGTCCATTTTTCCCAATATGAGCTCCGATAATATTTTCATTAGTATGAGTGATGAATTCTATGTATCTAAAGGTAACTTCACATCTCTATGTTAAAAGGACTTCAATCCAATACATAGTTGCCATAGAAACATAGTCCTAATTTTATTATTCCACGTAGAAAGAGTTTCAGTCTAGTTTTCTCAAAACTACTGATTTTGGACTGAAGCTCTTTTTGCATGGATCGATTCAATTATAAAAAAACTGAAATAAGGTAGTAAATAACAAACTGAAATCATATTTGTGATGGGCTTTTTTTACAAGAAATAAAATAGTTGCTTGACACTAAGTGAAGTTTTTTCAAAATGTTGGTAGCTTAGACTAAATTGTTTTTGGGAGTTAATTTTAAACACCAAAACATTGATTATAAATCAGCCTCCTTGAGGTTATCCTCCTCAAATGTAGGCTGTAAGATTTTTAATTTTATCAATGGGTTGCACTGAAAAGAAACCAAGTAGATGAGAAACATTAGGGAACATTAGGGAAGCTTTATTTGTATATATTATTTGAATAGGCAGAAGGTCATCATAATAAGCTTTATTTGGGACAGAAGAATGTGTTAAAACTTTCTGCCTTATAAATCTGGATAAATTAAAAAAAAACTTCTGACCTAGAAGAAGTCGAGTATTCTCTTCATCGTACCCAAAAGATAGCCTTCCATAGGAGACATGATTAATATTCTTCAACCATTCAAAATAAGAGACTGTGACCCCGCCTGCATTCGCATATATGTCAGGAATTACAACAATGTTTTTCTTTGATAATATTTTATCAGCGGATGGAGTTACAGGTCCATTAGCTCCTTCAAATATTATCTGTGTAATATTTTATAATATTAAATGAAACATGAATTTTCTTAATAGAAAATGTTAAGTACAAAATTAAATAAAGGATTACACGAGTCCACCACTTAAACATTAATTAATATTAAATTAAAAAATAAATTACTTTTAAATAATGTGCTAAATTATAAAGCATAGAGAGAGAGAGAGAGGGGGAGAAAAAAAAAAAACATAAATAGACAACTACAGAAAGGGAGGGATGAGAAAAACAGGAAACAAATTTTTAATGAAAGCAGAAAATAATTATTACAATCTTCAATAAAAGAATACCCTATAAACTTACGCCAGCTTAGGGGTCTTCAAATCTTATTTTATTTTTTGTTGAGACGTTTCAGCTCACACCATTATCAATCTCTGCTTTGCCCAATATTAATAGTCCCATAGAATTCAGATAACATTCACACTAATCTTCATGTTAAGTACAGTGATCTACTCCTCGATCAACATTTTTAAAACGTTATAAAATTTCTCTAATTTCCCTCCAACTTAAAAACAATTCAAGCAGGACCTAACCTGATTCAAGCCAATCTTTCTTTGCTTTTTTAATTCCAAAATTTTCAAATGTAATACTCCTATTCAAACTGTGTGATTGATGCTCATTATGACAAAGAACAGTAATGAAATCAATAAGGATGGAACAAAGGGTACTCTTGGAAAATATAGAATAGACAACCAAAGCCTTTTTAGCCAAGATTTAGATGAATCGCATTGTATGTGAAAATAAGTTAATCTGCATATCATATATGAAAATAATAAAATTAGAGCACACACAGACAGAATAGATCTCGTAACATTCTGTTATATGGAATACTAATATGCCAATAGGAATACAGTAGGCTTTAGAGATTTCTCAAATTTTATTAATACTTCTTAACATTTTGAATGTAAATTTTCATTAAAAATTTGTATACCTTGGCAAGTACTTTGTCAGCATTTGATTTTCTTATGGTTTTTTCTGTAGCAGCCGGTATTAGGACATCACATTTTTGTTCTACTATTTCATCTACACTTATCTCTTTACAGCCATTTCCAAAGCCCTTAATCGTGCCTTTGTTGGTCAAATATTCATGTAGAGCAGCTACCTTAATTCCATCTGGGTTATATAAGGAACCGTTATACTCGCCAACACCTACCATTTTACAGCCCGATAATTCAAAGTAACGAGCAGCATGATATCCAACATTTCCAAATCCCTGAAATTGTTTTAAAAATTTATTTTGGAAACATAGTTATTACTTTATATAGCCCCCTGCTACTTTTAATTTGTCAACCACTGTTTATCTTCCTTAAAATATTTTAAATAATACGAAATTAGTAATAAATCCTTTAAATATTAAATTCTTGTTGAACAGCAATCTTATCAAAGAACTGTAAATATTAACAAATAAAACAAAAATTAATGGAGAGACCGACAGAGGCTGAGATAATAAATCATCAGAGTCCACCCAAAACCCCTTAGACCCATATCATTCAGAATTCCAATTTCTATCTGTTATCTCTCTTGCAGCATAAGATTCGCTTTTTGTTTTATTTTGGCTTCAAAATAATTTGTTTTATAAATGATCACAAATTCACAATTAATTTGAATTTATTTCTCATGTTTTACTAGAAGTTACATGGATTTAACTGCATTTTTTTTTGTCTTTTTTTGGTGCATCAACATCTCGCCCATTAGCGCCATCATCCTGGCGCAGGGAGGAATTTTCTCAAAGAGCCGTGAGATGTGAAAATTCCTGCCGCCGGTGAGACTCGAACCCACTGTCTCCCGCTTGAGAATCTAAGGCTATGGGGAGACCCAACTGCATTATTTGTTGTTATTATCACTAAGATGCCCCACTTCCTAGGTGTTTAGCATTTTAGTGCATTAAAACACTTTACGGTGTTGGAGGTACATTCGCATGCTGGTTCTGTACATTCCACAGTCTCGCAAAGTGACATCATATGAACATGAGACATGTAATGCACATTGAATAAATGAATATTTAGGAATAGTGTGTTCTAAATAAGTTTTGACCTTCTGCCATGTGTTTGTTTGTACATGCATTTACACACGTGTGCAGAAAAGCAGAATTTAAGATGGAAATAAAAATGGAAGAATCCCTTTGACCAATTTCATGAGAGGCAGATCGGAGTGATATCAAAGTAGTTATCTGTGGGAAGAGTTGTTGTTTGTTATGAAGCATTGTAGTTCTAGTTAATTTTCTTCCAATTTGTCCCCTCTAAAAACTTGTTTGCTAAATTATTGTGACTCTACAATGATTCCTGGGCAGGAAATGAGTGAATGAGTTCCTGACAATGAAGCAGTTTGAAATATGATTAAACATTGGCCAAAAGCATCACAGAAGCTTGAGAAGAAAATTTACCAAATATTTCTAAAATAGTTTTTTTTTTTTTTTTTTTTTTTTTTTTTTTTTTTTTTTTTTTTTTTTTTAAAGACTTGAAAAATGTATATAAATAAAGCACAGTTTTTTTAGTTTTAACTGTCGACTTGAGTTTTTGTTTTTATTTTTTTTAGTTTTGTAAAAAATGTTTTTATCAACATTATCAGGACCGACACTTGATTTCTATCTATTATGTTTTTGTTTTTTTTTTAGCTTTCTTGTCAGTAGACAGTGATTAAGATATAGTGCATTAAAACAGTTATGAAATGAAGATTATCTATATCGGCTTCAATTTTACTTATGGAAAAAAACACCAAAAACCAAATTTTATTTGGTAAAATATTTTTATTTTATCTAACAATTTTGGCCAGACAGAAGATGTCTGTAAATTGTGGTTACCTGTACAATGAATGTTTTGTTTTTAAATCCAGGCTCCATATTAATAGACTCCATGAATTCTTTGTTATTAAGAAAGAACTGGGCTGAGTTCCAAACACCTCTTCCAGTTGCTGAAAGTCGTCCTCTGATTCCACTCAAATATATTGGTTTCCCAGTAATACATCCTGCAGCATTTATGTTGGTCGAACCTGTTTCATTGTTCAGATATTAATAGAGGTCAACAATTCTATGCATAGAGAATAAATTAAGAGAATGTCAGAATAAGAATATAAATTAAATTTTCAAGTTAAAGTGCTGCATAGATAAAAAAAAATACATGAAATTGTAGCCCTTTATTTCTAAATAAAATAATAGAACATTGTTATGCAATTTTGGAGGTATTGCCCAAAGCAGCAGGCTGTAGCATAACTATGTATATACGTGCAAAGATGTTTTACTAATTCTATGCAGCCAAATATTATTTTCTTCTGGGAGTACTTTAATCAATTTACTAATTCAGGCTATTTTTCAGCCATAATGAAGCCTAGAGATCTAATGTATTTGCTTAACTGCAAGTCCCGAGCAGCATTAAGGCCTTTTGCCAGACACAAAACATTCCGCTTTCTAATATCGTCTCAGACTGAGTGTAGCTGATTGGCTTGGTACATTCTTTCTTTGCACGTTAGG
This sequence comes from Gonocerus acuteangulatus, assembly GCA_946811695.1. Taxonomy (NCBI): domain Eukaryota; kingdom Metazoa; phylum Arthropoda; class Insecta; order Hemiptera; family Coreidae; genus Gonocerus; species Gonocerus acuteangulatus. The sequence continues at coordinate 97,910,557 of OX328123.1, read as the reverse complement.
GTTCCTAAAGTAAAAGAATTTCTCATTACTAGTGACAATTATTCATTGGATTTCGAAGAATTATTATACTTTAATATTTGGCTCATCTTGAAGTTCTGACAATTAAAATGATTCAAAAGTTTTAAGCAAGTCAGTTCCTGGTTGTTTGTAATCTACTCATTTCAGCCACTGATCAGAGCGGTGACTGAACTGTGACGTGGCTGATGTGTGAGGATATGCCTTAACAGGGATTAACAGGGAAAACAAGCACAAGGTTTGTTAACAGTTTGGTACCTGAAAGTAACTGCATACTTACCTACTTACCAAATGTTTTGATATACATATCCATGAACCAAGACATTTCTCTGCTAGAAGTATTTACATCTGGAGCAGGAACATCGATACCTGGCCCTGAAATTAAATTAAAGCAATATTAATAAAGTACACCTCATGTTTAGCATGTGATTAGAAATTCCGAAAAAGTCTGACTTGGAGGAGCTAGTGTTATTTGTGTGTGAAACTCTTAATATTTTGCTTTCATAATTCTTGCTATTTTTTCTGGAATCTTCAATTTACAAATTAGTAATTTTAATACGATAAGCAAATTTTCGCTGTTAAAATGTGATCGCTGTTGAAATGAGAAAAAAAAAAAAAAACAAAAAAACAAAACAAAGTTGTTTGAAAGATAAAACACCCACTCCCTTCCACTGTTTCTTCACATCCACTAGATTTTTTAGACCTGGGGTATTAGAAACAGAAAAAAAGCCAACCTCCTTTATATTTTTGATGACTAGTTAGCCTGATAAACTCATTTTACTTTTTTTTTTCTTTTTTTTTTTTTTTTTTCTTTTTTTTTTAAAGAAACTGATAAACCACCTTCAATAGAACAATCCACTTTTTCAAAGGCACAAACACTGTTTCCTCTGACAGATGGTTCTATCAAAATTTACATTTGGCCATCCTTTAAGAAAATGTATTTAACTTTCAAATAGTCACCTTCCACTTAGTAGGATTTCTCATATGTGTTCAATGCATAGTAAAATATACAACAATTGAAAATCCCACATTTCAGTTAATACATTTTTTTTTTTAATACTTTCTCTTTTCCAAACTTAACATTAAAATGACTGAAACACCAGCTCATGTGCTGGGAAACTGCCCCTACAATGTCCTTCTCGTCTCGAGGTGGCACCACAATGTCGAACAGGAAATCAAAAATCTACTGGAAAAGATTTATGCTTCTTTGGACAAAGTATACTAAATCTATTTGGAGGGTTCACCAAGATTCATAGATATATTGGCATTTCATAAGAAAACCAGAAAAGCTCTCATAGTGAACCCTTCACTCTGATATAAATGTAATGATCTTGGCAAAGCCTCAAAAGTAGATAAAGAAAAAATTACCTAAAAGAGAAATTCCTAGAAGCTTAAGGAGAAAGGGGCTTCGAGGTAAGAGGTCTTTTGTTTAGGGCAAGGACAGCCAAGGTGAATAAAATTATTTTTATTCCAAATTTCACAAAAATCAGATACTTTTTTAAGTTTATTGAGCACAAACTTTCTAGCCAGGATAGGGCTGATGTCTATACTTTGTTTGAATGAATAACCTCCAACCCTATTGGGAAGTGAATTTCTGACATTGAAAAATAAAACGGCTCTGAAATTAAACCATTTACCAACAATATTTCTTTTGATTAGCTCAAGGGCGTATCTCCTTGTTATTTTTTCAAGTTCATTTTCTGAATATTTTTTTGGATTTATCTTAACTCCACCCTTGGCTCCTCCAAATGGCACCGAAACACAAGAACATTTGTAGGTCATGAGAGATGCCAGTGCTTTCACTTCATCCATATTAATATCTTCAGAAAATCTGATACCTGAAATAAAGATATATTGATATAAATATATAAAAAATGTGTACCGCTCTAATAAATTTGTTCTCTTTCATTATTTAAGCTAATGCAGGAAATAGGCACATGAAAATGTCATGGATTTTATTATAAAGTTATTGTTAATCCTCTTTTCTATGGAGCCACCCACCCCCTAAGATATTTTTGGGTATTTAAGTTTCATCATAAGGGACTCTAAAGAAGAGGAGTTTGTAGGAAAGACTACACATCCTTCTACATAAGGAACTCAGCTTACCATAATAATGATTCTAATTGAAAAATATTCAAAGTATTGCAATATATTTTATGTGGCAAAAATTTAAATTTCATTAAGTGCACATTATTCTTTAATAATGCTTTATTTCGCCCTACATGTTTCACATCCCTTTGATGCCTCTACAGGAGTACTTAAAATACAAATCACAGCCTCAACTTTAGGGAAGCTTCCATAGGCAAGACTAGTCTAGACTGATTGATGAAATTTGACCTCCTGCCACTACATTTCACATTGTGAAATGTAGTGTTAAAATATTATAATATAAAGTTATTTCAATACAATTTAAACCATAAATCAGGTAAATCCCCCGGAAATCACACAAATGATTTGCTAGGTTATCCATTTTGCATGTTCGTTTCCTCCTTTACACTTGATGTTACAATATGAAAATGCTGACAGATATGTTGATATTTCATAACCCATGGATCAAGAAAAAACACCGGTTGATCCAATTTGTGTATTAAGAAATTTGTGAAAGGTCAAGTCCGTTAACCAGGTAAGAAAAATGTGAGAAAAAATTGTAAACGCACCTCCTTTGGTAGGGATCTTGTGGCAGCAATGGTGTACTCTGTATGCTTCTATCATTTCATAATCGCCGGAGTCTCTCTTAATGGGGAAATTAATACCAAACACACTGTTGGTAGTACCAATGATCTTCATTATCCCTTTAACTTTTTGTTCTTGCACTTGTTCATTAAGTTTTCCTTTTGCTCTTTCTGCCATTGACTGCTTGAATTTAGGCACAAGTAACTTAAGAGCTCTGGAAGGAATGCATTCAATAATAAAATTTACTGACATATAATGAGGTGCATGTGCCATGTATCCTAATTACAGTACACTCCTTGAAAACGATTATAACTTTTCCAAGAACATAGATTTGATCCCATTCAGAAATTTATTTTAATCCCAGGAATCACAGGAAAACTTTAGAATACTCATAAAATCTATTAATACTACAAACTTAAAAAGTTTATATAAACTTCTTGAGTTATATAAAAAATAATTTTTTGGGTATTGGGAGAACAAAACTAATTTATTTTCCTTTGCAAAGTTGTTGATTGCCAGAAAAACTGCAAATTGCATATGTAATTAATTGCCCGCATAAAACATCAATATCTGGGAAACTATGAGGCCTATAGGCTTTTATTTCCATTAAAACTTTCAGTTTTACTCATCAAGCACTTAAATAACTTTTAACTTATTCATTTTATTTTAATTTTAACGTCCATTATTACTAAGAATTTTAGGACAGTTATCTATAGGTTACCACCCTTTTCTAGCCAGGATAGGGCTGATGCCTTTTCTTTTTTCTAAAGAAAAGCCACCACCCCATAGTGGGAATCGAACCCACGACCTTTGGCACGGAGTGTTAAATGCTCACGCGTAACACTCACGGCCACCGGGCCTCCAACTTTATTTTATTACTAATCAAGATATTTGTATAAAATATATTATTTTATGAGGGGAACTGCCCTTCAACATATTCAGTTATGGTTGACAGGGCCTCCGAGAGAGATTGTGGGCCCCTGTCTAAATAACACTAGCCCCTTAACCCCCCCCCCCCCACTCCTCCATTGACATCACCAATGACTATTGATGGAATTATTTATAACCTGCATTTATCTGAAAATAAAATTAAATACATTAGTAATTGAACGGAGTGGAAAATGGTAGGTATACAACTTTATTATTTCAAATTATAATGCGAGTAAAAAAATGACGCCGGGCCCCCCGAGACCACGGGCCCCTGACCAATTTTCTACCTTGCCCCCCCTAGCGGAGGCCCTGATGGTTGATAAATTCTTAAATAAATATTTTTCCAGATATGTATTAAGAATCTAGAGCGTTATCCAATGTAGAATCAACAAGAGGATATTTAAAGTGATGAGTTATGTTGGCCAACCTGTAGGCATTTAGTTCAACCATTTTGTAAAAATTTGGATTTTCAGCTTCTTCAACTTCTTTAAATTTCGGAGGTAAGTCTTCAATCTTATTACTTGTACTTTTAATATTTTTCATGTCACATTCTTTTTTATGCAAAGCACTCGTGCTGAAGAATCTACGACTACATTTATATCGCTGGAACGTCCTCATTTCGAAAAATATTTCGTTAATAAGTAAAAAAACCTTAACAATATTTAATGAAAAATTAACTTCGCCATATGGGATATAACTCAGGTAACGAAATTTTACCTTTCGTTTTTGCTTTTTTTTTTTATATATATAAGTATTGTACTTTTTTCGTCGTTGAGGTTATTGAAAAGAAATAGGGACATTGTTGTAAGAACTCACAAGAATTAGTTTGTGATTATGCAAAGTTAATTCGGGAAACAGAATAATAATTCTATTGTCAATAATGGACAAGGATCTAGTCAACTGAAATGTAAGAAATGACCAGAGATGAAACCAAAAACTTTATGAAAATCCTTGATTGAGATATGCTGAAAAGTTGATATTTTGATTTTAGGATTCATAGACCTGCTTATATACCCACTTATATCTTAAAAAGTGGGTTTAATCTCATCAAATAATCTAATAAACAGACTAAAATGGATTAAAAGTTAACAGTTTTAAATTTCATAAAAATGGACGTTAAAATTTAAATAAATAAATAAATTTCATAATTTTTGAGAAAATTTACAAGGATCACTTTTCACACTACTGCTTAAAACTTAATGAATAATAACACTGATCGATAAGGTTTTCTCCACAAGAAATCTGATTAGTGAATTAGTGCAGTTTTTCATACTGAATTCAGATATGTAGTCAGAATTTGTTCTTCAGGCCCAGTTTTTTTGTGACTTTAAAATCTGATTTTACCATTTTTTTTCCTGTCTTAGGAACCTACACCTTGTATGTAGTGATTTTATCCAAGCTGTATTTAAAGAAATTTTATTCTTAATGTTATGCTGAAGCGCCATAAAGCTAGGCTATGCAGGTTCATTGGTGTTTGGACACACTGAGACCTGTTCATCTGGCATTGTGATGTTTCAGTATTGAGCTGACTGTGAGTTTGTTCGGGGGAGAGGTTAGCTCAGTGGTAGACCACTGGAGTAATATGCTGGGGCCATTCCACGTCAATTCAACCAACGAAAGTACTGTTTACAACCCGACCCTCTTATATTTTTTTGAAATTTTGAATCCTAATAGCTCTAACAACTCCTTGAATGGTACAATTTTTTCAACATTTTTATCTGTTTCCGTTTTTTTAGTATTAATTTTCAAAGTATTGAAAAACCGCCTTTTTTTGGTCAACTGGAAAATGTTAATTCCTTGATAGATTGAGTTCTATTCTAGCTAGAACAGTCATCATAGTCTCATTGTACATACAATATACTTATTATTAACTTAAATGTTAATGGTGTTAATTAATTATGCTTCCATAATCCTTAATTTTTTACCGTTATGTACAATTAAATCGTTTAATATGTTATGTATTAACCGAGATTACAGTTATGTACAATTTTTTGAAAATATTTTTGAAAAGTAAAAAATGTAATAAGTTGGTCTTGTTGAATATCAAATTAAAGTCCATTTAGTTAGCTAAAAAATGAGACTATGCTGACTGTTCTAGCTAGAATATGTTAGAATTTATATCTCTGTGAAGCATCTAGTACTTAAAAAAGCCACGAGGGCCCTGAGGGGCCTATGCTATAGAGGTATCTGATTCTTGAACATATGACACACTAGGGCAGCTTTGACTGCTAAGGTACCCATGAATAAATTAATTAAAGGCTGGGTTGGCCTAGGGACGGTCAGGGAGGCCGAATCCAACACATGATCGAAGAAACTAGAAGATAAAAATCCTTAGTGCTTGCTCGGGATTTGAACTCAGGTCCTCCAGCGGGTCATTCCATGTCAAATCAACAAGGGTCACAACCCGACCTTCTTGGATTTTAATAAAATTTGGAAGGTTGGTTACTCTAACAAAAAATAACCAAAAACAATTTTTTAAAATTTTTTATCTGTTTCCGTTTTTTTAGTATTAATTTTCAAAGTATTGAAAAACCGCCTTTTTTTGGTCAACTGGAAAATGTTAGTTCCTTGATAGATTGAGTTCTATTCTAGCTAGAACAGTCAGCATAGTCTCATTGTTTAGCTAATTAAATGGACTTTAATTTGATATACAACAAGACCAACTTATTACAACTTTTACATTTAAAAAAAAATTTCGAAAACTTGTACGTAACGGTTTTCAAAAAACTGTACTTTTAAAATTCTGAAAAAAATATATTTGAATCTTCAGTTCATTGACTACATATGCTGTTTTTTTTTTTTTTTTTTTTTTTTTTTTTTTTTTTTTTTTTTTACGGCGCATCTACATCTAGGTCATTAGCGCCGACATCCAGGTTGCAGCGAGGAATTTTACCAGCGAGCCGTGGGATGATAAAATTCCTGCCGGAGGTTGGGAATCGAACCCACCATCTCCCGCTTATGAATCCAAGGCGCTAGCCATTAGACCACGGGAGACCACCTACATATGCTGTTAGTTTCATTATGGGATGGGAACGGGATCATTTTATAACATAATTTTGACTTTATAATTGTCACTGCGTATTTGGTAAAAATATGGTTAGTGATGGATATTTGTATTGTAAATTAAGCAATAAGCATCCATGATCAAAAATTGGATTGTTTTCAGATAGAACTAAAATTAAAGGGGAGATTTGAAAAAAAAAAAAAATTACAGGAACCCAGAAATTGCACCCTTTCATTCCTTTAACTAAGAAAAAAATTAAGACTCAACTTTACTCGAACTTCAATAAAAGTGAAGTTGAACTGGTAGGTAACTGATTTAGACACAGCCTTCAATGAAAAAATATGCAGTGGTTTTATTGCCTGTGAATATGACGACCAGTGGTGGCTGACATGTTTACTCAACCAAAATAAGGAGATGGATTAAATACAATTTAATATCCAACAAGTCTCAATTATTACAAATTTCATTTTTCAAAAAATGAAATTTGTACATTGACTACTTATGCTGTTAGTTTCATTATGGGAACATTTTACAACATAATTTTAACTGATTTAGACTCTGATCCAGTAGCCTTCAATGAAAAAATATGTGGTGGTTTTATTATCTGTGAATATGACAACCAGTGGTAGCTGGCATGTGTACTCAACAAATTACAGTTACACACAATAACACAAACAGTCCAGGCAACGAATGCTTGAAAACAGCTATAGGTGGAAATTTTTGGAACACAATTTTTGACTTTTTTTTTTGGCCTTTAAGCCGGGGGGAGGGGGGTTTAGAAGGTCCCATTTTTCGGGTTTTCACTTATATCTTTGAAACCATGCGTCCTAGCGACATGACTATTCTATAACAAATGAAAGCTGATTAAATTTCCTACAAGTTCTATTCAATAAAGTTTTTCGAGATATCTTTAGTTTTCGAAATATCCGCTCTTGAAAGTCTGTCATTTTGGGGAAAAACACTTTTGCCGCATATTTTTTCCCCGTTTTGACCGGATAACTCTTCAACGATGTACCAAAATAATAAATAACGGTTATAGGGTTGTAGAGTATTGCATTCCCTTCAATAATATATATTACTTTGCTATTACAGAAATATATACTTTGCTATTATACAGAAATATATTTTTTTCAGAATTTTAAAAGTACAGTTTTTTGAAAACCGTTACGTACAAGTTTTCGAAATTTTTTTTTAAATGTAAAATTTGTAATAAGTTGGTCTTGTTGTATATCAAATTAAAGTCCATTTAATTAGCTAAACAATGAGACTATGCTGACTGTTCTAGCTAGAATAGAACTCAATCTATCAAGGAATTAACATTTTCCAGTTGACCAAAAAAAGGCGGTTTTTCAATACTTTGAAAATTAATACTAAAAAAACGGAAACAGATAAAAAATTTTAAAAAATTGTTTTTGGTTATTTTTTGTTAGAGTAACCAACCTTCCAAATTTTATTAAAATCCAAGAAGGTCGGGTTGTGACCCTTGTTGATTTGACATGGAATGACCCGCTGGAGGACCTGAGTTCAAATCCCGAGCAAGCACTAAGGATTTTTATCTTCTAGTTTCTTCGATCATGTGTTGGATTCGGCCTCCCTGACCGTCCCTAGGCCAACCCAGCCTTTAATTAATTTATTAATGGGTACCTTAGCAGTCAAAGCTGCCCTAGTGTGTCATATGTTCAAGAATCAGATACCTCTATAGTATAGGCCCCTCAGGGCCCTCGTGGCTTTTTTAAGTACTAGATGCTTCACAGAGATATAAATTCTAACATATTCTAGCTAGAACAGTCAGCATAGTCTCATTTTTTAGCTAACTAAATGGACTTTAATTTGATATTCAACAGGACCAACTTATTACATTTTTTACTTTTCAAAAATATTTTCAAAAAATTGTACATAACTGTAATCTCGGTTAATACATAACATATTAAACGATTTAATTGTACATAACGGTAAAAAATTAAGGATTATGGAAGCATAATTAATTAATACCATTAACATTTAAGTTAATAATAAGTATATTGTATACATTCACATTGAGAAGGAAGGAGTGTCGCCATTACAACTAGTACAAGAAGTGGTAGCTCTTCATATAAGTACTAGATACTTCATAGAGATATAAATTCTAACACTCCTCCTTGATTTAAACATTTTTCCTTCTTTCTTTCTTTTTAATACAAACAAACATAAATGTTTTAAATTGAATAAATACAAATACAAAATAAAGAGTTAGATTACTGTCCACTCATAATAATTGCAACTTGTCTCTAAACTGACTAAGCTTTTCACATTGTAGGGGCTTCGTAAAGATGTCTGCAATGTTTGCTGAGGATGGTAAATATTCAGTTTTGAATAATCCCTTATTTACACAATCCTTAATAAAATGCATTTTTATTTCAATATGTTTACTGCGTTTGGAGTTTTCATAAGTTTCAGCCATGGAAATGGCGCCTAAATTGTCCATGTATAGAACTGGTTGGTCTTGAATATTGTGCTCGGACTTTCAAGTTTGTGAGTTCCTGTGCGACTGCAGCTCCGGCTACATATTCAGATTCCGCTGAAGACTGTGCAACACAAGTTTGTTTCTTTGAAAGCCAGCAAAATGGATTGCCTCCATACAGTACAACTACACCTGTAACACTGTTACGGTAAATTTTATCTCCAGCCCAGTCAGCATCTGAAAAGGATGTTAAATTCATAGGTCCTTTGGTAAACTTTAACTGTTTATCTAATGTCCCTCTTAGGTATCGCAACACTCTTTTCGCTGCTCTTTTTTGTCGAGTCTTTTTTGCCGACATCAGTTTTGGTTCTAAAAACCCACTTTAGATCAATTGCCTTTTTACCTTGAGGAAGGTGTTTAACCGAGTGCGATGGCTTGCAATTCAGCTGAGTACATGCTTGTCATGTTGGGTAATTTAACCATAATATATTTTTCACCAACTACTGCAGCTTCACCTGTGCCTTCCTCGGTCTTTGACCCGTCAGTGTAGATTAATGTACTGCCTGTACTATTTATTTGAAGTGTTTTGAATATGTTTTGTAGAAAAGATGATGTGGGGTTAGACGTTTTATATTTTGCCAGTTTTAGGTCAAGTCTTATGTTCTGAAGAGTCCATGGTGTGTACGTAGAGGGAGGTTTGAGGAAGGGTGTGACGTTTTGGATGTTGGGATTATTTGAATAATTCAATCTCCTAATTAGAAGAGGGTGTTGTTTAAATGGGTTCCTTTGATATTTTTCTATAATATTGTCTTTTAGGTGAAGAGGAACAATTTCATTTTTAAAGAAAATTTCAAACCATTTATCATATGTCTGTACTCCAATGGTGATTTCCACATTCAGCAAGAAGACTTACAGTTGGGCTTGATCTAAAAGCTCCTGTTGTTATTCGTTTACCAGTAGTGTGGATAGGGTCTAGTCATGGGCGGATAGAGGAAATAATTTCGGAGGGGGCTGGGAAAATTCTGGGGGGAGGGGCTGAGACCATTTCCGGTGTATGGAATACTAACAATTTATTATTTATTTAACGGATTTATATATATATATATATATATATATATATATATATATATATATATATATATATATATATATGTATATATGTATATTTTAGTATTAAATCCGTCCTGCTTGTTTTTACAGCCCTGATGAAGGCTTGAAGTTCAAGCCAAAACGTGGGCCACAATAAAACCATTTTCACGGCAAAATGTAGTTTTATTAAGAAGCACTGACCAAACCCCGACAATCCCTACCTTCAATCATCCACGGTCAACGATCTCCTCTCAATGTATGAATTACCTGTGAAGTCACTATTCATGAAACCCTTTTTTTTCTTGACGAACGCTTTTTGTAGATTCTACCCAAATTGACAGTTGACAATTCATTTGCTTCATCAGACTTTGAAGTCGAAGCCTGGAGAGAGAAGCAGGTTGTTGAATTTGTCTTTTGGATGATGATATCTTGACCATTTCATTGATGGTGGAATCATCAGCTATCTTCATGGTGTTCTGTCCAGCTTGTTCTATTGCCACTTGAGTCTTGAGAATTTGAGGCTGTACTGGTGTAGCATTTTTTACTTGGACTTTCTCTAATTTCTCCAATCTTTTATCTATATTTCCTATAAGTTCAAGAATTTTATTGATGGAGTGGTCACTTGTTCCTGATTTTGCCTTCTCAGAATATTTTTTAGGGCTGTGTTCATTGAACATCTTTTTGGCCTGAAAATAGCTTATCTTTTGAAGTACCATGACCTTCTTGATTTCAGATTCTTTCTTGTACAGTGGGCACTTCTTAAAGAAATGAGGCTTGACACTGCAACATTTGGCAAATTTTGGTTCCTTGTCACAGCTTTTGGAGTGGTGGTTCAATGTACAGCATCGGTAACACATTAAAGGCAGAGGAATATATGGCCTTATGTTAACTGAAAGATACCCAATGTGTAATTTTTCAGGCAATATGGGTGAGGTTATGGTTGCTACAAATAGTGGCGAGTGTTTCAATCCTCAGCATGGAAGTCGCTGCAACCAGATTACCTTCTGGTCCACCAGTTCATTGAGGATGTCAGAGTCTGAAACATCTGCTATGTCTCTGCAGTAAAATACTTCACGGGAATAGTTTAAATTTTCATGTGGAGTCACAATAACTCGAAGGCCGTTGAAAGATTTAACATTTAGATACTGAGGTTTGTTGACCATCCAGAAGAAGTAGTCCATCCCTTCTCAATTTCATAACAGAATTATTTTTGGAAAACACATTCAACCATCTACTAATAACGAAGGGATTAATGTGGTTGAATGTCTTACCTTCTTCTAATAGTTTCACTGTAAGATATTGTGGAGCGGATGTGTCTGTTTCACTTTTGGTATTTATTTCATTATACCATGACTTCTTACCATCAGTTGTCTTCTCGGTGTCATGAGAAAACTTTCCATTGTAACTGTGTCCACTGATAATCACAAATTATCGGAGAAGAGTTATTTTAGCGTGTTAAAAGTTTTTTAGATCATATGTATTCTATATGATTTAACAATTTAGAACTTGGAATAGTTTTAGGCAACTAAAAAGCTATTATACCTAAAATAAAATACTTTTTATGAGCTAAGTGATCTTATTTAATTCATTTTTAAGGGTTTTATGACACATTCTTACTATCAAACCAAAATTTTGGGGGGAGGGGGGGGGCTGCAGCCCCCCTTATACATGCCCATGGGTCTAGTATTTTCAGTATACAGGGCTTGGCAGATGAGAACGCAACACTTCCATAGTCCAGTAGAGACCTGGTATATGTTCTGTCTAGTGTTAGCATTACACTTCTGTCACCACCCCACTTCGTGTTGCAAGGAATCCTTAATAGATGTAAAGACTTTTTACATTTATCAACTAGACTTTTAATGTGGGGCACCCAGGTTAATCTGTGGTCAAGAGTAAGTCCTAAAAATGTAATGCTTCTAGACAGTCCAAAGCTGTGTTGTATAATGTTAATTGTATTGGAGGTGTTTGTCTCTTTTTCGTGAATATAATACATTGTGTCTTTTGAGTTGAAAACTGTAGTCCGTTAGTTACACTCCATTTCTCTAAGTTATTTATTACACCTTGTAGCAATAATGCTCCTTGTTGTAAATTTTGAGTTCTGACATATATAAGCAAATCGTCAACATACAGGCTGTACTTCACCGGTAAGGTAATGTGCTGGTGGACGGTATCCATAGCGATATTAAACACTGCAGTGCTGATTACAATCCCTTGAGACACTCTGTTGAAAGAGAAACACCAACCTTCACCCGAATTGTTCAATTAGAAAGAAAATCCAGGACAAAATTGAAAAACTGCCCATGAATGTTCCAATCTAATAGTTTTGACAGTATAGTTCGTCGCCAAACCGTATCATAAGCCTTTTCGATATCAGCTATAACAGATTCTTTACAAAGAAATGCATTTAGTATTTCATTTTCTAGAGTAACAATGTGGTCCATCGTCGAATGATTCGGTCTGAAACTGCATTGGTATTCTGAAAGAAATTGATTTTTTTCAAGGAACCATATTAAGTCTTTTGTTTAGAATTCTTTCGAAAAGCTTAAAGATACAGCTAGCTAGAGCTATTGGTCTATAACTATCGGGTGATTTACGGTCCTTGTTAGGTTTTTTAATTGATATAATAATTGTCTCTTTCCAAATCTGAGTGTAATTCCCAGTTTCGAAGGCTTTGTTTGACAGCCCTTGCGTAGGAAGATTTTTTAGCATTTTATAGCATATTCCGTCATGTCCAGGAGAGGTACATTTCACATGGGAAATGACATATTTTAATTCAAGAATGGTCAATGGCTCATTAAGTGGGTGCTTGACACTTGGAGTTAGGTAGGTTATGTGAGGGCATTTGACAAGAAGATTGGTATTAATTAAAGTCACCAGCAAGAATTATATGGGAATAACAGGTAAAGTAAGGTTTCAAAGGGTTGGTCATATGGCACATGGTGTGGAGGATATACAATAGAAAAGAGGAGAGGTCGATAAGGGCATGGATATTTCAGCAAAAATATACTCATATGTATGTGTGTGTATATATATATATATATATATATATATATATATATATATATATATATATATATTTATTTAATATAATGATGTATTTTATATTGTGATAAGTAATTAAAATATGTTTTATTAAAGAATGCACCACGTTGGGTCACATTTAATGTAATGATATATTATATAGAGAGAATTTAATTTATTAAGCCCCACGTTGGTTAAGCCACTGAATATAATGATAAATTATATCGAGAGAAAAATTAATTTCCTACTTAATTAATTATTAATTTTAAATTTATAATAATTAATATTTATTTTAAATTGAATTAATTTATTTGGTCACGACTAGCGATGAGTATCTTAACCTCAGGGTATAAACGGTTCCGAGTGACTAAAAAGAAAATAGTATGTATTCTTAAACAGTCCTGACATACAAACATCAATCTAAATGTCTCATCAAACAATACAATAAATCAACACATATCCACAAGAAATAACTCTTACCTTTTATTGTGTTTAGTCTTCCAAATAAGTCAAAGTTCTTCAATTCAATATTCACATCAAGTAATAGTCTTTTCCACAGCAGAACATATAACAGGTATGTCTTCAATAGCATTACTCTCATTTACCGGACTACAAACTCATATATTTAAAACCTTTAAACACAAAAATATTCACGCACTAAGCTACCATGTGAAAGTGCTCGGGAAGACGCCACACCAGAGAGAGAAGAGAAGTGAAGAATAGACAGGAATAGACGCTGTATGAGAGACTAAGAGTTTTTAGCGGGAAGAAGTCTATGCTTTCTCCCACTGCATTCTGTATCTTGTCGGTTTATATTTCTATTTAAGTAATTTTTATTATCCTGTAATAAAATTCATTAATTTATTGTTGCTTGAATGTACATTTATTTTATAACCATCATATGTCAGTACGGTCCAGAAATATTACAAATTTAGATCGTATATAATGCGATGTTATTGGAAATTGGGGATTACAGTTTGCGCGGGCTTTTCAAGCTCTCAATGGCTATTTTGAATTTAAAAAGGTTCTTGTGAATGTAATATATCATTACAATATATATTTTCTGTTTGCTCTTTAGCTGCCTCAAAAAGGGACTGATTTTGATGGAATTTGGTACCAAAATATTTTGTCTGATTTGAAAAGTCAAGTTTGTTAATCAGGAGAATCGGTTCTCCGTAACATGGATTTTCGAGCAAAATTTACTCAATAAAAATCATAGTACTTTAGTTTTTGCATTCATACACTTGCAGGTACACTTTTTGTAGCTTCTTTAATGTAGGGAAACAAATGAAACAATTTTTAAAGCGATATCTCTTACAGCTAGTCTCCCTAACTAAATTTCGGTTTGGGTATTCAGAACTGATTCAGTTGAAAATTGTTCCACATGTTTAGCATTCATCTAATCTAAGATATTTCAATTTTGGTTGCGTTTGGAAGGAAGTATTAGGAAAAAAAAAGTATTAAGTGCTTACAACTTTTTACAACAAAGATTTAGTTTTGTTCTTTTGAACAGAGTTTGTCTCTGTTTAACTCACTTTTTAATTGTTTTTTTTTTTGTTTTAACAGTTCAATGAGAATTTTAGTAAATCAAGGTAAGAAAATTAGAAAAATATTTTTAATAGTGTTTTCTCAGAGCGAATGTTGAGAATGCAGAGGAGTCATTCACTTATGACACTGCCAGTTTCCTGTTGTGGGCCTTAAGTCATCCTTCTCTTCAAGATTTTATTTTGTATATTTCATGAAAAAATCAAAATCCACCAACATCTGCTTCTTTCCAACATCTGCTTAATGGCACTAGAGATATTAACGGAAACACACTAAGATGGCACAGTTCCTGTGAGTCGGAATTTTTTTATGTTTTGTTAAATATCTGGAAATCACTTGAGAAATTGTGTGAAACGTAGGGAGAGAGTTATTACTGGCTAATATTGAAAACGCCGCTTTCTGTGCATTAGGATTATTTTAGTGCCAAGAATCTGTTTTTCTTTGAAATTTCATTTAAGAGGTTTTTTAAATTTATTAGGTAAAAAAAAAAACTAGTAAAGATTGCTTTAACTTTATATTATTTAAAATAACATTCACATAGGTTTACTTTATGGATTAAATAAATTTTCCCAAAGCTAAAACATTTTAATATAAATAACACAGACATTACTGACTAGCTGGACCTAGTGTCGTTGGTCTAACATTTCTCAAAAAATTTATTTTTGTTAACAAAATACTTTTTACATGCATTATTATACAATAAATACAAATAGCCTGAAGGAGCTATTAAAGTTATACATCATGGTTTACACATAGACAAGCATTAAACACTTATGCATTTATAAGTAAAAGGAGTACATGGGCTTATAACATTACTTTTTAGTACAGTTGGTTATACATTGAATAAATTTTGTTGCTCCACACACACACACATATATATATACATATATATATTTCTTAAACTGGAGCATTTATGAACTATTATGAAGTTAAGCAACTGAGAATTATTTTAATTCATTCTAAACCTTTTTGGCACATGAGTACACACACACATTATTTCTTTGCAAACTTCAATTCAATTTTATGATAATATACCAAGTTGTTTCAGTAATCTCAAGCTCTATTTTTTTATGATTATCTAACAAATATTGTGAACAGGCATAAATTCTATTATTAAAGATCAATGGCCATAAAGTCACTTTAAATAATATGGAATTGTTGTTTATGTTTAAAGACAAAATATGAACTATTGCTATTCAGCCAGGATATTGTCACCCAAATCATAATAAATTCAAAAGATTTTCTACAAAATATGTTTTACTAATAATAAGCTGAAATAACAAAAACCATAGAACCAAAGTCAACAGGTTGCTGAGCATTTAGAATGCAAATATATATAAACTCTACTATGGGCATGTTTATAATAAATAAGTGGAATTTAATAAGAAGGAAAATACAATATGACAATACAAAAGTACTTGTGGCCATAATGAAGATATTCAAACGTTAAGTCCAAAACCTGTAGCCTGCTGCAATATATTTTAAATTTATCCTTACATTTATATTCTCAGAATATTTATCATTTTAAAGAGCAATACTCTTAGATAATTCCTTTTAAAAAACAATTTAGCTAAAATTGGTTAAAAGGGTGATTATTTTATTAGGTAGAAACACTTTATTCCAAATATTCAAATAAATTCACCAAGCTGTAAAAAGACACGTAGAAGTCACTTATCCTTTGGGACTGTTATATTTTCTATTTAGTTAGTTTAGTTGCTGGATGGACATAAAGGACTGAAATATCTCTTAAAGATTTTGTATTATGATGATTTACTGAAGCTATCCATTTTCTTGAAGATTTAAACATATCTAATTTATAAAAAATGATTTCACGAAATACATATATACATGTAAAATTTACATCTATAAAAGACACACACATACAAATGCACACACACTCAAACAATATATATTTTTGTGTGCATGATGATGCTACATACTACTAGTAGAGATTTCCACTAGTGGGTTTGAAACTGTGTCACCCCTGATTTCAATAGTACGTAAAGATAACTTTGATAACATTTGAGGTCTTTTACTCACTAAAAGTTTTTTTTTTTTTTTACCTTTAATACTTCCTATTCCATTGAAATATTGAGATTATAGGATGTTCAGTTTAGTATATTTTTGAACGGTCAAAAATTTAAAAATGACAATGATGTTAACTCACACTTGTATAAGTTTTTCGGAGCTTAAGACCAAACATTACATAAATATGGAATAAAAATGATGCCTCAAAAATGGCAGAACATCATTAATTTGATAAAGATTGGACAATACATTATACAATATATATAGATATCATTAAAACAGTAGTTTCATTAACAAAAAATATTTTGGGCATGAAAAAAAGTATTAGTTATAATTCATGGAACATTATTTTATACTAATATATATATATTTTTAAACAGGTCTAACACTTGAACATTCTGCCAGTATTGCTAATGTGCTTAGGTAAGTACTATATTTTTTTTACTTTGAAAAAGCAACTTAATTTAATTTATTTTAGGTTGTTTCTAGTAATATTAAGACCTGCGAGTAATTTCCGAGGAATATTAAATTGATTACGACAAGGAATTATGGGGTCATTCCGTGTCAAATCAACACAGTGATTTTTTTTTACCATCTCAGATTTAAATGAAATTTGGTGAGGAGGTAGCCTTTGTATAGACTAAGAAAAATACCAAAAATTATTGAAAAATGTCAACTGATTCGGAAGATACAGCTATGTAAAATTTCAAGAATTGTCAAAAAATGCCGGTACCTGAGATTTTTGAATTGCTATTGTGGCTCTTATATTTGAGCTAGAGAGCTGGGAGGGATGTTATTTTATAGCTCTTTGAAAGAACTTTCTTATGATATGCAACACCATATAGGGTAGGAGGGAAAAAAAATTCTCAAATCCAAAAACAAAAGTTTATTTGTGTATATCTCAAAATGCGTATTTTTAAAATTTTTCAAAATTTTATATGTTTTTCTAAGTGTATTTGAGAACTTATTCCTAAAGTTTCATGATGGGATTCCAATGGGATCACCATTTATTAATTTTTTTAAGACGCTAATATTTTGGACGATATACAAAACAAAATCATATAAGTATACATGTCATATTGCAATACAACATATTTTTCAATAATTTTTGGCATTTTTCTTAGTCTATACAAAGGCTACCTCCTCACCAAATTTCATCAATTTCTGAGATAGTGAGGTTCAAAATGTTTGTTTTTTGTGTTGATTTGACCTGGAATGACCTATGGTTCTATCAAAGAAGTTTTATTCATCTCTTTTATTTTTTCTATGTATTTAGAAGTTAAAATGTGCCTTACATGCACATAGATTGAAGGATACATGGAAGGAAGGGAGCAATGTGGAGATATCTCCTATGCAGCTCACCGTTCCTGAAGATGGTCTGCTAACTTATGAAATATATTGTTTTTAATTAAAATAATTTTGTAGGAAAGAGAGTACTTTTCACCTCTAAACCAATCCAGACAATACAATCATCCAACACCCAACAACATATTTATAATATTTATGTTTTCGTAGCCATAAGAAGTTGCTTAAATTACTTTTTATAAAGATAATTCTATTAGTGGATTTATATTTACTATAAACCTAAAAAATAGAAATTAAGTATATTTATATATTTCTTTTGAATCGATAAAAAAAAAAAAAAAAAAAAAAAAAAAAAAAAAAAAAAAAAAAAAAAAAAAAAAAAAAAAAAGGTTTTATTACAATATGGTACACTTCTTTCTGTCCAATTGAGTAGCTATTTAATTAAAACCCTCTTTATTCGATTTCCAAACTACCCAATAAAATCATTTTGAAAACTGGAAAACCAAACGTCTTTATAAAAAATATGAATCTTTTCTTGATGTTTTCCAGGTTACTTTGTTATTCAAACCCTTAATTCCCAACTATTTAATCAAATTAGCTTCAATTGATTTCTCTCTATGATTTGAAGTATATTAGGCTTCTTTTTTGTTTTTTTTTTAGTGCTTAGTAGTTAAATATAATACCAAATGTTTGTAGGAGAAGTATATTTAGTTTCTACAAGTCCTACTTAACCTATGTCACTGACAAGGCTCCTGACCCCACTTCTCATATTACAAAAGACAAACTTATGTATATAAAATAGTTTACTTTTGTTTTATAAATAGCAAATAAGTCTCACCATAAAAAAAAATTTCAAATGATAAATAGTATTTTTGGTTAATAAAATCTGACTTTGATCTTAACTAATTTAATATATACAATATATAACAAATTTTAATATATAAATATGTGCAATGACAAAGCCATTGTAAAATATTCTTATCACATTTTTTATTTATCAATAACAAAACACAAAAATATTCTCATTCGACCTGTGATATTAGAAATACATTATTTTTTTTTTTTTTTTATAATTTATAATACCTGATTAACCACAAGGTAACTATGCAAGTCTACATTAGTTGCATGTTTACAATTTTTTTTCAACATCTTGCTTCATGAAGTATATAGATCTGTTTATTAGCACCTAAATTTAGCATCAAGTTTCCTTTTATTAGAAAGAAATAACTCAAGAACAGCTCAATTTTCAGCAAAATATAATGTTAGCTGGGAACCAGAAGTTAATAATAATATTACAATTTTTAAATTTATTTGAAGAGCTCCACAACGCAGGCGATTTGCTCAATATTAAAAATAAATACTACTATTGTACAAGGATTGTGTACCGCTTATCTATTTAGATATATAAAAAATAACCAGGGCCAACAACAATTTCATCAAATTAATTTTTAAGAAAAATCATTTAAAATGCGTCAGAGTATATTTTGAATAAAAACAAATTTTTCTCTTTTTCCATGGTCTTATTTAGGCTGACCTTAATGTTATTTTGAAATTTCTTAAAATAGTTGAGATTTTACAGACTAAAACAATTGTAGCCCTAAATTACACACTTTTTTTTTTTTAAATCAAAATAAGAATAGTAACAATCTAAAGAAATTTAACAATAAGAACAATCTCAAAACAATAATAATGCACTAAGAAATGTCAAAAAAAAAAAAAAAATATTCCAATTTTCAAACAAATATACTTGCGGATGAATGAAAAAGATCTGAGGTCCGTTTACATGAAAATAATTTTCTTTTAAGGGTTATTAATAATTATAGATTTAAATCTGGAAATCTGTAGAAATAAAATTTTACAAAATTAAAAATAGGTATAACCGAAAAAAATTATATTTCCTTTAGAAATGCTATTAGCAATTTACAAAGTTTGAACTTATTGGAAATGATTTTCATGCATAGGCTTAGCATTTTTTTTTTATGCTTAGAATGATGTGAGTCTTAACAAAATTGGTAAAAAATTACTTCCTTGTTGGGAAAACAAAATATAAATTAACAGTGATTTTAAATTGATTAATGACAAGTCAACGCTACAACCATAAAATTTAATTTTCAGGATTTACCAAAAATCTTGAATAGCTACTACAAACTCTAATATGCTTTTCTTAGACGTTTAAGTCTGCCATCATTCTTCTAAAATCAGCAAGCGTGTTGTAATCAGGGTCCGCATCAATGTCAGCAAAATCTCGCCTACTATCTTGCTGTGAATATGTAGGGTTGTATCTGGATAGTGAGAGAGGGCAAGGGAGTAGTTCAGGCATCACAGAATGGTGGGTAATAAGTGCGGTTAATGTTCGAAATTCTTTTGTGAATCCCTGAAACAATAAAATAAAGATAAATAGTTGTGCTAGTTAAAATAAAGGTAAATATTTGATTCTTCAATGACTACTACTAAGAGAAGTATGGAAGAATATAATGTTTTTATAAATAAAATTACGTTACACGATTTTGATAATCAATTTTGTAGAAAAGAGTTATGTTTAATGAGAAATAACTTGACAATGGATATTACAAATTTTCTGACATACAATTCAAACTTTTTTTTCATAGATTTATGTTATTCAATGGGGTCATTCCATGTCAAATCAACACAAAAAACAAACATTTTCAACCTCACTATCTCAGAAATTGATGAAATTTGGTGAGGAGGTAGCCTTTGTATAGACTAAGAAAAATACCAAATATTATTGAAAAATATTTACTGATTTGGAAATTACAGCTATGTAAAATTTCAAAAATTGTCAAAAAATGCTGTTACCTGAAATGTTTGAATTGCTATTGTGGCTCTTATATTTAAGCTAGAGAGCTGGGAGGGGTGTTATTTTAAAGCTCTTTGTACGAACTTTCTTATGACATGCAACACCATATAGGTTACGAGGGGAAAAAAATTCTCAAATTCAAAAACAAAATTTTATTTGTCTATATCTCAAAATGCGTATTTTTAAAAATTGTCAAAGTTTTATATGTTTTTCTAAGTGTATTTGAGAACTTGTTCCTAAAGTTTCATGATGAGATTCCAATGGGATCACCATTTATTAATTTTTTTGTTTTTTTAAGACGCTAATATTTTGGATGATATACAAAACAAAATCATATATGTTTACATGTCATATTGCAATACAACTTCAAATCTTTTTTTAATAATCTTTTTTTATTCAATAAAATTGGTTGATTAATTAGAAATAATAATTATAATAGTGAAGGAATTTTTATTAAAAAATAAAATAAATCAGTACTAAATTAAACTTATATTATCATTAAATTTTCTAATAACAAACCTTAAACAAAATTTTACTTGCCTTGATTAACAAAACTACTTTAAGAAGATGACAAGTAAAATTTAATTACCTATGTCACCCAAGAAGAGTATGTAGAAACTGGAAATTTCTAAGTGATAGTTTTGAAAAGTCATTAACAATGTCATGATTTTTTACCAGATGAAACCGTTTAAAAATCAAAGTAATGTATTTTTCTTTTGATCATAGCTCTGAAACTGTGTCTACTTTAAGATAATTAGAAAAACTAGTAATAAAGGATGTAAGAGGTTACGTAAGTGCTACATATGACACTAAATGGTGGTTGGCATATGTTTTGTATAAAAATGAAGCTTGAGTTAAGGTCACCTTCTTGCACCCTGCTGGACCTCCTCCATATTTTTCATTTCCACGAAAACCTGATGTTTTTGGGATGCCAGTTAATTATAATGGACGCTCAAAATTTAAATAAATAGTGATATATTGTATAAATTTAATCCCGTTATACCAACTGGAAGAGTTTACACACAGAAAATGATACTCAAACATCAAATGAAGCTTTCCAGGATAAGACATAAGCTACTCAGCATTACTTTTCATCTCCTTAAAGTAGTTTTGTTGATGAAGGCAAGTAAAATTTTGTTTAAGGTTTGTTATTAGACAATGTTTATATACTTACATTTTAACGTCCATTATTATTAACTGAGAATTTTCAGATAGGTTATCAATAGGTTACCACCCTTTTCTAGCCAGAATAGGGCTGATGCGTTTTCTTTTTTCTAAAGAAAAGCCACCACCCCATAGTGGGTATCGAACCCAGGACCCTTGGCACGCAGTGTTAAGTGCTCACACCTTGACACTCATTGCCACCAGGCCTTCCATTAAATCATTAGAAAATGTAATGGTAATATAAGTATAATTTAGTACTCATTTATTCTATTTTTAAATAAAAGTGCTTTTACTAATATAATTCTGATTCTGATTTATCAATAAATTTTATTTAATAAAAAAAGATTACGTGTAAACATTTTAAAGAGATTTAAAGTTGTATTGCAATATGACATGTATACTACATATATGATTTTGTTTTGTATATCGTCCAAAATATTAGCGTCTTAAAAAAACAAAAAAAATTAATAAATGGTGATCCCATTGGAATCCCATCATAAAACTTTAGGAACAAGTTCTCAAATACACTTTGAAAAACATATAAAATTTTGAAAATTTTTAAAAATACGCATTTTGAGATATAGACAAATAAAATTTTGTTTTTGAATTTGAGAAATTTTTTCCCCCGTAACCTATATGATGTTGCATGTAATAAGAAAGTTCGTACAAAGAGCTTTAAAATAACACCCTTCCCAGCTCTCTAGCTTAAATATAAGAGCCACAATAGCAATTCAAACATTTCAGGTAACGGCTTTTTTTGACAATTTTTGAAATTTTACACAGCTGTAATTTCCAAATCAGTTAATATTTTTCAATAATATTTGGTATTTTTCTTAGCCTATACAAAGGCTACCTCCTCATTAAATTTCATTTAAATCTGAGATGGTAAAAAAAAAATCACTGTGTTGATTTGACACGGAATGACCCAATGTTGGGATATTGAATATTATCTACTATATATTTGTCAAATACCACTCACTCACTCACCTATCATCCCCCAGCCCAAAACACTTGACAGAAAATTTTGAAATTTTGCATGGGCACTCCCTACATAACGTAGACACTCACTAAGAAAGGATTTTTTGATATTAAAATTTTTAAGTATTTTTACAGGGGTTTAAGTTTGAGTTGGTTAGAGCAGGCAAGCCTAGGCAGCATGCGTTGCTAGGACGATAACAGAACAGCTGTTACCGTATTGTATCTATTTCATAGTATTATTTTAAATTGAGGTTAATTTCAACTATAATAGCAGACCTTGAATTACTAGAAATAAACTGTGATTTTGTCACTGATTGAGTTTACGCCCTGGTGATGCTCCATCCGAGTTAATTATATCCAGAACCACTTGACACAACAATTTGAAATTTTGCACGGACAATCCTTTTAGAATGTAAACACTCGCTAAGAAAGGGGTTTTTGATATTCAAATGTTTAAGTACTATTAGGGGGGCATGAATTATTAAGAAGTTCCTCATCGGCTCAAAAATGGTTCGATTTTGATAACATTTGGTACAAAAATCTTTCTTCTCATTTAAAAGGTCAAGTTCATTAACCAGTTGAATCCGTTAACTGGAACGTGATTTTTGGAGCGAAATTTGTGCGAAAGATTTCTTAACGTAGGAAAACGAATGAAACCATTTTTTAAGCGAGTTCTGTGGCCATTTACCAAAAAAATTGATAGAAATATTTCTCAAAACTAATTTTCTGTTTGGGTATTCAGAAACGAAGTTTATGGAAAAAAATTATAAGAATGGTGATACAAAGTTTTCGGATCTCAGTATATTTTCTAAAATATCTCGAAAACGGTTGGGAACTCGTAGTAAGTATAAGGCGGCTATTCGAAAGGTTACTAAATTCTCTACAATAAGATTCTGTTGTAATGTTCGGTGGGACGATGTCATTCGAAGAGATAAGTGCTTAGATCTTCAAATTTGTTAGTTTTATGCTTTTCTACGTGTATTTGTCTCTGTTTACCTAACTTTTTAAGCAGTTGTTGAATAATTTATTTATTTTATTATTATTATTTTTTTTTTTACTCCAACGGAAACAAGGACGGTTACCTCCACAAGGTGTTTCCTGGGTAACTTTAAAGTCCGTGCAATAATAAGCCGTACAAAATTATGTAGTAGTGTTAATTTTGGTCATATCTTATTTAACATAATATAAAAAATACTTATCGGCCGTGGTGAAGCACGGGTATTCAGCTAGTAAATCTATAAAATAACAGAATACACCTGGGGCTGGAGGCTCGGTGGCCGAGAGTGTTAAATTGTAATCACTTAACATTCCGTGCCAAGGGTCGTGGGTTCGATTCCCACTAGGGGTGGTGGCTTTTCTTTAGAAAAAAGGGTGGTGGTGACCTATAGATAACCCGCCCTAAAATTCTTAGTTAATTATATTGGACTTAAAATTAAATTTAATTATATCTGGGGCTACACCCCAGAAAGAAACATTTCACTCATTGTTAGTTAAAAATCACATTACATTGATTATATACTATTCTAAGTAATTAGGAAATTTAATAATCTTTCTTAGGGCCACCTTCCACTTTCCATGGTTTCCCAACCGTTTTTGAGATATCGAAGAAAATATATGAAGATCCCAAAACTTTTCATGTCTATAATACAATTATTTTTGTCTAATACTTTCTTAACTCCAAACACAACCAAAATTAAAATATATTAATTTTGTTGAATATCAAATGTCTGGAATAATTTTCAAGTGAACCAATAATTTCTGAATAACCAAACCTAAAATCAGTTAGGAAAACTAGTTGTATCAATGTTTCTCAAAAACAGTAACAGATATTACTTTAAAAATGATTTCATTAATTTTGTTACATTAGAAAACCTATGAAAAGAGCACCTACAAGCACGTAATAATTCCAAAAGTTAAGCATCACAATTTTTTTGTGCGTGAATTTTGCTGCCAAAACATTGTTCCCGGGGATGGATTCTGCTGGTTAATGAACTTGACTTTTCAAATTAGATAAAACATTTTTGTACCAAATTTCAGATTTTCTATTTTCTTAAAACATAGGATACATGAAAAGTTTTTCTAGAATTTGATTTTCAAATACATAAATTATTGTTATTATATTTTCAAACAGGTGAAATATTGGCAAACTTATTAAATTACTGCACAGTTGAAACGCTATTTTGGAATGGTATATGTCAGATTTTTTTTTTTAATAAAACAATCAGAATATCTGAATCCTGCCACAATAGAATAGGATTTCCGCAATTTGCATTCTGAGAAGAATACTACTATATCCCCAATAACACTTATCAAATTTTCTCTAGGTATTACAGTCCAACTATTTAAAAGTAAAGTGCTTTTTCTATCATCAGAAAATATTACCATTTTTTAAATATTCTTAAACTGTTCCTATCCCCAGCTAACGCTCCTATTAAATGGTACCAACAACTCTAAAATACAACTCTCAGTATTATATTCGTATTCTTCCCAGTGTGCGAATTGATCTTTTTACATCTCCAGTTGAGGAATATGAACAAAAAAGAGTGCTTACCTTTATTTTATAACCTTTATTAGTCCTTAAAATTAAATAATGTGCTATGCCTAATGGTTGAAATTCATGGGGAACTCGCAGAGATAGTGCAAAGCATCCTGGTTTTGATGTACTTTCTCTCACCATGAAAGATCCAACTGGCTCTTGACCAAGAACTTCAAGAGTTATTTCCCTGAAAGTTAAAAAATAAAACATCAACAAATGAAAAGGAAGTAGATATAAAATAATAAAATAACATGGAATATACAGCATATAAAATAAATAAATAACTGAAATTAACTACAAAATTTTACGGATCTATCTTGTAATCAATATTTCCTTTTTGCATGGTTCCTCCCTCCCTCTATAGGGAGGAAACGTAAGGAAGTAGAAAAAAAAAATGTATTAATAAACATAAAAAGTTTTTGGATCTTGGTATACTTCCTAAAATATCTCGAAAACGGTTGAGAAGTCGTGGTAAGTGGAAGGTAGCCATACGAAGCCTTACTAAATTCCCTACAAAAAAGGTTTAGATGCAATTTTCGATGGGGTGATGTCAACCTGAGAAATAAGTGCTTAAAACTTCAAAATTCTTAGTTTTGTTCTTATCAACGGGTTTTTGTCTCTGTTTACCTGACTTTTAAAGTAGTTTTTGTTTATTTTAATTACATTTAACAGTAAAACAAGTATTTTAGTTAAACAAGGTAAGAAAATGAGAAACGTTGTTATAGTTCATATTCGGTTACAATATTGTTATAGTAAATTTCATATTCGGTTACCACGTATTTACCTTATATGTAAATTGTTGATATTTATGTTTTATTTAAGTTCCTGTTCAATTAAAATATTTTGAGGACAATATATCATTAAATTTTAGACAAATATTCTAAATTAAACTAATTACAACAAATTATTAATGTATAATATTCTTTTAAAATAAGTTTTGTAATTAAGATAATGAAGTTGAAGTGTGTATAAAATATATACAACAGTAAAGTTTGGATTACATTTTACAATTAAGTATTAAAAAGCTTTTATATATAAAAATACGTAAAATTAGTCCAAAGCCACCTTTGGTTTTAAATTAATTTGACTAAGAACCCATTTCAATGCCATAACCAAATTTGCTATACAAATTAGTAATAATATGACCTATCATATATAATTTTTTCAAAATTTTTAAAGATGCGTTTTTAAAAATATTTAGATTCAAAATATTATTTTTGATTTTGAAAAACATTATGTTCTCATAACCTATCATGTGTTGCATGTCGTTTGAAAGGGCATATAAAGAGCTAAACAATGACACCTTCCCCATGTTTGTAACGTAAACAGGAGAGCAGTTATGACTATCTAAATGTTTTGAAAAAGCGAGATTTTGACTGCTTTTTGAAAGCTTTACATGGCCGTATTTTGAAGACCATTTTAGATAAAAATTTGAAATTTCGTATTTTTATTTGTCATGCACGGCGCCTACTTTGGGTGTACCAATTTTCATTAATATCTGAAAGGGTGAGATTTTTAGTAAAAGAAAATGTCTGTGAATGGCAATAAAGATTAGTAAAAGCACTAAACTTTAAGGTTTATGGACCTACAATCATATAAAAAACAAATAATTTGATATATGAAGGAGTGGTAAATGTGTGATGGATATGTACCTTGGAATGCCTGCTTGGAACCAGGGTGCAGTCTTCAGTTCACCATCTTCTGGCCTGTTGTTGAGGGAGTCTGTCCTTTCTGGTGGGGGTGGTGGGACACTGCCTTTACATTCCGGGCTCTCTCCAAGCCTACAAAACAATCCTCTTAAAAATATAAACTATAATTTATTGTTATAATTAAATAAGTTTGATACTACCTATATATAGCCAAAAGGCTATAAGTCGAGAAAAGTGTATGGAATTATAATCATAAAAGAGGAAATAATTTTAGTCGATCTAAGAATAAAAATAACACTTATGATTATTAAATATAATGAATGCAGTTTGGTATTTTTACTGATAAAAGAATTACCAAGTGGACTATTTTCTTCTCTATCTACTTCGTAAATTCTTTGAAGTTTTATCATATAAAATATGTGTAGCAGTTTATGGTATCTAATTGGCCAATGAGGGGTCTCCTGGGGTCTAGTGGCTAGCGCGCTAGATTCATAAGCGGGAGATGGTGAGTTCGATCCCCACCGGTGCCAGGATTTTTCTCACCTCAGGGCTCGCTGAAAAAATTCCTGGCTGCACCCTGTATGTCGGCGCTAATAGCCAAGATTTGTTGATGCGCCGTAAAAAAAAAACAAAAAACTAGCCAATGAAACGCTAGGTGATGCAAAACAAACCAACGTCTAGAGCAGCCTCCAGTTAGATTTCACGTGAAAGAGTTATCCCAGTGAATTATCCGAGTTATCTCAGTGATTATGAGGAGCAGGTCTATGATAACTTATTCAACAAGTTCTGTTCACTTGGCACCTTTTGCTGGACTCACCCATAATCACTTACTTCCAGACAGGGTGTATGGTCTTTCTGCCCTTGTTTTACTATCCTTATCGCTTTGGCACTCACTGATGAAATGTAGCTATTGAGGTTGCATTCATAGAAGAATTTTTGAAACATTTCTTCAATTTTATATATATATATATATATATATATATATATATATATATATATATATATTGTAATGATTAATTTTTTTTTTAAAAAGAAATAAAAATATTTTAATTATTTTAATAAGATTTATTATATGAGTTTGACTTAACCTCAGGGATCAAAGTTCCGAGCGAATGAACGATACAACACTCATCTCCAGACAATTCTGAGATACAAACAATATTAAACCACATACAAACAATAATAAAATAATCGACACTACAAAAAAAAAATTCTTACCTCTAAATCAATCCGCTTCCAACAAAACTTCAATACTTGGTATTCCTTGGAGGAGAGCTCTGCCTTCGACCAACGCTGAGAAAAGAATGCAACTCCTCCTTCCCTGAATGCAGGGAATCGACGGACGCCTTCTCTCTATCGCTGCTGGGACTAGAATGACGCTTCATTCGAGAAAGCGGGAAAGTTTAGCGTCCCTGCTTCTCAACTTCCGCAGTTTGCCGGATTATATATACAGATAACAATTATTTTTTTGCAGTACTAAATAATTAATTTATTGTTATCTGGATGTACATTTAATATGGATATATTGTATAACAGTATTGTCCAAAAATATTATTAATTTTGATCGTATATAATACGATGTTATTTGTATATCTGGTTTGTGATTTGCGCGGGCTTTTCAAAATATCGATGGTTATTTGAATTTAAAAATATTTTCAAGAATGTAATATATCATTACAATATATATATATATATATATATATATATATATATATATATATATATATATATATATATGGGGGGGGGGGGTGTATGCGTCTGATACCACGATACCTGCCCAGAGTTTTTGTTTTTTCGCAAGAAAACTCAGTATAAGTTAATTGGTTCATTTGACATTTTACTCGTATTCTATTCAAATTGAATTAACCCATGAACCTCCATCGGATTATTACTTCTACTACTAGGGGTGCTTTATGTTCCTGTGTTGTTATGATTGTGAGATTTTCGCTTTTACATGTAGATGCTTTTATTATTCGTCAAGAACAATAAACAAAATTTTCAAGGTGCATTTAATAAGTAGTGCAGTACGTTGCATTCACAACACTGGAAGAAAATTCATTTAAAAATTAGTAATTGAGTCAGATGATCATGACGAATACAAAAGGTCAAAACTTTGTTTGTTTGTTTTTAATTATAACAAGGATTATCTTAATCAAATTATTCAGAGATACAACGTACACTTCCTACTTTCTGAGGAATGTGCTTAGTTAAGCAGCCCCTGTGTGACGGTTTTTTCCCATTTCCCTAACCCTCTTAGAGGGGACTTACACGCCTTAGAGTATTACCATCCCATATTATACAAAAGTTATCACAGTACAATTTCTATTTACTTCATCTGAATGGGGAATATTTCGGATTGAACGAGTTTTTTCCTTGAATTTTCCTCGAGTGGTGTCTTGTTTCGAGGTTTCGCGGATTATACTCCTATGCCTGTGAGTAATCATGTTATCTAAATTCGGTCATTACGAGGCTAAGATCCTTCTCAAAGGGTATTTAATTTAATGCATTTCACATAGAAATGCAAATGAATTTCACATCACATAATAGAAATTCAGATTAAAGTCTTAAAAACATTGGATATAACCTCGTAATAACACTTCCTAGAATTGTGAACCATCAAACTCATTAATATAAATAAAGAAATATTTATTTCGAGTGAACAATTCAAAAGTACCAATGGCATCTTATATTGTGGTCGAATTAAATGTCTAATCTACAGTGAATAGTGGATAATAAGCTTTCCAACGTCACCGTCACTCTTTGTAGCTGTCTAAATTTGATCTTCTTTGATGTGATTATAATGAAATCTCAGTTCTTTCTTAAAAAAAAAAAAAAAAAAAAAAAATGGAGATAGTTAGCCCTTGCGGTGTTATGAAGTCAAGGTATGGTTGGGATTCGGCTTTCGGCTAGAAGAAAAAAAAAAAAACAGATCATTCAGATCAGATCTTCAGGCAGAAATCTATATTGGACGTTTCGGCTGCACTTTATTTAGCACGAAAAATGCCTAAGGGAGGGAAGAAGAGCAAGACATTTATGTGACCATGGTTAAATGTTGAGTTAAAAAAAAAAAAAAAAATACGAAAACTTAACTCTTAGTGGCCTTCTCTATCTATAGTAAGAGTCAAACTGCGACGAGTATTATTAACTTACGTTAAACTCAAAGTAATTTAAAATTAACGATCTGAGGCGAAAGACGGATAAAACTCTGATTACATAATTTATTCTAAAAATGGGCCGCCTTCTTGATGAGTAGTCATGGTTATTCTGCTGAAGCTCATAGAATTAAATTGTTTACTTAAGCTCGGCAGAGTTTGCTTTGAAGAAGATGAACTTCATTAAGTAGTTATTTGAACTTCTCAGCAATATACTGACTCCACTAGGAGGATTTTATTTTGAAAATAGGAGTCAGCAGAAATTTACTTAGCACTTATGCTCTTCTTATAAGTAATGACTCTTCTTATAAGAAAGATTTTGCAGACATCACGACAAAAGAATGCTCTCATCCTACTCCGATAAATGATTTTTTTTTTTTTTTTTAATAAATAAAATTACCTAAAACCAATTACTGTCCTTTATATTTAACCAAGAAAGTCCGCCTCACAGCAACTGCGTCATCTTAGAGCCTTAGAAGCGTTCTTGTCTCTTTTATTATTTGGATAGCTTGGAACAGAAACAGTTAATATCTTGGAACAGAAGGCGAACAGATTGAACCACTGTTATTTCGTGATCTGTGGTTTGAGAAACATGGACTTCACTAGTCGGCATTTTCAGATTGCGTTATCGAGTCAATATTAAACGCGGTTCCCTAGAGAAGGAAGGAAGTTCCAAACTAAGGTATTGATATTTTAGTTACATTTAGAGTTAAGAAAGTATTCGGAAAAAAAAAAAAAAAATATTAACTCACAAGAGCAGTTTTAATGCGTATTTTAAGCAGTTGAGCATACGTCTGAACTCCATTGGAGTGCAGGCTGTTGGCTGGGCTTGATCTAAAGGCTCCAGTCGCAATGCGTGAACCTGTATTCAGTATTGAGTCTAGTATTTTAAGAACGCTGGGCTTGGCAGATGAGTACACAACACTTCCGTAGTCCAGAAGAGACCTGTTATATGCACGGCATAGTGTCAGCACGTCTGTCTGCACCCCACTTGGTATTGCATAGAATCATCAAAAGATATACAGATTTTTTACCTCTATCAACGAGACTGTTTAAGTGGGGAACCCAGGTAAGCTGGGGCCAAAAGTAAATCTTAAAAATTTAATTTGGTTAGTCAGTGTGATTGGGGTATTTCTTAAAGTTAGTTGAATATATGGTCTCCGTCTCTTTTTAGTAAATAGTATACTATACTTTGTGTTTTTTATGCTGAAAAGTGAAGTCCGTTAGCAACGCTCCAGTTCTCAAGGTTTTCTACTGCCTTTGCACTAACATAGAATCTTTTTCTACATTTTTTGTTCGAATATATATTAGCAAATCAACCACATACAGGCAATATTTATCTGGTGGAGTAATATGCTCGCGGTTGCTGTCCATATCTATTTTAAAAAAGCGTAGTACTTATAACGCTGCCTTGAGGCACCCCTTTTTCTTGTCGGAATATGTTGGATAATGTGGTCCCGACTTTTACACAAAATGTTCTGTTCGAAAGGAAATGCAGTACAAAATTAAAGAAATTTCCTTGAATGTTCTATTCGGCTGCACTTCCGTATTGCGCCAAGAGGTTAACGTGATAAGCCCCCCCCCATGGAGCGAGGGTGGAAATGCGTTAAAAATCACGTAACGCCTATTAATACAAAGGGATTTTCGGCGGAATAATGTAATGGTGAGCTAATTTTGATCAGAATATTGTAGTTTACATTGTTACCTGTCCAAGAAAAAAATAACTGACAGTTTCAAATGTTAGTACTGACAATATATTTATCCTGGGACCTTATCCTCTTTATTACACTGGAAGAAAAAAAAAAACAACAAAAAAAAACAACCTACAACACCCCAAAAACATCAGGAATATCTGTCAACGCCTACAAGGGTACGGCTGTCCCTAAAAATTAAAGACACTATACTCTTTATTTGTTTCGAATAAAGCTGAAATGGGAGCCATTTATTACCCTTAATTGCCACTAAGAGCCAATAAACCTCTGAATGGGAAACAATAAAAAACATATCCACAGCTATTGACTCTTAAAAACAAGGCAATTTAGTTAGAGAATGTCGCTTCTCTCTTTCACAAACACAAAATTTATTTCCTTTTTTTTCTTATTTGTTTTTTGTAGACATTTATCTAATCACGTAGGAAGAATTATATGGTTGTTCTTGTCATTTGTCGAGGAAAGTGTACAATGGCGGAGCAAAATATTTAGTTATTCCTATAATTCCAATAATAATGTAATTTAATTACTTTGTGTTCGCTCAATAGTTGATAGATGTCTAAATTATAATTTTATTATTTAATAATCTAGACCGCTGTCTAATTACACAGGTCTACAAAAATAATCTTTCTGAAATTTGATTTGATGATTTTGGTCAATCTCTATGCTCCTTGGCGTGCTGAAGCCGAACATGAGGTCAGTCCCTCTCTATCACGTAAGGAAATTGTTCAATCTCAAGTAAGGGCAGAGGTACTACCATTAAAAGAAAACAGAATTGGCGAATAAGAGTTTTCATTTATTTCCATGATCTTTTAGTTATTTCAATGTTGTTTACTGTACAAAATACATAAATGTGTAGAAATAACAGCTTCAGAATTAACAGTGGCATATTTAGTTATTATTTTTATGAAAACGTATTTTTTTCTCTTGAAAATTTCTCCGTGTTCGTTTCCGGCTGTAGGACTCTTCAGATGATTCACGCTGCAGCATCCAACAATAGTCAGCCATCATGTTTACGTTCCCTTTGCCCTGATACCTACGTTCCATTTCCTGGATGTCCTGATGGAACCTTTCCCCTTGTTCTTCACTTACTTCCCCTAAGTTTTCCGGAAAATAGTCCACATGCGAATGTAAGAAGTGAACCTTCAAACTCATGTTGCAACCTTGTAATTGAAATGCCTTCAACATGCGTTCCACGATACTCCTGTAGTTGGGATCCTTCACGTTACCAAGGAACTTCTCAACAACATCTTTAAAAGAATTCCAAGCTTCCTTCTCCTTCTCATTCATGGTCTGAGTGAAATGTGGATCTGTGAAAAGTTTCCGAATATCTGGGCCTACAAAGATCCCCTCTTTTAGCTTTGCATCACTTAATCGTGGGAAGTTGGAGCATAAGTACTTAAAACATTCACCTTCTTTATTGAGAGACTTTACGAATTGTTTTATCAGCCCTAGCTTTATGTGTAGAGGAGGTAGCAGGATTTTGTCAGAAGGAACCAAACTTCTCCTAATTACATTTTTTTTGGCCTGGCGACAGAGCTCCTCGTGATGGCCAGTCTTTGTTGTTCCAATGGGAATTTCTGTCTCGGCTATCCCATAAACATAAAAAACAAGGGAACTTGGTGTACCCTGATTGCTGACCTAAGAGCATAGTAAGTACTTTCAAGTCTCCACATATCAACCAGTTATGCTCATTATAATGAATTCGTTCGAGAACTAATGACAAATTTTCGTATGTTTCTTTTAAATGTACCGAATGGCCAACTGGAACTGAAGCATAAGTATTGCCATTGTGCAACAAAACAGCCTTTAGACTTCGCTTTGATGAGTCTATGAATAGACGCCAATGAATCGGGTCATATTGTATACCAAATTGACCCATCAGACCAAGAATGTCTTTGCAATAAATAAGATTCTCATCCAGAGCAAAGTAAGGAACAAAAACTGCTTCACGGTGTCGATACCATGAAAAAGAAGTGCCTGGCTGTAATAAATTTTTGTTTTTAAGACGGGAGCCAAGTAACTGAGCTGCATCTTTTGGAAGTCCAAGATCTCTTACTAAGTCGTTCAACTCCTGTTGAGAAATAAGCTGAGGTTCATCTTCTGAACTGCTTGCTTTGAACTCACTGTGTACTTCATCGCTCTCCGACATACAGTCTTCTCTATTAGCTTCCCTATCTATACTGCCCAAGTCACGAGGGGGCTGAGGAACTGTCAATCCAGGACCTTGTGGTACCGGACGACTAGCAGATTCCACATTAGGGTAGTTAATGAGCTTATGTTTTTTGGAATTATAGCCTTGAACATGACAATTACAAAAGTAACAGTCATTAACGTGGTTTTTTTGCTCCCTCCACATCATTGGGATAGCAAATCCGAAAGATTTTAACTCTCCTTTGTACCATAAGCGAAGTTTTTCTACGCAGCTATGGCATACTTTGTGAGGAGCCCACACTTTATCTTGATCTCCTATTCTAAAGCCAAAATATGCATAATATACATTTTTGACAAAACCTGTTATATTTCGTTGGTATTTCTTAACTGTGTACTCACCACAGATAAAACAGAAGTAGTCTGGACTGGTAACACAACGACGATGAGACATTTTGTCTAAATGCACTTTCAAACCTTAAAATACGTTCTTAATCACTTTGACACAACTAAGAGACCTCAGTGAATGTGTTCACTTCAGTTGATACTACTGAACTGAGAGAATGAACAGAAATTTAGCTCCAAGTTCCTGATACAACAGGTTCAATCTCGTTTAGCTTCAGACGGTGACATCTGAGACCAAACAAGTACGTTCCTGTCTGAACAGGTCGTGCCTAGACACCCTCAGGCCTACAACATCTACCGAGGGAGTCATTGCCTACACCACCTAGTGAAAGATGTCTGTTTATAAAAAGAGAAATCGTTTGGAAAAAAAAAAAAACCTACTTCTTACCAAATTTATGTGTATAGCAGGTATATTATGTTCTATGGATTTGAAAAAAAATCTGTACGTGATAGAGAAAAACGGACTTCATTCTCGGCCTCAGCACACCGAGAAACACAGAGATTAGCCAAAATCATCAAATCAAATTTTTGGTTGTAGACCTGTGTTATTATTTGTCTATTTAATTTTATTCTGGAGGTAACCGATACACACAAAAAAAAATAGTACTGGAGTAATCAGAACTTATATTGGATTTATTTATTTAAATTTTATCGTCCATTTATTAATAACTAAGACTTTTAGGACGGGTTATCTATAGGTACCACCCTTTTCTAGACAGGCTAGGGCGGATGCCTTTTTTTTTTTTTTTTAGAGAAGTGGAAATAGAAGTGCTCACGCCTTAACACTCCCGGCTACCGGACCTCCTTTTATTGGATTGATTTTTTTCTTTCTCTCTCGTCTAATTGCAAGGAATTAAAGATTACGGCCGGTACTGGAAAATGAATTATTTGGCTCTCGAGTAGACCGATTTAATTCATGGTTACAACACATTTCTCATAAGCACAACATATATTGATGGACAGAGAAAATGACAATATAACAAATATTTCGACCGTTCGAGGCATATTGGTAATTTATAAGCAGGGAATTTTCTCAACGAGCTCTGAAATGAGAAAAATCCCCGCTGCAGGAGACCTCGATCCCCAATCTCCCTGATGAGAATCCATGGCGTTAGCCACTAGACTGCGAGGAGACCCTATACTATCTGCTATTCGTACTATAAGTATTTCTCGTCAATTACCTGTTGTTGTCTATGTCGATAGACTTGGAGGATATGATGAGCTGAGGGGATGACTCCTCTTCAGTTGGAGTTGTGCCCATAGCCAGCCTTTTCACGAGTGGGGGTTTGTCTGCAAGCCTTCGGCAGGAGTTCAGTTCGGTGGGCGAGTCTGCTTCTTCTGACCCTGGACCAGGTCCACTCTTGCATTCCAGGCTCCCGGGCCGATTCTAAAACAAAATATCAGATTATACAGTAAAACTTAATTCTTAATGATTAGAGTGATTATTAAAGAACATTTACGTGAACGCATATGTACTGAAACAAAGATATCGCAAGCTGGGGAAGAATACCCACTGACACAACGTTTGACGTTTGTGGAATCTATGTAATGTGAGGTATTTAAGTATTGTACCGAGCTGTTTAAAGTGCAGTACTCCTTCAGTTTCCTCCTCTTCAGGAGCAGAAATGTGCATTAGACCACTAATGCAGCCAAATTATAAAAGGTTAAACTCCACCGACAATGACAACGTCAAGAGTGAGATTACTTGTACGTCGTCAATCAGCTGTTAGTTGTCAGTTAACAAATCGACTTTGCAGAAGAAGATTGGTCATTTAAAATAAAATACAATTTTTAGATTTAGTCAGAGTAAAATATTATTTTTTTTTTTTTACGGCGCATCAACAAATCTTGGCTATTAGCACCGACATCCAGGGTGCAGCCAGGAATTTTCTCAGCGAGCCCTGAGATGAGAAAATTTCGGGCGCCGCACAGTGGGATGAATGACCAATCTAGGTGGAAAAAATTCATGTTCGAAATTGATGAAACTGTTGTATTTAGTGTAAAGGGGAGATGATCCTGGAGCCGTATTAGAGGTTGTTTTGATTTTAGCAGGCGAATTCCAAAGTAAACACAACGCTGTAAATAGTATTTGATTCGACAAGTCACATTTAGTTTAAACTATTCAGTCTTTCAATTGAGCTCCGTACATCATCGTACTGATATTTTTTTCATTATTATTTTATTATTAGTAAATATATATTACTGTTATTCAAGCAAGTGATTCTCCAAATAATTAGTTAATAATTTAACCCATTATGTAATTTTGTTTAACATGCTTTAAAATAAGGCATTTTTAAAACTTAAAAGGACTTTTACTAAAAAGTACCTCAAAGTACCTCTGTGAAATTTATGGTACAGGTTACTTACAAGGTATATGAGACAAAATTGAAACATTTAGCTGCTTTCGTCTGCTTATGTGTTTTGTGGGAAATAAATTCCATTTCCGCGTATGAAGCTATTTAAATTGTAAGGATGTATATTCAATATATATTGCCATATTTGGAAACGTTTGAGATAGTAAATATTATTCCAACGTTTTCAGCTACATTAAAATTAAAAATGACGAAAATGAAAATGAAATGGCACGAGGCCGGACGGATTTATAATTGAAAATAATGATTGGCTAGACAGTTTGATCATGTTCGAATACTTGTTTCAAGACATTTTGTCATCTACTTGTTTGTCGATTTCGGTTGTCCTATTAAACGATTCGACGACTGCTGTGTCCGAGGAAAGTTAAAGTTAAGTCACGTAGTACGGAAGAATTAGCATTCGCCATAGAAGTATCTGTTAGGAAGTCGGTGAAGACTCGATGCTAAATCTTATCAGAGAAATAGTTCAATTTGTAACTCAAGTGATAATGATTTAGTGAAACTAATCATATGTGTATTTTTCCTAACGAGGAGGCCCTTGCTTTGATAATAGACTACAAATTAACAAAGCATACTTATAATAAAGCTCGAAAGCTAGCTCTAAGAAAAGGCCATTGTATTTACTCATCATCCCCACCCCCTCCAAGAATCCAATCTCAAGGGTGATTGTCATCCTTCATCGTGTGATATGACCGTTACTGAAACATTCGAAACCATAAATTTCCAGAGCATTGTAAGTCTCACAACTCAGAGACTTGTTTCAGCTGATAAAGAAATTATTGAAACCCTTGTAGAGCTGCTCAGATATCTATGAACGATCTTTCTCGGTTGTCTTCAATTAAAAAAGTCCGACTCGAAAATTGCTTCAGAACATTTTTTTATAGAACATTTAGTAAGGTTTCGAATAGTCACCTAACACTTACCACTATTTAGTAAGGTTTCGAATAGTCACCTTACACTTACTACTATTTTTCAACCGTTTTCGAGATATTTACGAAAAGATACAAAACTTATCATGCCTATTAAAAACATATTTTTTACTCCAATATTTCCTTAACTCCAAAAGTCACAAAACATTAAATATCTTAGTATAGATGAAATTAAAACATGTAGAAAATATCTCAATATATATATATATATATATATTGGACCACCATTATTTTTTTGCTCTATAGGTTCTGAAAACTTTCTAGTTGCCATTTCTGGATAGTGTCATAAGGTCATCCTCATAAGCGGTGTTTTTCCCCATTGAGGGAGGGAGGAACCGCGCTAATGGAATATTATAAATTTGATACATTGCCTTTAAATGCTTGGATCAGGACAGTAGAGTGTTTTTATTTCAAGTCTATTGTTTAACAAATACAAAGAGGTAGTAGC
This sequence comes from Gonocerus acuteangulatus, assembly GCA_946811695.1. Taxonomy (NCBI): domain Eukaryota; kingdom Metazoa; phylum Arthropoda; class Insecta; order Hemiptera; family Coreidae; genus Gonocerus; species Gonocerus acuteangulatus. Next base: position 97,872,196 of record OX328123.1, on the reverse strand, counting down.
TGCTGACTTGTTTGTATGTTTATTTATTACGCATTGATCGCAAAGCCCCTTAAAACATGTTATAAGTTAATCTTAAGTTGTTATTGTTCATTTGAATCTAGTTGCCGTGTCCATTTAAGTAATACAGAATTTTTTCCTCCTAGATTGCTCATTCGTCCCACTGTGCGCAGGTGGGGATCGAACCCACCATCTCCCGCTTATGAATCTAGCGCGCTAGCCACTAGACCACGGGAGACCCCTAAAATATTATTGTTTTTTAAAAATATACTGATTAAACATTTTATGTATTTTTTTTGTATTAAAAAATTAGTAAATGAAACAAAAATAAAATATTTATAAACAACATTTTTTTTAACCAATTGATACAGCTGACTTCTCAAAGCTGATTGACGGCTGATGTAGAAATCTCACTCGACGTAGTAAGTAGACCGCCGATGCAGCGATTAAAGAAATTCAAATCAACTTTATCAGATTATACTACTAGAATAAAGTTTATACTGCTGAACTACAAATTATAAATTTATCACCGTCCAATTTAAATAACATTCAGCAAACTAGGACTAAGTACAGACATTGACAACCACGAAAAAAAAAAAGGCTACCTTAAATGATAACATTGATATGAGACAAGTAATTATTAAGGTACGATTCCACCAAAGTAGCGTGCAGCACAACTTGTTTTGCACAATTTGTACAGAATTTGGGCAGTGCACATACTAAACGATCCTCACTTGTAGTCTCTGTCTCCACCGGCAAAGCTGTGTGTAACGTTTGCGCACAGTTCCGCACACTGCACAGTGTAACGAAGTAGTGAGGATTATGGACAAAAATCATTAATCACTAGTTATTTTCAAATAAATATTTTTATCAATTTAAATCAACTCGAAACAAGGTAATAATAGTATAATAATGCATACTATAAGGCTATAGTAATATTAATTGTAATATTTGTAATAATAATAGAAATAATATAGCAGGTGATAATATTATTAATAACAATATTATAAAATATATTATAACTGTAACATATAATGTAGTAATGGTATAGTAGTAAATTACACTTATAGTAATATTGCCATAGAATAATAATATTTTACCACTTTCTATCAGGGTGTCAACGATTTAAATCAATTGATTTAAATCAGTGATTTAAATCATTTGATTTTTTTAAAAAAATCATTGATTTAAATCAATTTATTTAAAAAAAAAAAAATATATTGATTTAAACCAATTGATTTTATTAAAAAACATTATTATTATATATTTTTTTAACTTTAGTTTATTTTTTAAACTTAAATCTAACTAGTTCTGCCTTTTTTCAGCCATTTCAACATTTCGTCTTTATTTTTGTCCCTAGGGCCTACACTCACTTGACCGTTCTTATCTATTAAAAGTATGTTTCTTTTATGACCCTTTCTTTGTTTTTAATTCTGCAAATAAATCTCCTTTTAAGTTTAAGATAAAAGAGATTGACAGGTAATAACCAAAGCGAAGTGAATGCTTTATATTGGTGGAAGTCTTTGTTGGCCTTAAAATATTGTATTTCCTCGAAAGAACTGTTAATAATATAGCAGCTTATGACAGGAAAGGCAACTTCTGCAAGGGTTGAAAGAATGTTTTCAACCCTTGTTTTTGTTCACAGTCAAATGAGAAACTACCTAATTATTAGATGTGAAAAGGCTGACAAACTGGGTGTTCAAAGCTTTAAATAAATAATATTTCTGTTAGTGTCTGTGATTAATAGGGAACGGATGTTCATGTAACGTAAAATTCAAAATATTTACATATATATTTATTTAACTATTTATAATAAAATATGTAATAAAAAATTGAAAATATTTAGTAAACAAATACCTTAAACACGATAAAATATTGAAAAGAAAAGCATAAATAATAAGTAGGAACTCGTGTTATTATTAGTGGAAAGAACAAAAGTATAGAAGAAAATGACTAAAACTGTTTAAAATATTGAAAAATAAAGCATAAATAAAAATTAGGAACTCATTATAAAAGGTGGAAAAGTTGAACATTTTTAAAGATGAACATTATTTTGGAAGATTGTTTGCTACATCTTGAATTTTAAAATTTTCAAACGTGAAATTATGCCGACCTGATCTGAGTATACTTTTGAAGCGACTGAATTATCTTTCAACATCTACTAAAGCCTCTGGTGTGTTTAAGGCTACAATCAACTCCTCTGAAGAGTGTGGGGATTCAACTAAACTGTTAATCGTTTTCCCACTATGGATATCTCCAATAATGTGGATATTTTTCCATTCAGGGGTTTATTCTAGACTGTCTTTTCACTTTATTTTTAATTTATTCCCAGTAGCTCCTTCTAAAACCTGGATTTTCTCTATTACTCTCGTATGATTCTAATGCTATCCACTAACAACATGCCTTTTGTACAGGGTATCACAAAAATAATGGTCATCCAGATGATTCTCCAATGCGAGATCGGAAAAAAATAATCCCCATATTAACCCCCGCAAAATTGACCATGAAATGCTATTCCAAGGCCAAATTTTTTTATTGCACATTTCGAAACTGCGAGTCATGAGGAAGAAAAAAGTCAACGGCACCATAGGTCAGAAATGACTCCTATTGGTCAAAATGACCATTAACAGCGTATACGTGGGCCATTCTATTACAATCGACAAATAGTGGCCAATTTTGATAATTTTTTTTCTTTAGCATGTTCTAACATTGCCTTAGGTAAAATACCTCATTTGATTTTTTTAAAAAAAGCATCTTCCAGTATAAAAAAAATGTAAGTATATTGAAGAACGGCCCTCACAGTGGCAATCATTGGAGGACCAGAACGCATATTTTACAATTGACAGAAATGTCTTCATGAGGTTATTCTCAAAGCTTATCAAGAGCTCCTGGCCATAAGCTTTCAACCAATCGCTGAAATTAATCATTAGGGATTTCACAGGTCGAATTTCATGAACCAACCAGTCCTCGAGGCGCTCTTAGAATAGAGGATAGAATAATTGCCCGTGTGCAGAAAAAAAAAGTTTCTTCCTAAAAAAACTAAAAAAAAAAAACTTAATAAGTAAGATTATCATTCCAGCACCCGTAGCAATTGTGCCCGTTCACCAGCTTAAATATTTCGGACTTCATTTCTGAGGCAAGCTGCCAGACTTTCTCCAAATTCTTTTAAATGCCCAAGTTATTCTCGTCCATTGCCTGCTGTGGACAGTAACGTTGGAAAACAAACTTTCTTTCATCCACAATACCCGCTGGAGGAAGTCTGGATGACATTCCAACATGTCCAGCGCCCACCTGCAAAACAATGCTCTCTGCTCCTGATCCCCGGGCTTCAACTCCCGAACTTGCTGAAATCTGAAGGAAGACGTTCTTCCCGAAGGAAGTTCTGGTCCTCCAATGATTGCCGCTGTGAGGGCCGTTGTTCAATATACTTACATTATTTTATACTGGAAGATGCTTTTTTAAAAACAATTAAACGAGGTATTTTTGTGTAAGGCAATGTTAGTAGGCCATACTAAAAAATAAGTATCAAAATCGGCCACCATTTGACGATTGTAATGGAATGGCCCACGTATATGCTGTTAATGGTCACTTTGACCATAAGGAGTCATTACTGACCTATGGTGCCGTTGACTTTTTTCTTCCTCATGACTCGCAGTTTCGAAATATGCAATAAAAAAAATTTGACCTTGACATTTTATTCAAGGTCAATTTTGCGGGGGTTACTATGGGGGTTATTTTTTCCTATCTCACATTGGAGAATCATCTGGCCAACGGATGACCATTATTTCCAGAATATTTGTATTTTGAGAATATTTGTAAATATGTATTTACATATTATTCCAGAAGAGAATATGTAAATACAATTACATCTGTTCCAGAGTAATTAATATTTCTTTAAAGCTTCATTTCTAAAATTGTTGTTTTAAAATTTGAAAATTAAGTCATTATATATACAGGGGTCGAAATTGTCCTATATTTTGAGACCAGAGTTTCTGTACATTTAAATTTAATCGCCGAAAATTAATGATTTTTGTTGATTTAAGTCTTTAAATTTACAGAAATTCCGGTTTCAAAATATAGGTCAACTTCAACCCCTGTATATATGATCCGTCAATTCTGCTATGCTCCCAAAATTATCCACTCAAGACCCACCACGTTAGAATAGTTATTTTATTATTTGCATTGTAAATAAACAAATATTTTAGTTACAGGTTTATATAATGAACAACTAGGTAATAACCAGCTCTCTATATAGACTAGATACATTTAAAAAGTCTGATTTCTTTTTTAAAGCCGGTTCTAGTAAAAAAAATCAATTTAAATCAAAAAAATCCGATTTAAATCAAAAAAATCTGATTTAAATCAAATAAATCCGATTTTTTTGATTTTTTTAAAAAAATCATGATTATTTTACACCCTGCTTTCTATGAAACTATTAAAAAATTTCCTAATTCCGAGTCTGAATCGTTTTGGATTCTTGAGAATGTAAGCCTCCAACGAAACCAATATCTATTTGATTATTAATATCATCCTCTAGTATACATGTATTTATGTCTGATCTGATTTTGCTTTGCCTTTTTATATTTTTTCTCCGTAAAGAAAGCTCTGTGTCAGATATCAGAAGAACCCGGCGCTTTTTCGATCTCTCACACAACGCTGTAAACTCTTTTTTATGTCTTCCTCTAAGGAAGCCGGAAGGGCCATCAGGGCGTGAATATCTTTTTTCTTGATAAAAATTAATAACAATTTCTTCTAAGTTGATGTATTGTGTTCACCAATATTTATATGAGTTTTTTTCACTGCGGTGAACGCGTTCCCACATTTTTTACATATAATATAGGACTAAACTGGCAGTCTTTTTAATATTGCTTAATATTTCTTTAGAAGCATCCTGCAGATTAAATTGAATCATTTGCCCAAGGATTAATACCGTTTTCTTGGATTTATCCACATTTTTTTCAAATTTGAAAGAAAAAATGATGATGGACTTTGCCTTGTTTATAATACTTCTAATGTGTTTGTTGATCAAAATAAAACTAATATTTATTAGTTTTATACGATTTTAATTCCTTGAATAGTTTCTAAAATTAGCTAGAGGATTAAAAATTAAATATAAGAAAACAAAAATTTAGATTTTTGTCCATTGGACGTTACACTGTGCACTGGTGGAGAGAGATTAAAAACACAATCAAAATCTGACATGATAATCAACTTCCTCTAATCAGAAGAGACTAAGTTGTCATAACCAGGCTTTAAATTCACATTCAAGACACTCAATGTTAACACATTCCTACTTAACGCGCGAAGACAGGACAGACCCTTAAGCTCACAGTGTAATGTTGCCTTGACGATAAAACACATAAAGTCAGACTGCAAAAGGTAGTAGTCATCACATCTGAACTACATTAATTTACTTAAAGAACATTAATTTATACATTTTAATGTTAGATGTTTATTTTAATAGCCTATGAATCTGATTTTATTACGCTTACGTACTTTACATTTATTAATTTAAATATTTTGAATTTTAAATGTAAATTAAGTGTGTTGTATATATATATATATATATATATATATATATATATATATATATATATATATATATATATATATATATATTATTTAGGTTTAAATGTAAATTGGAAAACGTTAACATAATGTAAATGAAGTATATATTTTATAATATAGGGCTCATCGCCGTAGATACGAAGCCCTTAAAATAAATAAATAAAAACAAATATTTTAAGTAAAATTTCGCCTATCTAGAATTAAGCCATATTAGTGGCATACTGAGTGTTTTAGCTTCTGAAAATCTATCTATATAGGCGTAAAACATGTCAGTCCGTTTTTTAAATGAACTGGCATGTTAATTCCATTTTTATTGACCTTTCGTCTGGCATATACGTGACAGAAAAAATATACATATTGACTAGAATTAATCCTTAAAAGATCTAGGTCTCGACGTAAGAAGAAGGAGGCAGGCATCAGACTTTCAAATATTAATACATGATACCAGTTGTTCTAAATATAAACGAGGTCACCTGTTAGAAAGGATGTCAAACTGCTGGAGGCTGAATGAGTTCTAGCTGATGGTGGCACATTCACTAAGAAATAATATTTTGGCGCAACAATATATCTAAACGAAGATCATTTCATAGAGATTTAATTTCGGCAAGATAAAAAGTATAAATATATATGTTTTTTCTTACTTTTTTATGACAATTTATCTGTGGCATCATGAGTAATTTCCACTTGAGAAACAGCATCTTCATAAATTTCTTCATCAGAGGGTACTGGTCGGGAAGGAGCTATTTGTTCTTCAGATCGGTTCTTTTCAAAACTATGTTCCGGCAAATCTAAATTAGGCATCTCACTATTGAGAGTGAAATCTTCGGAGGCACTAGTTGATGCTGACAATTCAGATTTGTTCCAATCTTCATTTATTGTCCATGGCTCCTGGCTTCAAGTCTGTTATATGTTTTGTATTGACAAAAGAAACAATGGTTTCTTTCCACTGGGCATTCTCTCGTAGAGGGGGATTATTAAAAACGTCATAGTAGAAAAATGGAGATAGGGAGTAACCGCGCTAAAAGGTCATGAGACCATTGTACATTATTCATAATTAAAATTCTGAACCAAATAAATACTTCAGTAATCCAGCAGTAACTACTAACTACGTTTTTCTAGCAATTAGTATTTTGGAAAATATAATTAAAAAAAAAACGGGCACTGGAGGGGCAAAACAATTTTCTCGAGATTTTCGTTTTATATATTTCATTATTTAAATTATTCAGTTGACACCAGTTCTAAAATGTTTAAACGTATTCATACTATGAGAATGTTTCGGAAGAGGTGATTGGGAAGTGCAGACAAACCCTCCAAGCACCCAATTACCAATCGAGACTTATAGACCATGATAAGAAAAGGCAAGTGGGCAGAAAATCGGCTTCTCCGCCCCTCCCCAGACCAATCCACAGAAATAGAAATTAATGATCCACTCAGATTATTTCAATTCTATTTCAGCACATAAAATGACTAATGATTCAGATCATTTACACATCATTCACTCTTGTCAGTTCAATAATGTCTGCTTAATGTGACTGATTAAGTGTCCCATTTATTCGGGGTTAATGTGATTGATTGAGGGTAGACTCTATAGATCTAAAAAAGCTTTCATTTTATATGATGAAACCAATACGAATACATAAAACTTTGTCTTGCCAAAATCAATGCAAAACATTTATAATCCTCCCAAGAGATTTGTGGAATTATTTACAGAAACTCGTTAATACTATTCTCACAGAATTTTGTCCTTGCTATTTTTACTGTCACTTTAAATTTACTAAACCGTTTACGGTTAAGAAAATGAAAATATTTACTGAATTTAAATCTACAAGAGTGAGAGTTATGGTGCTAAAATGACGTTTTCTAATTTTTGGCGACTTTTCATCTAAACGAACTCATTTAAGAAGAAGAATTTAAAAATCCACAGGAATAATGGAAAGTATTTTAAATGGAACGAAAGTAACACTTTTGAAAATTCAAAGACAGTTATCTCATACTGAATTAAGCCTATTGAAATTTACATAAGAACCAGTTCTGTATGGAATTAATTAGGGTTTCAAATGATCGGTTTTTTAATCTTTTTCGGTAAATTTAATAAAATATGCGCTAAGTCAAATATATTTCATGTTTTTTAATACATTTTAAGACTTGCACTTCCAAAATTGACACAACTTAATTTAGATGAATGCTTAACTGGTGAAATATTTTCACTTCAGTACGTTATGTTTGAGTGATAGAAACCGGAAATATAGTTTTTTCAATTTTTGAAAAAGGTTTTGCAAATGATTTCCCACGAAAATGAGTGTATAATACATATCCAAAGCCGTAACCTACGATTCATTTCGGTCGAAAAAAAGAACAAACAGTGGGCGGATTCTGAAGGCTAACGAACTTTCCCTTCAATTTTACAATTTTAGATCCAGTATGTTTCTGTTAAATTTATTCGAATTTGTATATTTTTTTAGATAATAGATCGTATATATATATATATATATATATATATATATATATATATATATTGTAATGATATATTACATTCACGAAAATATTTTTAAATTCAAATAACCATCAATATTTTGAAAAGCCCGCGCAAATCACAAACCATATATACAATTAACATTGTATTATATACGATCAAAATTGACAATACTGGTATACAATATATCCATATTAAATTTACATTCAGATAACAATAAATTAATTATTTGAAGTTACGAAAAACATAATTATTATCTTTATATATGAACGAACATAATGCGGAAGTTAAGAAACAAGGATGCAAAGTTTTCCCTCTAGCAAAGCGTCAGTTGATTCCCAGCAGCCCTGGAATGCGGAGCGTCTTTCTATTCTCAGCAGTGGTCGAATGCGGAGCTTGAGTCTATAGCTATCCTCCGAGGATTACGGAGTGCAGTCTATTGTTATTATTCATAGAAGACGGAGTGAGAAGACAACAGAATCCAGAATTCAAGATATCCATTCTAGGCACGAGACCTGGCAATAAAGCGTATCACATTGAAGAAGGAATTACTGAAGCGCAGTGTATTGAAGCCTTATTGGAAGCAAATTAATTTAGAGGTAAAATTTATTTTTTTGTAATTGTTAATTCTTTTATTGTCATTTGTATTATTTTTGATATTGGTGTTTGTATCTCAGGATTGTCTGGAAATAAATATTATATTGTTCATTCACTCGGAACTTTAATCCCTGAGATTAAGTCAAATTCATATAATAAAACTTACTCAAGTAATTAAAATCTTTTTATTTCTTTTTAAAATAATTAATCTTAACATTTATTGGCGCACAACGTGGCGCATTCATTTTATAAAAAAATAATCATAAAATTTAATGGCGACCCAACGTGGCGCAAATCATTATATAAAAAATTAATCTTAACAATATATATATATATATATATATATATATATATATATATATATATATACGTACAACTAACAGTTATATACATATTAGTAAGTAACAGGTGTACTGTTAGTTTTTGCTTGGTTTTAATCTTTCGTGCAAAAGGTAAAATGAAATGTTAAGTGAAGTGGAAATTACTCCTTTTAAGCACCGATTTCTCCGAATGACATCTCTCTATAAAAATAACATAAGAATCCCATTTGCAGACATTTAATAAGCTTTCGAATAGATGCTTCACATTTACTATGATTTCCCAACAGGTTTAGAGATATATTACAATATACCCGAAAATCCCAAGAAAAATCTTGTTTTTTTTTCCATTTTCCTACGGTTATACGGACAACGGTTATAGATGCGGCCTTGAGAATTGTTTCATTAGATTCCCCACGACCAATGACTTACTAACACCTGGAAGTACAGTAACTTAAATTCGCGCTAAGATTTGTTTGCAGTAAACGAACTCACTATTTTACATCAAACAAGTTATTTTTGTACAAATGTGATTAAAATCGGGCCATTTTTGAGCCAGGGTGAGAGCGATCAGGCAATTATAAGTATGTAAATATATTTGTACACACACAAATTTGAACAACCGCTATTTTTGTGATCTAGGGGTTCTGAAACGTGAAATTTTCTAGTTGGCACTTCCGGATTGCGCCATATGGTCAACCTCATAAGCGGGTTTCTTTCCTACCACAGTCTTCACGTTTAGATTTAAAAATTCTCTAAGTTAAATGGAACTAAGTCGATACGAATAGAGAAATATCCCGTGGACTAATCATAAAAATATGAAGAGGGAGGGTTATGGAGAGAAACATTATGTTTTAGTAGTATGATATAGTAAGGATCGGCTATTAGGTAGTATTTATGCTGGCTGTAGGGCTCAGGTGGCTACTCTACGGCTAGTGGCTGAATAATTAAGGGCTAGGTGAGTACTCTTTAGCTTTAGCCATTTACTCTCAGGGGGTTAATTAGAAATAAAAAGGGATTTACAACCTCAAGGCTTAAAAATTACCTTTATAGTCTCTCTAGCGCCTTCGATAAAAGGGACATTAGAAAATTAAAAATTCATTTTCGACGGATTAAAATTCTTTTGTGCGTACACGTACATTATTCAAGGGATGCATTTTACTTTTCTTTTTTTTTTCTTTTTTTTTTTTTTTTTTTCTTTTTTTTTTTAAAAAAAGGTACTTTACACCTTTTCCCATCCCACACAACTTACACGCGGGAAGTGGTCCAAATCCTTACACTACATGACTAGCATGCTGCACTTAATTAAACAAATCTTGAATAGTTTTCTTTAAATTTTAGATCCGTCCAGAAATGTACAGCCGTGCATTATATCGTCCCTACCCTGTCAAACTGTCGAATATGAAGAATCTCGTTTTTCAGATTCGAGATTTTGCTCTTGGATTTTGACGATACGGTTTGTGGAAAATTGTCTAACTCCATTAGAATAACCGACAATGCCTTAAATAGAGTATTGAATAAGGCCATTTTTCAATATAATACTTCGTCGTTGGATGGAATATGTTCGTTCAGTTCTAATGCTATATTTACTTGTGCTGTATTAGTTAATTAAACTAGTGTAAATATATTGTCACGAATTCAAATCCTGATCCTGACTTTCCGAAGGAATGATAAATAAAAAATAAATAATTGAGTCAGTTTTTAAGTTCAAATATATTTATTAAATTTTATTGTCTATTTATAAGTAACATCGATTTGTATGATGGGTTATCTACTGGTTACGACCCTTTTCTAACCAGGATAGTGATGTACCATCCCGTAAATGGAATCGTACCCACAACCTTATGGATGAAGCAGCCCAAATAGTTCTCGAATATGTTCACCCTTTAGATTTTGGTTGTTTGATATCCTATACTTGTCTTGTTATCAGTTAGTCATTATAGAAAGAATACAGTTTTTCTAATGCTTTTATAATTTTTGATTTTTCTGCCTGGTTATTCATACATAGTGATGTTCTGTATTGTAAGCAGGTAATAGTAGAGTTGTCTTGTAGTATTATGAATAAAAATCCGACACGGCCATTGGTCTAACATCCGTATATATGTGGTAAGTCCATGTTACTTCTAAATCGTGAGTCGGTACAATGTGGTCTTTAAGGTGTAACCGGTTTCTGAACTGTAAGTATTTTCTATTTGGTGTGATGTTTTTAAAAGTAGACCGTCGAGAACACCTTTCAATTTCCGTAACCTATGTAGCCTTTTCATTGTCTCAGCTTTGATAGGAATTGTCAATGTGTTCGCACGATACATCATATGCCAAGGTGCCATAGTCCCTGGCAATTCTAATCGCGACAACCCTCTAAATTCATTCTAATTTTTTGACTTTTATTTTCAGACTTAAAGAACTGCCTTATATTTCATTGCTATAAATTAAAGTGGGGACAATCGCCCTTCGTAGATTTTAGGAGCTTTCGTTAACAAAATAAAGGAAAGAATGAAAAATTGCTTTAGTAGATCGTTTTACGACTCTCCCATTCATGCCAAAAGCAATTGAAGAGAAATTCTTCGAGAATTGGCCTTTAAATTTCGGAAAGAGAATGGATAAAAGAACGAGGCATTCAGTTTTTCAGCTGAGCATTCTTATTTGAATTTCTTTCAAGAGTAATAGGCGCGCCATGGCTTGTTTTCTTCTATAAACAATGGAATTTCAAACAAAGCTACAAATACTATTTGTTGCAGAGTTAAAAAAGCACGGGGATTCACTTTTCGAAAGAGAGAATACAATTCTTTCCTAGTGTGAGATTGGTACATTTACGTTAATTGCACGTTAATTCTGTCTTAGCAACTTTCTTACCTATATAAGGGTGGAACACGTAGTAAACATCAGAGTTATTTATAAATGGAAGTGAAAATTATAATTAAAGAATTGTGCATTTCAATTATTTATTGCTTTTGGTGCTTTGCGAACATGCCGATTTGTATATTATTAAATTTGAGAGAGCAAACTTGCCTTGTGTTTTATTAGCACTTTCCTCCGAAGGAAAGTAGCTATTGAGGTTGGACTCATGACGGAATTTTTGAAAAATTTCTTCAAATCTTTATCGATCCTACCTAGTAGACACCGAAAATGACCCCCGTTAAAATTTATATATATCTATATATATATATATATATATATATATATATATATATATATATATATATATGTGTGTGTGTCTGTTAACACGATAGCGGCCAGAGTTTTTGTTTTTTCGTCACGAAACTTGGTATATAGCATTCAATTAGCAAACGATTGAACGAGTTCGTTAACCACCAAAATCGGTCCACCGGAAGGGGGGGTTTACCCCGGACCCAAAACACTTAATTTGACTATGTCAGCCGTACTATTTGTTATATTTCAACGAAACTTGGTATTCGTAGTGGTAATATAGAGAGAAAAGTGAGATATAAAAATGAACTAAATCGGTTCATTAGAAGGGGGGTTTACTCCGGACCCACAATACCAATTCGCCACTACCAGCCGTGATTTTTGGTATATTTCGACGAAACTCGGTATCCATAGTGGTAATCTACAGGTAAATATGTGTTGTAAAAATAAACTAAATCGGTTCATTAGAAGGGGGGGGGGGGTTTACTCCCGAACCAAATTCCTAATATACTCATACCGGTCGTAATTTCTGCTGTATTGTAACGAAACGCGGTATACGTCGTGGGTAACACATGAGAAAGATGTGTTGTAAAAATGAGCTGAATCGGTCAATCGGAAAGCGGGGGTTTAATTTGTAATATATTTCAATAGGAAAGCCCGCCAGACATAGGTTCACAAAGCCGCCGCAAGGAGCGCTTTCTACCACTAGAGGGACTGTATCCTGTTCCTGCGTTAGATCAAAATACGATAATACGGGTTTTTTTTTGTATTTATTACGTAGTGTAGTAGGTACCATGTGTAAACATAACTCTGGAATCAAATTCATAATTGATCAGTTACTCATTACAAATTTAAAAGAGAACTATTCACATTTTTATTTTTTTTATGTAGGATATTTTAAGCAAATTGTTCTGGAAAGCAGTCTACACTACCCAAATTCTGAGGAAAGTGCTTAGTTATGCAGCTCCTGCGTGACGGACTTTTATATTTTTGAAAACAAGACTAAAAGAGAATAAATACCTAATGTAAATTAAAGGTACAAAAAGGGGAAACAAATTAAAAAATTGATAATTTACATACCTATATAAATAATAATAAATAATAAATAATATAATAATATTACATAAAACATTCCACTATTCGAATTAAAAATAAGCCTGTTCATATTATTATGCTTCATATTTTATGTAGTGAATTAAGGCAGAACTGCAGTGTACCAAGGGACGGAGGGAATATTTAGGCTCGCCTAAGGCTGAAATATGCCAATTATTCTCATTTCATGATTTAATTATTATAATTTTACAGTGTATTATTATTTACATTAATCCTTTTATAAGGAAAAGGCCGTAGCCGGGTAAGCATGGGTTGTCGGCCCCAGAAAGGTTTTCGCTTGAAATTTGGAGGATCAAACTAGTCCCTTAAAAGTGGCCTAAAGCCAAATTTTCAGCTCTGAATTCACACCCCACGTCGAATAAAAAAAATAAAATCGAAATTGCTTTGATTATTTATATCTCAGGATTGAGTTGTCGGATCAGAATGAATAAAAAAAGAATATACGCATCTTTCTTAAGGCTTTTAGAATAAAAATAATTCGGCTTTCGGTGACATCGCGTTCAATTGTTTTTTTGTGTTTTTAATTTTTAATTATTTTTTTTACGGAGTATCCGTTTTGGTACAATCACCAAACTTTTTGTGAAAATTCTCTTACCATCCCTGTACTACCTCAATTTTTTTCAAGACGCTCCAAGCGGTACGCCATAGTAAAAAAAAATCGATTCTATTTTGGCATATATTATGGAAAAGCAAGAGGGTTATATTTAATTGTAATTTAATAATTAATTATATATATTTTTTTTATTTTTCGACTATGTATAAAATGTTTGTTGATAAACATTATTATCCGTATTATCAATCGATTTTTTTTTTTTTTTTTTTTTACGGCGGTTCGACAGTTAGGCCATTATTATCCGATTTATCAATGGTTAACGAAGTGTGTGACGTCCGAGTTTCATTGAATCAAGTTTATAAATAGTGTAAATAAAACAGGTAATCCTACTAAGAATCGTTTAATATCTGTAATCCGCTCCTTTTCAATTTAAATAAGCGAAGGTTTCAGAGTACGATAGAGGCTGATTCAGGCTAGACCGTGTCGAGTCCGGGCCGGGCCTCGGTGAAACAATCACACCAGCATTTTCAATGGACTCGTTCACGCTACACCGGGCCGGATCTGTGTTTTATGTGTGTGTGATTGCTTCCCCGTGTCCCGGCCCGGACACGACACGGTCTTGCGTGAATCGGCCTTAAGTCTCATCCAAGCAATATTTTAGTTCAATTCTATAAAGTGACATCACGTGTTTAGTAAGCATATTCATACTTAAAATATGGCGTATTTAAGATCAAATAATCCAAGGTGTCCTATTTGTGAAAATCCCCCCCCCCCATAGGATAGCACAGATTGTGAATCCCTAGAAATCCAGGAAGAATTTCTGTGTGAATGATGCAAGTATCGCGAAAGAGGCAGTAAGTAATCCAGGAGGCTTTTGCAAATTGATGGTACAGGGAGATATAGTGGACCGAGGTTTTCGTGACGTAAAGAGTGATTTAGAAAATAAGGGCATTCAAGTACTAATGCCGCCTTGAAAGGTAAACGAAAGCAATGAGGAACTGATGAATCAAACGAATCTAGATTTGTAACAAAATACGTTGGCTTGTTGAATCAGTACAGGGTAAGTTAAATCAAAATATTAAGCTTCTTGATAAAAAACTAGACAATAAAATGCTTCCAAAGATTGGCATTTATTCCAAAATAGCAGCTTTTCACCACAATCAGTTTGGAAATAGATATTCATCTGATCTTGGTTACTCAGATGAAATATTAAATAGGATAAAGAGGTAGATGTACATTGAAAATACATTAGCTGCAGAGATTGAAGCCAATGGCTGGCAACGCAAGAAACTTCCATTTGAAAGGCGTCACTTTGGATGACTTAGATGATTTTCAAGAAATTCTTTCTGGACTTCTCTTAATTCAGAATCTAGGCTATCCTGTGTGGGGGGGGCGTACTATTTCTAAAGTCGAATCATCTGAATTTGTGCTATCATCTGACGAACTCGATTCCGCCGACCTTGATTTATTATCATCATTCTCTTCTGAATCAGGTATTCTTCTTTTTAAACTTATTACACGGCAACTTCCGCATATAATATCACAGACAGATACTCTTTTGCCTGAAACTTCGAAGTATTCCTCTACTTCAGCAGGTAATACTGTCTTTTTGGATGTACCTGGAACTTTTTTTTACAAGCTTTCCACAAATAGGACACCTTGGATTATTTGTTCATAAATACGCAATATTTTAAGTATGAATATGCTTACTAAACACACGATGTCACTTTATATAACTGCACTAAAATATTGCTCGGATGAGACTTAAGGCCGATTCACGCTTAACCGTGTTGGGTCCGGGCCGAGCCACGGCCGGGACACGGTGAAGCAATCACACACGCATAAAACACGGACCCGGCCCGGTGTAGCGTGAACGAGT
Source organism: Gonocerus acuteangulatus (assembly GCA_946811695.1). Classification (NCBI taxonomy): domain Eukaryota; kingdom Metazoa; phylum Arthropoda; class Insecta; order Hemiptera; family Coreidae; genus Gonocerus; species Gonocerus acuteangulatus. The sequence goes on along the minus strand of OX328123.1, from coordinate 97,856,552 downwards.
CCTTTGAAAATGCTGGTGTGATTATTTCACCGTGGCCCTGCCCGGACCTGACACGGTCTAGCGTGAATCAGCCTTTATTCGTACGCAGAAATCTTGGCTTATTTAAATAGAAAAGGAGCGGATTACAGATATGAACTGATTCTTAGTAGGATTACTTGTTTTATTTACACTATTTATTAACTTGATTCAGTGAAACTAAGACGTCACACACTTCGTTACCTGCTAATCGTCTTAGTTTTGGAGCCGATGTATAAAATAAATAAATAATAGGATTAATCTAAACAATAACCATTGATAAAACGGAAATAATGGCCTAGCTGTCGAACCGCCGCAAAAAAAAAAAAAAAAAAAAAAAAAAAAAAAAAAAAATCCATTGATAATACGGATAATAATGTTTATCAACAAACATTTTCTACATAGTCGAAAAAATATATATAATTAATTATTAAATTACAATTAAATATAACCCTCTTGCTTTTCCATAGTATAGGCCAAAATATAATCGATTTTTTTTTACTATGGCGTACCGCTTGGAGCTTCTTGAAAAAAATTGAGGTAGTACACCGATGGTAAGAGAATTTTCACAAAAAGTTTGGTGATTGTACCGAAACGGATACTCCGTAAAAAAAATAATTAAAAAATAAAAACACGAAAAAACAATTGAACGCGATGTCGCCGAAAGGCGAATTAATTTTTGTCTAAAAGCCTTAAGAAAGATGCGTATTTTCTTTTTTTATTCATTCTGATCCGACAACTCAATCCTGAGATAAAAATAATCAAAGCAATTTCGATTTTCTTTTTTTTATTCGACGGGGGGTGTGAATTCAGAGCTGAAATTTTGGCTATAGGCCACTTTTAAGGGACTAGTTTGATCCTCCAAATTTCAAGCGAAAACCTTTCTGGGGCCGACAACCCATGCTTACCCGGCTACGGCCTTTTACGAAATGTGTCAAGGAATCACAAAGATCTTATAAATAGTATTTGTTTAACGCGTTATTTTTTTTTTTTTTTATTGCATGTTTATATATTTTTACTTTGATTTACGAATTAAACTCGATCCACATGCACGAATGTACAAGTTAAAGACTTAAAATAGTTTTGTGTAAGTAAGGCTGTCTACATGGGCGTATATAAGGGGGGCTGCACCCCCCCCCCCCCCCCCCCGAAATTTTGATTTGATGGTAAAAACTTGTCGTAAAAACCTTAAAAATAAATTAAATAAGATCACTTAGTTCATAAAAAATATTTTATTTTACGTGTAATAGCGTTTTAGTTGCCTAAAACTATTCCAAGCTCTAAATTTTTTTATTCCATACCCCGGAAATGGTCTCAGCCCCCCCCCGACATTTTCCCAGCCCCTCCCGAAATTATTTTCTACATACGCCCATGCCTGTCTATGAACCATGAAGGAATGTTCATGAAGCACGCTTGTGGAAGACAAACCCGCAATATTAAGATTGCAATGTTCCTGTCCCACGTACTACAGAACTCACCTAATCTGGAAATCATTGTTTTGTTAAATTATTGATACATAATCATAGAAATCTAAAGAAAAATCATTTTTCATTAATTATTAATCTCCGGATATGTGACCACTATTGTTTAAGTTTACGTTATTTTTTATTCATGTAAGAGCCAAGCATGACTATACTTTTTGTGTTTCATTATCATGGCTAATTAGAAACTTTTTATTATTATGGTATATTCGTAAGAATTTTGTGTATCTAATGAATAAAGACCAATTAAAATCCTTTCTGTCACCAACACCAATTTTTTCCAAAGCCTTTTAAACTTTAACCTTAATTTTCTCAGTTTGTTCTAATTGTGGGTTAGTCACCTTTGTCACTGAGCCCATCAATTATAAGTGGAGGAATGAAAGCCAACCCCCAAATACAAAATAACGGACAACCACGAAAAACAGCTTAACAAAAAAATAAACTTATAGTTCGACTCGCCAGAACTGCGTCATTTAGCGCGTTTCCTTCTTATCCCTAGTGACATTTGTAATAGAAACGGTGATATTTTTTCGCGCCAATTTCGCCCAAAATAAAACATGTTCCGGTAGACAAATGTGAACTCCGTTATTTGATCCATGGGTCCTGATACGTGAAAGTTTCTAGTTGGCACTTCTGGATTGTTTCATGAGGTCAACCTCATAAGCGGGTTTGCTCTCGACAGAGCGAGTCTTGCTACTAGTGAGGACCTGTGACTCATTCCTCAATTTCCTTAATAGCTTTTCATTTTGTTAAAAACTTGAGAGGAGTTTCGTGCTCTTAATGAATGGAGATATTTTAGGTAGGCTCGGTCCTATTAAAGTTTTCTACATTCTTCATCTGTCGTTCAATAATCGTTATAATTTGACATTCACGGTCATTTTCAGTACAAAATGAGCTCATTATGTAGATACAAATTGCCCAAAAAATGGGGCGACGTTTTAAATAGTCATGCAAGTGGTCTAGATTCTGTTCTCTAATAGTAGGCATACACATTGTCTCACATTTGTTTTTCTAAACGTCAATTTTAGTTTTTCAAAATAGATCTTATTAAATTATTTTATTTAACAATATTATTGACATATGAGGTGATTGTCATATACTCCTGACCAAATGTATTTGTACACTTTGCTTTTAGTGCAAAACATTAAATCTTGATTTAATTTTTAATTTCTAATGATTGCAAATCACTATTTGATTGTATATAAAACAAATACCCTACAACCTGGCTAGAATATTTGCAAGCTCTATTTTGGAATAGAAATAGGATTAATCAAAATATGACAAACAAAACTTGGCCAGATAAAATTCTACACCTCTTATCTACTCTGAAATCGTTGGATTAAGTCAGTTTAAAGTTTCCTACTGTCTGAGACAGGTCTTGTGGTAAAGCAAAACATATTCATTTTTCATATTCATTTGATCTAATTTCACGAGTGAAAAAATAAGTAGTACGAGTATCTGTGGCGGAAAAGTTTAATCTTCCACATACTACGGTGGCGTATACGGTAAAAGACGATTATAATAGAATAAAAATGAAAAGAGGATCTAAACGAAAAATAAATAGGAGATCGGTATTGGGCATAAAAAGAGAAATCCGTCGACTATCTAAAGAAGATGACCTGGTTACTTCCCGGAAACTCAAGGAAAATATTAATTTAATTGCGTCCATAAGAACAATAAGAAGATTTCTGCCATAAATTGGTGTAAAATGGAAAAAAATTGTGAAAAAAAAATCCTTTTACCAATGCTTTTCGGGAATTTTGCGTAAAAAAAACCTCGTGAATGGCTCGCATTATACCAGTTCATCGGGACACGATGAGTTCATCGACACCGTTTTCACCGACGAGAAAGATTTTTCTAAAGATAGTCCAGATGAGGAGTATGGAAGATAGTCCTAGTACCTCATTTTACAGTCCTAAACGGAAAATGAGAGGTAGGGGTTGTAAAATGGTGGCAAATGGATTGGGGTGCAAACACAGCATCAGGGAATTTTCTCTTAGAAATCTTCTCTGGACGAATTAATAGCCAGCTGTAGTTAAAACGTTTGCGAGAAAAAGTGTTGGCCTGGATGAAATCTGTGTTTCCAATGGAAAATATTATTTTTTTGCAAGATGATGCAACTGTTCATACTTTCAGAGTGAGAAAACAAAGGTTTTCAGAAATGGGTCTTCAAGTGTTAGAGTGGCCCGCACGATCTCCTGACCTCAACCACAGTTTACAAAAAGGGAGCGGACCAAAACGATGAATAATTATGGCAGGCTATTTTAAAAGCAGCTGACAATATTAAAATCAAAAATCCGTCACGCAGGAGCTGCATAACTAAGCACTTTCCTCAGAATTTTTGTAGTGTAGACTATATTACTGAATAATTTGCTGAAAATAACCTATATAAATTAAATGAAAACGTGAATAGTTCTGCTCATTTACATTTCTTATGAGAACTCTTCAATTATTAATTTTGTAAATAATTTGCTTGCAGAGCTATGTTATACATGATACTGTACTACTTAATAAATACACAAAAACTTCATTTTCCGTCTTTTGATTTGACGCAGGAAGAGGATACAGGCCCCCCTAGTGGGAGATAGCGCTCCTCGCGGCGGCTTTGGGAACCTACGTCTGGCGGATTTAAGTAAACCCTCCTTTCCAATTGACCGATTTACTTCATTTTTGCAACACTTCTTTCTCATGAGATACCCACGACGTATACCGCGTTTCGTTACAATACAACAGAAATTACGACCGGCATGAGTATATTAGTACTTTAGGTCCGGAGTAACCCCTCCCTCCAAATAACCCGATTTAGTTTATTTTTCCCAAATCCATTTTTCTCTGTTGATTACCACCACGAATACCGAGTTTCGTTGAAATATAAAAAAAATTACAACTGGTAGTGGCAAATTGGTAATGTGGGTCCGGAGTAAACCCCCCTCCTAATGAACTGATTTAGTTTATTTTTACAACGTATTTCTCTCTTTAGATCAGCATAACGAATACCGAGTTTCGTTGAAATATAACAAAACCTACGGCTGGCATGGTCAAATTAGTGTTTTGGGTCCGTGGTGAACCCCCCCCCTCCCGGTGGACCGATTTTGGTGGTTAACGAACTCGTTCAATCGTTTGATGGGGGAATACTACATACCAAGTTTCGAGGCGAAAAAACAAAAACTCTGGCCGCTATCGTGTTAACAGACACATATATATGTATATATATATGTATATATATATATATATATATATATATATATATATATATATATAAATTTTAACGGGGGTCATTTTCGGTATCTACTAGTACTAGGTAGGATCGATAAAGATTTGAAGAAATTTTTCAAAAATTCCGTCATGAGTGCAACCTCAATAGCTACTTTCTCTCTATTTCCTCCCTATAGTAACCCTATAGAGAGGGAGTTTATTCTGCATGTCCCATGCTTTGTATATAACATACATTTTTTTATATATTACATTTTGTTCTAAATATATAGATTTTATATAAACAACATTTACACTTTATGTACAGTTTTTTTTTTTTTTTCAATATTGAGGGGCATCATATTTTTAACCTAATATGTATCTGGTATAGTCTAAATCTTATATCGAATGTCATTCTAGTTAAATACAATTTACAGAAATTCCCTCTAACATTAGTCTAAATTTAATATGAAAGAGCAAAGAAAAACTTTGCAAAAACAAAGCATATAGTATATATAAATATAGGATATAAATATAAAATGTAAATATAAAATATAAATATTATAAATAAATACAAAATATAAATATAAAAATAAAATAAATAAATATAATATATACATACATATATACACACCCACACATATATACATATATATACATATACATATATATATATATATATATATATATATATATATATATACCCATATACATACACACACACACACATACATACATACATACATATACACACACACACACACACACACACATACATATACATTCACATACGCAGATACATACATACACAAAACATAAATATAGAATACAAATATAAGATTCAAGTATAAAATACTAATATAAATATAAAATCTAAATATAAATATATATATATATATATATAAGATATAAACATAAAATATAAATCTAAGATATAAATATAAAATATAAATATAAGATATAAATATAAAATATAAATATAAAAATGAATTTAAAATATAAGTATAAAATATAAATATAAAATATGGGTATAAAAATATATAAATATAAAATACAAATATAGAATATAAATATAGAATGTAATATTAAATATAGATGTAGAATACAAACATAAAAATATAGATATAAAATATTATTATAAATATAAGAATATAAAGCTAACAGATAAATCAATATAAGCAATATAAATCATTGTTCCTCCATCTTTACTCATACATGAGATTTGCCAACAACACAGAGGTTCCGAATCTAATATCTTAATCTTGAATCTTCGTGTACTTGTTTGATAATTTTTTCTAGAGCCAGAGGATATTTTTCGTAGAGCTCCTTTGGGCTTAATGGCCACTCTTTTTTATCTTTTTTAATAGTGTTTGTTAACGTTGTCCTGTATTCGTCTGTAAGTGAGCAGTCGTAAATTAAGTGAAAGTACGTTTGTTCAGTATGATTGTCACAAGTGCATGTGTTGAAGTCAGTGAGTTTGTATTTGTGTAAATAACTATTTATTGTTCCGTGACCTGTGAGTAGTTGTGTGAGGTGGTAGCTTGTTTTGTGTGTGTGTTTGAAGTTGTTATGTTTTATCTCCGGTATAAAGTATTTTAGGTGTGCCCCTTTTTCAGTTGTTGTCCACCTTCCCTGCCATTTTATGTAATATTTGTTCTTTAATAAATATTTTAAATGTTCATTAGATATCTTTTCATATATTATTGGGAGGTTAGTGTCGGTTGAAGCTGATTTTGCCAAAACGTCTGCTACTTCGTTCCCCTCTATACCTGAATGTGCTTTTACCCATTTGAATTTGACTATTGAGTTTTTAGTTTTGATCGTATGTATTTTCTGTCGTATATTGTCTACTAGAGGGTCGTGTACATTGTAGTTATTCAGTCTTTGTAGTGATGTTTTGCTGTCAGTGTTTATTAGTACGTTCTTGTTTTGTATTATGTTGTGTTCGTCAAGATAGTCTAGTGCTTTCTGTATAGCAAGAAGTTCTGCCTGGTTGTTTGTGCATTCCGGTCCTAGTCTGTATTTCATGGTTTGGATAGCTGTTTCTCCTTGGTATACAACGAATGCACATCCTACATGTTCGTTTTGTTTGCTACCGTCAGTGTATATGGAGAGTTGTGTTGTTGTCTCTTCGGAAGTTGTGTTTGTCGAAGGATATACCCATTTACTGTGTGGTGTAATTATTTCTACATTATCAGCTGATATTTCGTCCACATCTTCCCTTAGTTTTACTACCTTGTAATAATCACTGTAGATATTAGCTAGAATAGATATAGGCATTATATTAGCAAGAACGCAAGAAGCTTCTAAGGAAACAGTTCTGTACCCTTTAATTATTTTTAGAGCCATTAGCCTTTGTACTCTTTCTAATTTCCTTACATTGGTCTTCTTCCCTAAAGCATCTTTCCAACTACTTATAGCATAGGTTAATGCAGGGAGTATGGCACCTTTATAGATAATACTTAACGCCTCACTTTTTAGACCCCAATTTGCTCGGGCTGATATGGAAAGTAAGTTAATAATTTTAATCAATTTTGTTTGAAGAAAGTCTATTTGCTTGTTCCATCTTAATTTATTATCTATAATAATTCCTAAGTATTTTGTAAAATTTAATTTGTTTAATTTTTCGTTTTGTAAATATATGAATGAACAGAAGAGTCTTAAATGATATTAAACTAAATGATAATACCATTGATTACTAGTTTTTTAATTATTTTTTTATGTTTTTGAATTAATTTTTAAGTGTACAATTAAATTTGGCCAACTTTTAACTGAATAAATCTTTTTAAAAAATATTATAAAGCTTATACTTATAATAAAATCATTTTGAAAGGAGTTTTGTTTTTAGTTTTAGGTACCTAAATTATTCTAATGTCTTTATCTTGGAATAATAGAGATAATACCCGGATAATAGTTGTACAATAAAATTTGGCCAGGGGTGTATATCAAATATATATTTAATTAAAAAAATCGTTTTTCTAATTAAATATATTTATGAGAAGATAGGAAGATTAACTAATACTATAAATAACTATAAGAACCTAAGATATAGGCTCGTGAAGATTGTAATTAATGTTGTACAGGCTCAGGGTATGTATGCAGGAGCGAAATCTGGATGTGAGATAACATGAGGCAATATGGGATATGGAATATTAACAATATAGAACTTATTTAATTATTTCTTGAAGGTTTTATGACACATTTTTACCAATTAAATTAAAATTGTGGGGGGGAGGGGGCTGCAATCCCCTCAGCCCCACTTCTTATATGCCCCCACCCCAGGCTGTCAGGATCCTATCGCGATGCCTAAAACCTTTCTTCTCTTTGAGATTTGATGGCATTTTTATATGTGTTTACGTTTTTCTTCGAATGAGATAATAAATAACCGGCTTCGAGATATCAGAATATATTAGAAAACCTAAGAAAAGTCTAGTTTTTCCAATTTTCTTGAGAACAGTTATATGCTGGTGCTAATGGCCTAGGTAGTCGAAGCACCCTAAAAGAGGAAAAAAAAAAAAACAAAATAAAAAAAAAACAGTTATATGCATGGTCGTGTAAATGGATTGTTTAGATTCTCTGCGTCCTATTACTTATGAAGAATCGACATAATGTCAGGTAAAAAGATAGTTAGTTACTGACTGCGAGCATATCAGAGTATGTTTGCTCCTTTTTTTAAATTCTCCACATCATGACGATTTTAAAAGTAGCTGGCGGTAATTTTATTTATTACAATAAATAATATGCAATATGTCTAGACTAAACAGTTAATGTTTCATTCATGAGGAAGTAATTCGAAAATATTAATATTTTTAACATGTTTACATAATCACCTAACATACAATATACCACTTGTTACGCTCCTGACTTGTGAAAATCTATTTTTTATTACATAAATAATCATTATACAAGTTGTCAGACCTGAAAATGAATCGAACCATTTTTTTTATAAGCATTTTCCGCATACGCCTACGCGCGCCACCTGATTTTCCATTTCACCATTAGCAGAGCTCAAGCAAAACATTTCAATTCAGCCTGAGGAAATGGTATGGTAAAAAAGAACGCTACCTCCCGGACTATAAGGTCTGGGGTCGATTCTCACTTGGCTTTTACGTTGGAAAAAATATAAGGTTTCAGCCCCATCCTGGATAGAATAGGTTGGTAACCTGGAGGTGATGAATTTTAAACAATTAACAAACCTTTCGCCGAATCCATAGTTCTTAGAGATAAACATGTGGCAGAGAATGGTTGTATTTTTTTGTTTGAAGATCCCGGATATATTTTACTATGTACATTAACCTAGACAGAAGAGAGGGACTGGAAGGAAGATACACCAAGCAGATGCTAGGACGAATAAAAAGATTGTGAGAAAGAAATGAAGGCGATAAAGTGACAACCTAAATCAGTGCTTTATTTTTTAATGAAATCAGCGTCCGTTTAAAGTAAAACTTTCTGAGGTTCAGGTTACGATAATTATCAAATCGCACTCTTTCTTCGTAATAATTTTGGTGATTAGTGCTGGTGATAAAATGGTACGTTAGTACGTTTATTCCTTATTATTGTCAGCTGCATTCTAAACATTTCTTCATATATTTTTGACAAATAAATATTTGATAAATTGTCTGAGAGAAGGAATTTATTTAATCCTTTATTTTAAGTCCTTCCTTTTCTTGGATTGACTAAAGTGATGTAGTTTAAAACTGTTTAGGTTTTAACGGCCTGAGAGGAGGTGGCATGGAAGCCATGAGACTTATAGTGTAATTAAAAACTGAAGTACTACAAAAATAAAAAGCAGTATTATTTTTTTTAAAGACCTACGCCACATATAGCCAAGAAAATACATAATTGATCAGAAATAGGTGGATTAGTAAATATATTTTTATATGCATACATGCAATTTTGACAATGGGCTTTGTTTCAAACCTATCTGAAGTAGTTTTTCACTTCTATTTGTTTTCAACACATATTTATATATTTGTAAAAAGTAAATAATGATACCTACCCATAGAAATGATTGTTCGGTAGGAGCCTGCTGATGTGGCTGCTGATGCTGCATTACTTGCTGGAAGGCTGGCTGGAGTTGAGCCGCGTAGGCCATTCGAAAAGCATTACCGACTATCGAGTTCAACTCCTCTGCCTGGACAACAAACAAGACAAAAAAAGAAAATTAATAATATGGTAAAACATAACTCACTAGTATTTCCTTTATTTAATGTACATATTTTATAATTGTGTTTTTGTTTATTTTGGCCGATAAATGAATTTATTTATGATGATGGGATTAACCTTATTTAACATATTTCCTCACCATAGTATCCTGATAGTGAGACGTTTATTTCTTACATCCTCATTTGCTGTGTCTAAAAATATGTTGTATGTTTAGATATCAGTTATGATATGTTTCGTTATCTTTTTAAAACATAAAAAAATATAATATGATGACACACATTATCCTTTAATAACCTTTATGTCGCTCTGCATGTGTTACATCGCCTTGACGCCCCTTCAGGAGCAGTTAATATTTATTTATTTGTTCCGTATCATGGCGAGGTACACCTTACATTTCGTGTTTACTAACTACGAGGGGCAGTTAAAATACCAATCACAGCCTGAACCTTCCGCAGGTAAAGCCACGTCTAGACTGACAAGATCAATCATAGCTGCTGTATATCAGCTGTTAAAATAGATGAAATTCGTATGTTAAATGTATGAATTGTTGCAGTGTGATAATCTCAAGTCCTTGTGTCAATGTCGGTATGCATAAATTTGTATTCCCATCTCACGGCCGTGATTTTGTTGAGAGAGAATGTTTGTGGTGGAATAATATCCGAGCGTTTAATTTGGGATAAAAACAGCTTTAAATGTGATCTGCATTCTATCTCCGTTGCCAAGTCCCTGAGCTAGGTCCATTCAGTGATTTGGGCCGGGTAAATACGCAGTGGGTAGGTAAATATAAATTGGGTATTTACCCGGGTATTTACCCACAGGGAAGGTAAATACCCAAAAAGTGGGTGCTTTCAGTTTTTTAGCTTGATACAACTTCTTTGAATATTTTTTGGTGCAAACGAGGACTGAAAATTACCCATTTGACCATAAAAACTTAATAAAAATTAATACTTACCCAGTAATATTTTAAAGAAAGTTAAAAGTCGGTCCGGGTATTTACAACTTAATGTATATCTATGAATTTTCATGATTACTTTTACAGTGGGGAGGGTTAATTAGTTTTAAAAAGGTTTTAATGAAGCCTATTCAATTATTAAGGACTTATTTAAACATTCATTTTTAATGTTTATTATAATAGTTCAAACCCATTTTAAGTGGTTTGTGATCCTTGTTAATATTATTTGAAATTATGCTCATACAGTAACAACAACATTACAGTAAGCGGAAATCTCACCAGAAATGAAAAGGTAGCTTCTTGATGACAGAGTGTTTTGGGTCCGAGTTGGGAAACTAGTTAACATCCTTGATCCAATTGTTGAACTTATCACTGTCATTTAGTTAAATGGCCCTTTGGTCCACACAGTTCATAAGAGGTTTAAGAATTATTGAAAAGTCTTCAACAAGAAACCCAGAATCTTATCTTCAAAAAACTGAGGGAAAACTTGTGCTAACTAAATTGGAGAAACGCATTCAGTTTGATGTTGGAAACGCACATCTTGCTGCAGACTTGTTGAACTCTTCCATTTTTTTTTTGTGTGTGAGTTAGGCATAAGCATGGGATTGAAATCAGTTGATCATCGGAAAGACATAGCTGACTATAGGGATTATGGCAAAGATCCTTCATTTGGGAAGGTCTTGAAGACAATGACAAAGAAAATAATAAAATAAGTCCCATGTTATGGTGGAGAGGCTTGAAAGGTACATGTGTTTTGATCAATGAGTTGGTAACTTAATTTGCGTTTTGAGAAATTGAGACAATTCTAGTTGAAAGTTTTAGCTGAGGCTACATTTTTGTGAATGCAATACAGAAGTATCAAATTTAGGCATACAACTTGTTTTATTGGTAGTCGGAAGGTCCCTGGCAAACTTTCAGGTAATAATTTATTATTTATTAACCTCTCAGTGGTCTTATTTTATAATTTATTATTGTTTTAATAGTTTCTCAGTGTTGCAATAGCTCTAAACTGGCAAGGTACATGACATTTTACAATATTCGATTACTAAGTCGCGGTTTAGTTAAATACCTTAAATACCCAGGTATTTATGAAATTGGGTATTTACCCTTAAGAATAAATACCCGGGTATTTTACAACACTGGGTCCATTCAGCAAAAACTTCCATTTTTCGCCAGACAATTTATAACATATTGCACTTGGATATATGGCAAGGTTATCTTCTCTACTCTTTCATTCCCTGTTATTCCTGCAGGTTCCTTGACACATTTTAAATTAATTTGTATTTTATTAGCGTGTAAAGAGTGCATTATTTGTATTTTAAGATTGTCATGATTTTTGTGCACAGTGTTTTGATATATCCATCATGGTGTTTAGTGAAATATGTGTATTGGTGTAAACGTCCTACGCTTCAAAAGTTTCATCAGTCGTGACTCAATAATACAAATTTTAATAAAATCATTGTCTTTTCTCAAAAGATCTATCTCTGCTCCATTATTTATGCGAGTTCCACTACAAAATCGATTGATTCTATAATTAGCAACCTAAATCCTTTGAATATATAATTATGTATGGACAAAGTCAATCATTTAATTTTTATTAAAAAAAAAAAAAAAAAAAAAAAATCAGTGCGTAAGAGGACTGAAAAGGTTTAGATTAATGGATTCGTTAATTGATAAATTAATAACGGAAGGCGAATGTCGAAAGAATTTAAATTATCATACCAGATTTGGATACTGTAATAAACGCTTTCGGCATAAGAACGCCGGGATAGTACAGAGTGTAGTACGAGTTTTCGGAACTCGTAGTTTTTGTAACACCCAAATTAACTGATCAATAATAATCTGAGCATTCAGAATGTAAAAATAAGGAAATTTATTCAGTGGATTTGGTTTTTATTATTCAATTTTGAATTATTTAAATATAGTGAGCCGAGCTGTAAATATTTCGCAAAAAATAATTTAAACATTTCATTTTTTCATTCTCACAATTGTGTTATATGTAAATTCAAGTATAGTAGTTTAATTACTTTTTTCTCTCTCTAAGTTTTTTTTAATTTAATGAAATTGTTAAAGAATACAACAACATTTCTGAATAATATACTGAAATTTCATAGGCTTTGAATCCCATTCAGAGGGACGACGTCACTGTAGCCTGCTTTCCAATAATACTTTTATTTGGTGTGATTTAGAATACATAGAACAGAAACTTCGAAATTTCAAGCAACACTTTTGATTGACGTTTTTGATTAACGAATTTGACTTTCATTTTAGATGAAGTATATTTGTGTTAAATTTCAGTAAAATTGGGACATTTTTGAAGACGATATAGTGTAAATAGAGAGACAAAGGGACACACACAATTTGAGCTTTAAAACGTCATTATTTCTGTTCAGCACCTCCAGGTCGAAATCATAAACGGGGTTTTCTTCTTACCAGGATATAATGAGAACAAAACGCTAAAAGGAAATGTTTACTTTTTCATTCGTGGCCTTATACAATACATTTATAAATTGTATTCCCTCTTGAATTCCTCTTTATGATCATTAAAGAGTCTCAAGGGTAGCTCATATTTTAAATATATTCTATAAATAAAATAGCCCCGATGGAATTCTCGTGCCATCCTTAGAAAGCAAAAGGAGGAAGTTGAAGGTATTCCAAGTGATTAAAACTTAACAAGAAGTAGGAAAAGGCCAGGAGAGTTGTGGAATGCAAGAACTTTAAGAACTTCTACCCCTTCCATAAAACAAGTTTTGCACTTTACGCCAAGTATGCACTCCTACTGTCTTAGTACAGCCAGTTTGCCGGCAATAATTTGCAGGAAGAACACGGAAAGCAAATCCTAAGTGTAATGATTAGTAAATAGAGTCATGTGTGGTGGAATAGAAACATCGTAAGAAAATAATAATGATGCAAACGGATATTTTTTAATTGAAACTGAAAATATGTTTAGTTCCTAGTATGTCTTATCAAGCTTTCCTTCGTATCCATACTTCAGGAATTCAGCTAAGTATATAAGTATGAATACCGCTGCAGATAGAATACCTGCATCAAATACTTCAAGACAATACCAAGGAAAGTAGCTATTGAGTTAGGAATTCTGAGGAGAAATGTTGAAAAATATCTTCAAATCTTTAACAATACCTACCTGCTTAGTTTTGTTTTAAATTTATATGTATACATAGACATATATAGACTTATGAAAGTCTTCACAAAACAAAAAAAGAATAGGGGATCAAACATATTCAAACAGTTTATCATTTTGATCTTCACTTCAAACCAAAAACTCGCTTATTTATACAATCCTCTTTAACATGACGTTTCGGTCATTTAGCCATTTTCGCAAGAGAAGAAAAATCCCCAAAAAAACATAAATGTGAAATAGAGGCCAAGTTCCTCCCCCCACAAAGAAACACTCCCTTCCCCAAAAATATCCCCTCCTAAACCCCCCCCCCCCAAAACGCCTTACCATCCTTCACTCTAAAAAAGTAGTATGAGTTAGTGTATTAAGTGCGCCATATTTTCAACCAAAAATATTTGCCAATACAAGAGATGATACAAGAAAGAATTGTCCAAGTGCATTACTTGGAAGACCTCATAGTTACTTACTAAGAACAGTAAAGACACTTCAACTGACCTTTAAAAACAACAATAAAAATACTTATATCCAGTTACTAAAATATCACTTTCCTCAACCAGGTATATTCTTAAACTTGGCAATGTTTTATTTGTGCCGAAATTATCTTTAGAGAGAAAACTAAACATTGCCAAGTTTAAGAATATACCTGGTTGAGGAAAATGATATTTTAGTAACTGGATATAAATATTTTTATTGTTGTTTTTAAAGGTCAGTTGAAGTGTCTTTACTGTTCTTAGTAAGTAACTATGAGGTCTTCCAAGTAATGCACTTGGACAATTCTTTCTTGTATCATCTCTAGGATTGGCAAATATTTTTAGTTGAAAATATGGTGCACTTAATACACTAACTCATACTACTTTTTTGAAGTGTAGGATGGTAAGGCGTTTTGGGGGGGTTTTAGGAGGGGATATTTTTGGGGAAGGGAGTGTTTCTTTGTGGGGGGAGGAACTTGGCCTCTATTTCACATTTATGTTTTTTTTTGGGATCTCATTACTTTTTTCTAAGTATTAATTAAAATTTAGTTGCCGCATACCTACTGGCTTTTGTACTTCATATAAAACCAGGGTCTTTGGATACTGCATAAAGTTCTCCTTACTGCTTGATATTTGATACCAATAATCAACCTACATACATCTAATCACTAGACTAGAAAAGTTAGAAGCTCTTCCAGATGACATTACTCTAGAGGACAAATTGATTGCTCTCTTAACTAAACTATTACACTGTAAAACACAGCAACCTTATCCCGAGGATAAAGATCACAATAGGGAAAGTGTAGAAGGCCTTCAAGAAAAAGATAGGAACAAAGACGATACATTTTTGGTTTGTGATCCTAAACTTTGTAATTTAGATGGCTCGACTTTGAAAAACTTAGTATCTGCTTTCAAGTATATTATGTAGTTAACCCCTACGATTTTATTTAAGAAAGAAGTCACACCTGTTGTTGTTTAGATGCGTCGAAATGTTTCTTAAAACATCAAATATATGTTCTCCTTACCAAGACGATTCATTTGATACCCCACATGATGGGTATCAGAAGGAATGATGGCTTTCCGATGGAACAAAAAGTACAAAACGTCATAGGTAAGATGACACTCCCGTATATTTGTATAAGGAACAAACATACAGACAGACAGCTGATAGACGATTTTGACCTAGCCTTTGATTCTGCCCGTATCAAGACCCATCTGTGTACCCTGTTTGGTCAAAATCGGTCAAATCGTGTGGATGTGTATAAGGAAAAAACAGACGGACAGAGAGCTTATAGACAATTTTAACCTATCCTATGATTCTCCCCGTATCAAGACCCATATGTGTCCCACGTTTGGTCAAAATCGGTCAAACGGTACGGATTTGTATAAGGAACAAACATACAACAGACAGCTGGTATAAGATTTTGACCCAGCCTATATGCGTCTAATTGTTTCTTAAAACATCAAATATAGGTTCTTCATACCGAGACGATTCATTTGATACCCCTCATCATGGGTTTCGGACGGAATGACGGGTTTCCGAAGGAAGTACAAAACTGGCACGCCCCCGCCCCGGAAGCGGAGTCAAGCACAACTTTTCAGGATTTTTCGATTTTTACCTTTAATAACACCTTCATATCTATCATCATGCAACATTTCAAGTCTCTAGCATCATGGGAAGTGCCTAATAATTTTGATGAGTCAGTGAGTGAGTGAGTGAGTCCTATAAATCCCGATTTTCGATCGCTTATATCTCAGAAACTATTCGACGTAGAATTATGAAAATTTCCAGTTTTACTCAGATCTATTATTATAATACCTGTGTAAAATTTCATAACTTTATCTTTACCTGGTTGAAAGTTATGATAGGGTAAAAATCGGCTCTATAGACCTCCTGTAATATACACACAGTATGCTTAGGCCGGAACTTGGCCTGACGCACTACCGTGCGCCTAGATTATGTAAATTATTAACATATCGTAAAATACCATTATTTCTTCTTTTAATTCATTTTCCAACCCTATGTCCAATATTTATATATAATTTAAAAATTCATTTGCATTTAATTAATGCAGCCTCTTTTTACAATATGTTATGTAGACTTCGTAATCCTCGTATTACTCATAAGTTTTAAATTATTTATAAATATTGGCCAGAGGGCTGATACATTGATTTAAAGGATAAATAATGGGGTTTTATGATATTTTAATGATTTAGTTTATTTTTCTTCTTGGGCGAAAATACCTTATTGGCCGAAACGTCGTGTAAAAGAGGAATGAATACATAAATAAGTTTTTGATTTGAGGTGGAGATCAAAATGATAAGGTGTTTTTAATATATGTATCGAAAGGTATAGACCATAATAGACAGTATTTTCGACATATCTATCAGGGCCGAGGAAAAGCACCGTAGAGGGGAAGAAAATTCATTCGCCTTCTGCTCAAATTCAGGAACATAAATATGCTTTAGGTCCACCCGACAAACCTATGTAATGTTCTGTATAACATACAGTCTTCTTTTTAGTAAATGGCAACCGCGAATATGCGAACGCAAGCGGACAGTTTTTTGTAAAGTTAAGTCATCGATAAAGCATATTTATGCTAAAACATTAAGATGGTTGCACCTAAGGTTTAGCCCAGCAAGAACTGGAAGCATGACATTCTCTCCAAGTAGAGGGAGGCAGACTATGAGGAAACCTGATGATTACATGGGGGGGGGGGGGGAGGGGGTTGAAGGAGCTAGACACAAGAAGAGAACTTTGTCTGAGCACTACAGAGGGTAACCTTGTAATGAGGTGTTTGTGTGTCTGTCAACACGACAGCGGTCACAATTAATTAACTTTTGCTATGGACATCGGTATACACCATTCCCGACGAACGATTGGATGAGTTTGTTAATCAGAAGAAGTGAGAGGAGGGTTAATCTAGGTCCATTTTATAACATGGTCCCGACTTCTGTTATTTTTTTTTGTTTTGTTTTTAACGGCGCATCTACATCTTGGCCTTTAGCGCCGGGCTATCTACAGGTTGCCACCCTTTTCTAATGCCAACAGCACGTGGTCGGTCACCCATTCAGGTACTGGCCACGCAAGACGTTGCTTAACTTCGGTGATGTACGGGAACTGGTGCATTCAACGTGGCTATGGCCGTTGGCTTTTGTGGTATTGAAACAAAACTCGCTGTAAAACACAGCACAGAGGTGTCTTTAGAAAATAAGTAAAATTGCTGAGTAAACTTCAAACAAAAATTATTAGTGGGTTTCCTGCTAATGTAATTTTTGTTATATTGTTTCAAAATCCGCTATACTGCTCCCAGAACGTTTGATAGAATTGTATGACAAAACAACGTAAGTCATCATTTTAGTTTTTGTCAATTAGCACTAAAATAAGGGTTTACTTGAACTTCCTCCCACTTCCGACTCCGGACCAAATTATTTAAGTGTCCTTGCGTAATTTTTCTAGTAAGGAAACATGTATTCTTGAAGACAGCTAAAGTGGATTGCTGTTGTCACTTCTTTGTTAAGGAATGTGCTCAATTTAAGCTAATTAATTTTTAGGTTTACATAGATTTGCATCGCAATATCAGCTTTAAATTTTAAGATTCATGTATCGAAAAACAAATACGTAGAACACAGGTAGCTTCTAAACATTTAGCTCCTAAAATATGAAGAATACATCTATCTGCAGAGTAAACCGCTTAATGTTGTGGTTTTATAAGATGGAGTTGAGAGTGAGGCTAATCCACGTGAATAGGGCGCGTGTTTTCGACAACCATCACGTTTCCTTCCAAACACCGAACTCATTCCTTCATGATATCATTTTATTATTATTTCATGTACAATAACTGAGGTGAAAAAAAGTAATATTTATTTTAGTAGTGTACTCCTAGTTTCACGGAAAAAATAATAAATATCTAAGCTCTTGAAAAGGCACCTAAAAGAATGTCTAGTAAAACTAAATGAATTGACAATTATATGTTCAGAGACCTTCCGCCTGCCAGAATTCATTTGATGACTGACGAGAGGCATTTGTACCGTTTACATTTATTTATTTATTTTACGGCGCACCGCCATCTGGGCCATGGTGCGGCAAGGCACCTCCTCAACGGGCCTTGAGACGAGAAACTTCCTGTCGCAGGAGGGACTCAAACCCCCGTCTCCCGCATGAGAATCTAAAGCGTTAGCCACTAGACCACGGGGAGACCCCGTTAACCGAAAGTTCTGAATCATCATAACTTATGGATAATAAACTGTGAAAACGTTTTTCTTTCTTTTTCTATGGCATCCACAGGTTGCCACCCATTTCGAACATCAGTGGTCTAGCTGAGAATTATTTTAGCCACCAGCTTTGACATTAAGATATATGATAGAATAATATATAGATAGAGAAAGAAAAATGACTAAAGAACATTGTAATCGAAACCAAATTATTAATTTGACCTTTGCCACCGTTATTCTCGCACTTCCTTGTAACGGAACTCGGTAAACAGGAGGCTCCACCAATGAGGAACATGCGTTGTAAAAAAAAAAAAAAAAAAAAAAAAAAAATCATTAAAAGTTGGTGTTTATTCCGGGGGGAAAAATTAATAATTGAGCCAGTTGTTCATTCAAATATATATATAGTACTAAAACTATTCACGTCTGCAGCGTACAGTACCATATCTGAAGAATGTGCTTAGTAATGCCGCTCTTACGTAACGGCCTTTTTACGTAAATAATGCAGGGTAGAAGGCCCGTTGGCCGTGAGTGTTACGGCGTGAGCATTTGACACTCCGTGAAAAAGGTCGTAGGTCCGATTCCCACTATGAGGTGGTGGCTTTTCTATAGAAAAAAAAGTCCGATTCGCAGGAACTGCGTCATCTTAGCGCGGTTCCGTTCTTATCTTTAGTGTTTATGAAGGCATAGAATAGAAACAGTTATTACTTTGTTTAGATCAATAGCGAAACACCTATCCAAATGAAATATCAAACTAAACAGTCTTGAAAGTACTTGATTTACAATCTTACCTGTATGGGTCAGCTATCCCATAAGTCGGGCAGAAAGGCCTCCGCACAGAGGCATTTGGAAAGCCTTGGGATCTCTCTCTGTTTTATTGTCAAATACATTATCCGACTGTAAGCAATTTAAAAATAACAAGGAATAAAATAGACAAAAAGAACCATTCGAATAAACGAAATCAATTACTTTAAAGTTTTAAGCACTTATTTCTCCGATTGACATCGCCTAATTAAAACTTTCTTTAAAACCTTTTTTGTAGAGCATTTAGTAAGCTTTCGAATGGTAACCATCTGCTTCCCAAGATTGTCAACGGTTTTCGAGATACTAACGAAAGTATACAAAGTTACCAAAACTTTTCTTGTCTGTTAATAAAATATTTTATTCTAACCCTTTCTTTACTCCAAACATAACCAAAATTTCAACATATTAGTGTTGATGAAATTCGAACATGCAGAAAATGTTTCAACTGAATCCCATAATTCTAAGTACCAAAATCAAAGACCAAGAGAACAGTAAGAATAAGCGAAATCAATTACTTTAAAGGTTTAAGGACTTATTTCTCCGATTGACATCGCCTAATCAAAACTTTCATTAGAACCATTTTTGTAGAGCATTTAGTAAGCTTTCTAATGGTAATCTTACGTTTCGCAAGATTCTCAACCTTTTTCGAAATATTAAGGAAAGTATACAAAGTTACCAAAATTTTTTATGTCTGTTAATAAAATATTTTATTCTAACCCTTCCTTAACTCCAAACGTAACATAACTTTCAACATATTAGTTTTAATGAAAGTAGAACATGCAGATAATGTTTCAACTGAATCCCGTGATTCTAAGTACCCAAACCAAAAACGGTATTCAAAAACTATTTTTCCAATTTTCTCAAAAACGGTTAAAGCTATCGCCTTGAAAATGGTTTCATTCGTTTTCCTAGCCCAAGAAGCCTATAAAAAGAGTACTTACAAGCTTATGAACTCAAAAACGTAAGCGTTACGATTTTTTCTGCGCGATATATATATATATATATATATATATATATATATATATATATATATATACAAATTTGAACCACCGTTATTTTCGGTCTCTAGGGGTTCTGAAACGCGAAATTTTCTTGTCGGCACTTCCGGATTGTTTCATTGTATCAACCTTATAAGCGGGGTTCCTCCCTATGGGGGAGGGAGGAACCGCGCTAAAAGACAAGGCATCAGCCCTATCCTGGCTAGAAAAGGATGGTAACCTATAGATAACCCGTCACAAAATGACTAGTTAATAATAATGGACGTTAACATTTAAATAATACATTTTATGAAAAACTCATTAGTCTCTTTCATGTATGAATGAGAGTAGATTTAAAACTGTTGAGTTATAATTCCATTTTTTGTCATTCTATTCTCATGTTTTTTTTTTTTTTGTCCTCTATTGGTACAGACATTCAACAAGGAAAATAATAAGGGGATATCATATTAATTTGAGGGAAGCCTAAGGAAGTTAAGTGTAATATGATAACTATGACAGATGTAGAAGTATTACTTTCAGGTGGTATCATGTAACAATAGATTCCCTGGTAGTGGTAGCCACAAGCTGACCTTCATAGACCTCCGAGGGGTTTAGAGAAATTAATTAGTATTATACAGGCTTCGGGTTTCTCTCCTCTTTGAGATCGGTAAAAGCTTTACGAGCGGCAACTCAGTCCTTTTACCGCCATATCATAACTTCCTTATCAATAAGTCATTTTAACACTTCTGATTATTTTAGATGGAAAATTGATAAATTCATTTTCCTGTTGAAACCTTGATTCATGACGACTGAGAGTGTTTGTCCACTGGAAGTTCACATACACGATCAACGCCTAGGTGTATTGACAACCTCATTTCATTCATAGACAAGAAATACCAATGTAAATGAGTAAACCCTCTAAAATACTGAAAACAACTCATTTGAACTTTCAAACACTGTTTTCTTCGGCTGAGATAGTTCCTCCGAAAGTTGTATGAGGACCTTATACAAGTGTTTTCTGCTATAAAATGCATTTGAGATGTCCGACGCAAAGGAACTGTTCGTTTTTAGCGCGGTTCCTCCCTCCCCCATAGGGAGGAACCCCGCTTATAAGGTTGATACAATGAAACAATCCGGAAGTGCCGACAAGACAATTTCGCGTTTCAGAACCCCTAGAGACCGAAAATAACGGTGGTTCAAATTTGTATATATAAATATATATATATATATATATATATATATACATATATATATATATGTATATATTTATATATATATATACATATATATATATATATATATATATATATATATATATATATATATATATATATTTGTCTGTTCGCTCATTTCTGGCTTCCCTGATGGTCCGATTTTGATGAAATTTGGTACAAAAATCTGTCGTCCAATTTGAAAGGTCAAGTTCGTTAACCAGCAAAATCCGCCCACTGGAAGATAGCGTTTGGGGCGAAATTCGCGCAAAAAAATCGTAACGCTTACGTTTTTGAGTTCATAAGCTTGTAAGTACTCTTTTTATAGGCTTCTTGGGCCAGGAAAACGAATGGAACCATTTTCAAGGCTTTAACCGTTTTCGAGAAAACTGAAAAAATAATTTTTGAATGCCGTTTTTGGTTTGGGTACTTAGAATCATGGGATTCAGTTGAAACATTTACTGCATGTTCATGGTATATAGCATTCAATTAGCAAACGATTGAACGAGTTCGTTAACCACCAAAATCGGTCCACCGGAAGGGGGGGTTTACCCCGGACCCAAAACACTTAATTTGACTATGTCAGCCGTACTATTTGTTATATTTCAACGAAACTTGGTATTCGTAGTGGTAATATAGAGAGAAAAGTGAGATATAAAAATGAACTAGATCGGTTCATTAGAAGGGGGGGTTTACTCCGGACCCACAATACCAATTCGCCACTACCAGCCGTGATTTTTGGTATATTTCGATGAAAATCGGTATTCGTAGTGGTAATCCACAGGTAAATAACTGTTGTAAAAATAAACTAAATCGGTTCATTAGGAGGGGGGGTTTACTCCGGACCCACAATACCAATTCGCCACTACCAGCCGTGATTTTTGGTATATTTCGACGAAACTCGGTATTCTTAGTGGTAATCTACAGGTAAATATGTGTTGTAAAAATAAACTAAATCGGTTCATTAGAAGGGGGGGGGGTTTAATCTTGACCCAAATTCTTAATATACTCATACCGGTCGTAATTTCTGCTGTATTGTAACGAAACGCGGTATACGTCGTGGGTAACTCATGAGAAAGAAGTGTTGTAAAAATGAGCTGAATCGGTCAATCGGAAAGCGGAGGTTTAATTTGTAATATATTTCAATAGAAAAGCCCGTCAGACGTAGGTTCACAAAGCCGCCGCAAGGAGCGCTTTCTACCACTAGAGTGACTGTATCCTGTTCCTGCGTTAGATCAAAATACGATAATATGAGGTTTTTTGTATTTATTACGTAGTGTAATAGGTACCATGTGTAAACATAACTCTGGAAGCAAATTATTAATTGATCAGTTACTCATTACAAATTTTAAAGAGAACTATTCATGTTTTTATTTTATTTATGTAGGATATTTTAAGCAAATTGTTCTGGAAAGCAATCTACACTACCCAAATTCTGAGGAAAGTGCTTAGTTATGCAGCTCCTGCGTGACGGACTTTTTGTCTTTGATTTTTATACTTAAAATTATGGGATTCAGTTGAAACATTTTCTGCATGTTTGAATTTCTTCAACACTAATATGCTAAAATTTTGGTTACGTTTGGAGCTAAGGAAGGATTAGAATAAAATATTTTATTAACAGACATGAAATGTTTTGGGAACTTCGTATACATTCCCTCATATATCGAAGACGGTTAGGAATATTGGTAAAAGGAGGGTTACCATGCGAAAGCTTACTAAATGTTCTACAAAAAAGATTCTGAAACAATTTTTGATTAGGCTATGTCAATCGCAGAAATAAGTGCTTAAACGTTGAAGTAATTGATTTCGTTTATTCGAACGGTTCTTTTTGTTTGTTTTTATTCCTTGTTATTTTTTAATTGCTTAAAGTTGGATAATGTATTTGACAATAAAACAGATTAATTAAAATAAGAACAACAATTCATTGTTAGAAATATAGCTTGCCAAGAGAAAGAGAGTCGATGACGTCTTTTGAATATTTTCAATTGCCTTTATGCTCTTTGGTTTTTTATTTTATTTTTTAATTGATTTAATTTATAGAATTATTACTGTAGTAGAAGAAAATGTGAAAAATTTTGATATTTTTCAATGCATTGAAACGTACTAAATAGGTATCTCTAGAAGAGGATTCTGGGGTCTGGCGGACCCGACCGGGTAAAGTCGTAAAGCCGTTTGAACAAAGGCCAAACCAAATATTATCTGTTTATATTCTAAGCTTTTCAAATGACAATAGGGATATGAACGGCACCGCGCTAAGATGATGCAGTTCCTGCGAGTCGGACTTTTCTCTGTCTCCAGTCAATTCTTAAGTATGACATTCGATTAAATATCTATTACATATTTGTTTTGTTTTCATGTTAGGTTAATACGTCTTATTAGTTAAACTGTAAATACATTTAAGTTAGATTTATATTGTTCTTGATTTATAGATACATTATATTTATATGGCCTATATAAATATAACCTAATCATACTAATCTCAGAAACGGCTTATCCTTCTCAAACTGCTAAAACTAATCTCGATAACCTTGTTTGATGAAAAATGAGGCAATTGTGTTATAGAATATTATTGGTAACTAGGAATAAAATTACAAAATTGAAAAAACAAAAATGTGAATTCTCCTTCATTATTACATGAAAGGTCATAAGTCTGTTTAGAATTGAACCAATGACAATAGCAAAGGGACAGAAACTTGGATGACTTTGAAAGAAATCTTATTTAATTTTGTTTTGTCGAATCTTTGCCAGAGAGTTAGAGGAACAAAAGAGAGAAATTTCGTTTTTCATAATGCAAACATTGCCGGGAGATTTTTTTTTTTTTTTTTTTAAAGACAGCTAATTCCAAGTGAAAATGTCGGCGAGAAGCCCTTCCGGAAATCTCACTAATTATACCAGATTAAACAGAAGCTTCCCTATCAACTTTTTTTCATTCTGAATTTTTATACTTTTCCTTTCCTTGTCATTTTTTCTTTTTTTTAAATTTACTGGCGCAAAGTGGCGAAAGTCTTAATTCGAGAGCTGGAAGTAATGAGAAGGATCGGTAAGGGTTTGGAGGTAATCAAACAGTTTATTCAAGCAGAGGCTCTTGCGGGAGACAATAAAATTCTCATTTCTTAATTAAAACCGTTGATTGACTTTTATCGAACTTCTTCCTAATTTTACTCTCAAGTCATTCGGAGTGGAATGATTGCTTAATGTCCTTCGATTGCCCTTTACTTTTTTAAGCTCCTCAATAATTAAATTTCTAATAATTTCTGATGCGCTTGATATTCCTAGTTCGCTCCCTGATTTTATTGAGAAGTCAACTCTTCCACTTTTCCATTCTTTAAATATATTTTCGTCTTAATTATAGGAGTCTTTAAATTTCTCCATACGGTCAAAAGAAGCTTTTTTTCTTTATTGTAAATAATAACTATTTCCTATTTTAATATGTAATTGTTAAAAAGTGACCATATTAAATTCATTTATTAAATCGACCAGGCGAAAGGTTGAAATTGACAAGTTATTGAAAATGGGGCTAATGCCACGATTATGTTATGCTGAAAATAAAAGAGGAATATTTGGACTATTATTTCTCATTGCGAAAAAAAAAAAAATTAAATAAAATAATAATAAATTAAATGAAAATTACCCAATACAATAGTCTAAGGCAAATTATAATTGAATCACTATTTAATATAGAGATTAGAACAGGGAAATATCAAGTCTCATTACTTTTTTTTCGCTCTGCAACGACAGCGATTTGGTCTGGTTTGAACAAGAAACAGAAACAAATTTAAATGTCTACTATTATAGATAATTCCAAAACTACATACCTACATGTTATGATTTGAAGAGAACAAAATGAGTTAATGAGATTTGTATACAGAATTATGAATTATAAAATATTTACAGCTCCTCATCCTATTATTTCACGTAATATATTTACACAACAATATTAACCGGAATAATATTATTACAGCATAGAGTTTGCAAAGAAATGCTGTTATCTTCCATTACTGCTTAAGTAAAATTAATTAATTAATTAATAATATATTTCTTAGAAAAAAATAATAGTGCCAAACGTAGATCCTTGAGCCATATGTCATTTATATATGAAAATAATAGCCGATAATTTTGAGGGTAAGTGTGTATGATTAATGTAAGTGTGACAGAAAGAGAGTATGGTGCATGGTGGCTGTATGGGGTTTGGTGTTGGCTTTATTGAAATATGACACAATATTTCTTCTTGGAGTGACATAAATCTCCTTGCGGTAGTAAGTGGGTTCCGTTAGACCCTTCCAGTCCGTGATCCGACTTTCAACCCTTTCTCAATCGATATCTTTCCAAGTCCGTATGCCGCTCTCCTTTCTGCTTCTTTCTCAATCCTCCAATACTTCTTCGCAAGTAAATCTCATATCTCTTACATTTATTTTTTATTCATATACCGTCGAAAATATATTGGTTAGTTCGGCGAATCGAAGGAAATATGTATTTAGAAGATGCACAAGGAAAGCACATTATCTAGCTTACTATTTTTTATATATCATCAGAAAAACTATACAAGTGCGGGCTCAGTATACCTTACTACATACATAACAGAATATTTACATTCTAGCATGGAAAGACAAGAATAGGCCATTCGAGTATGACTCGTTCACCATAATTTCAATACTTCTAAACAAACTCGACTCTGAAACATTTACTGATTTAATGCAGATTTAGGCAAAACATTGAATGATGTGCCTAATAGTCACCAGCAACCTAAATACTTACTCAATTCTAAAAAAAAAAAACACAAAAAAACCACGCCGTCAATGACATTTTTTTAATTTACTGAGCCCAAGACAGAGGGAGATTAGCTCACATTATTCAGTATTTCTGTACAGTGATGACCTCAAGATTTGTTGGATACATTTAATTCATTGAACCCAATAGTAAATATACTAAATAAAATTAAAAACTAATAGGCTAATAGTATTTACCTTCTTTTACCAATATTCGATTATTATACATTATATTTCATATAAAGGTTACGAAATTCAGTTCATCAATATTTTATTAAGGCTAATCCACTATATATTTGTCAAATACCACTCACTCTGCTGATATCATCGCCCAGCCCAAACCACTTGATAGCAACATTGGAAATGTTGCATGGACACTTCTTTTAGAATGTAAACATTCGCTAAGAAAGTTTTTTTTTTATATATTCAAATGGTTAAGTATTTTTAGAGGGGTTGGAATTTTTAGTTTTAAAGAGAGCATGCTCGCCTAAGTATCTATTTTATAGTATTATTTTTAATTGCGGTCAATTTCAACTATGACCTTGATTTGCTAGAAATAAACTGTCCCCATAGAGTTTACGCTATGAGGGACAAAATCACCATTTCAATTGAGGTTCCTTTCAACTTGTCCTCCATCGAGTTTTCCAGGTGATGGTCCATCCGAGGTAATAATACGAGTATCCCAACCCTTGCACAGCCTCCTCACCTATGTGCATCCCCAGTCACAACACTTCTTGGTAATGCTCGCAAATATAATGGGTATTTCCAAATGACATCTGAAAAAATAAATTTTTGAATTTTAACGTACATTTATTATTGAAAACGAATTTTAACCTGTACTGGTACAACTCCTGTTACTGGTAACCTATAGATAACGGGGATCTCTTGGTTATCTGCTTCTTGACACTGGTCCGGAACGCCCCAATGTCAAGAAACATTATACTTTGATTACTTATCAATTGATGAATAACTTATAGTATGACGGGAACCGTGCTATAATAAGCTGGACAAAATTATGTAGTAGCGTTAATTTTGATAATACATTTATTTAACGCAATAAAATAACTACTTATCTGCCGCGACGAAGCACGGGCATTCAGCTAGTAATAACATAAACGTAATATAATAAATTAAAAATAAATACATTAAAAGCAAACATTTTCAAGCTGACGTCGATCTAATTGAAAAATTAACACACTCAAAAAAGAAAACCTGGACAAATTATGTTAAAAAGAAAGAAACAATAAATGTGGCGTTTAGAAGCAGAGAGGTGTAAGTATGAAAAAACTAGTTTTGATATATTGATCTCTAAAGTTTAGGTTAATTTAAAAATTCCACCTTTAACAAACCCAACTTTTCTTAATAAAAACTTGTGTACTTTTGGGGAAAATATCATTAAATCATAAATATTTTGTTGAATCATAGTAATGTTTTTTGCCATTCCTTACATCCACTTACAGCCGTTTTCCTCAAACTTTGCTTCTTACACCTCGGTGATTTGTAGTAGTAATCATGGAAATATATGGCCATTATAGTCTAAGAATCTATTAGAATCTCTTTACTCCTGTCACAGGCTGGATTTGTTCCAATGCCTCAAAGATTTTTCACGGTAGGACTGGATGCTGTGACCATTAAGACACACCCTGATGGACTCGACCTACTTTATCCTTTTCTTTCTTTATATTCAACAAAGATAAGCTCAAAGGAATTATTGCTCGAATGAAAATCGAAACACGTTGTTATATTAAACAGAAAGTTTTCAAGTGAAACATGTAGTAGGAGTCCTATAACTCATTCAAGGGCTCACCAATTTTGCGGGCTTATGGGAGAGCGAATGTGAAATAATTAAACACTTGTAGGCCACAGAGGGAGGGACCAATTTGCGGGATGGTAATGGGCCGTGCTGGGGGTGGTTTTAAACTTTACCCGATTATCCACGATTGTTCGACCCGAAATTGGGACACTTACTCCGCAAATGGGCGCTCTCAAAACTAACACACTCGTTGCTTTAATGAAATGCTCTCAATTACCATGGCCTTATCAAGACATTTATCGCTTATTATTCGCAAGCATTTTTTTTATAGAATCATAATTATAGATTCACCACAAAACTATTTTGTTTAAAATTAAAACACCTACTCCACGGAAATCTTGAAGGAAACTAAGATTTTCAAGCCATCGACTTACAGAGATCTATTACAAGCAACAGAAATTATTTCTCATTTTAGTTATTTTGTTCTACTGACAAAATCAGTTGTTCTACAGACAAAGATTTGTATAGCTTGTTATTTTTGTAAATGTATTTAAATAGCAGTAACATGTATCTATTTACTGCTATTTAAAGAAATTAACAAAATAACAAGCTGTACAAATCTAAGGCAAACACACAAGAATAATTATTTTATCTGCTCCCCTTATAATCGGTCAAATAAACGAAATCTACATGTTTGATGTTAAGCACTTATTCTTCCAAATCTTATCGAAATTTCTTCAGAATTGTTTTTGTGAGAAATTGAGCTTCCGAATAGTTACCGTCCATTTGCCATGATTTCCGGACCGGTTTAGAGTTATTTAAGAAAGTATACGATAATCATGAAAGTGATCATTTGTCTTAATTAAAATATCATTGTTTGGATGCACGTTAAACACGTAGAGAAAATTTCAACTGAATCCAACGATTCAAATACCTAAACCGAAAATTAATTAGAAAAAATAATTGTATCCACTTTTCTCGAAAATTATTACTTGACGTTGGAGAAGCTATAAAAATTGTATCTGGAAGTCTACAAACGAAAAGTCAGAAGCGCGACAATTTTTTTTTGCGCGCGAAATTTTCTAGTCGGCACTTGAGGTCTAGAAAACCCGCTTATGAAGTCAACCTCATAAGGGGCTTTCCTCCTTAGAGAGAGAGAAGGAATGCGCTAAAAGTACTTGCTACAGGGTAGATTACAGATTTCTGAGGAGGAAGATATGTGAAAAACCAATAGAGAATTTCATAAACTTATCTGGGCTCGACAAACAAGGTTTTATAAAGGCATACAATCTGTGTGAATTATGACAATATTGAGGAAGCCGATCCTTGAGAGACAGTGCTTATGGAAGATCAACAAGGGTCACCTCTAAAGGATTATGTGATCCGAGGTTGACCCAGGGTTTTGGAAGCGTCCATAACCCTATAGCTTTACATATACAGTGTCCTCGGGACTATCCAATTTCAATTAAAATAACAATCCGTCTGTTGGATTAACCGACACTGTATACTTTAAGGCCGGAGGAATAATTTTACTTTTTCTTCTACTAACACTTTCCAATTTATTTTTCAATTCTGGACTCTCCTATGGAATCTTCTTTTTACTTTCTGGATTGCAAGGGCTCGTAGGGTTATTGTGATGACGGGAAATTATATTTTGTTAAAATCGCAGAATCATTAGTACAGGGAATCTCTTTTTGTGTTTATTTTTAACAAATGCCTCTTAATACATGGATTGCCACAGTATTTTTTAAGGATTTCGATTTTCATTAAATTGCTAGTGGTTAGGATCCGGTCCAGTAATTTGAGACTTAGATAATAACGCGAATAAAGACAGTCAAGGGCCAGAAAAACGATTTAAATGGTAGTAGGAATTGTGTTCAATCAACGAGAATGCAATTATTACGGGTCCATTTAATAGAAGTAGAGCTCAGATGTAAATAGAAGAATCCGAGTAAAATCAGCAGAATTCTAATTTTTAGAATGATTTCAAATGACATATCCGGAACACAAACATGTCGGTCTAAAGGTTCTTGCACATTTTTGGGAAATTTTCAAATAGTGTAATAAAACAAAATTTAACCATTTCTCACCATTCTACAGGTAGAAGTTAAATATCAGTGCTGTAGAAAGACTCTGGTTTAGATGCAAACAAATTTGAAAGTTCATTTAGCACATCCTGTTTAGAATTTAACTTTTTCCCTGGAGTTTGAAAGACACAAAATTAGTAAAAATTAGTAAAAAAGCAGGGTGCAGCAAAAGCTTTCAAATAAATTCAATGATTTTTTGTAGCACAGTTCGAGCCTTAAGTGGTTTAGCCTAATCATGATAAGAGAACACTTTGTTGACATTGACGATTCGCGAGCGGTTTTTAATCTACGAGATGAACCCATCCTTTCTGCCATCTGATTCACAGTTCATTGTGGCTCTCACTTCACAAGGGTTGAAAAATCTCGTTATTTAACAGGACGTCTTGAACGGGGTTCATCATAAATCCATCTTTAATTTTTGTTTTAAACCATTTCTGAGAAGTCCTTACACTGATAGTGTGCTAGCCATGTAAACTAATTATTTTTATTCTCGGTAGATTAGCTACGGGAAAATAAAAATGTAACACATCACGTTCGTATTGGTTATCAATATTTATTTTCTATGGGAAATACGCGTTCAATGTTTACGAATATTGGCGACAGACTGACTAATGCATTATTCGAGCGAAGGTAAGTGTCGAAAAGTTCGAAATTTTATTGGTCTAGTAGTGAGCCATAGTGGATACCATGCATATGTTTAATGCGCATGAATTTATTTATGTTCGATAAAACGTACAATAAGTCGTTGCGTGTAAATAAATCAGCTTTAAAATTAATAAAATCAAGGTAAATAAAAAATAAAAATAATTAAAATGTTTCGTATTTTAATATTTCTGTTATACCATTGTGGCTAGGAATCCAGCCGAGTATAGCATGTCGAATTCTTTTGTAAGCACGAATTTATAGACTGACCAAATATATATATATATATATATATATATATATATATATATATATATACATATACACACACACACACATATATTCGCCAGCAAAAACAAAACCGGACACTTTTAATACTTTTTATTTCGCTTGCCGATTGTAAGTGATTTTAAGTTTTTGCCTAAGCAGCCTAGTCTGGATGGCAGGTGCAGAGTAGGAACGTACTAAGTTCACTGAAATAACCATTCAATATTAATATGGCATAGGAGATAAGGCTCGTATCATTATAATTCATTTGTACATTTTTTAATAGTAAGTATTTTTTTAATACTTTGTTTAAATACAATTAATTGTTTGTTTGAACACAATTAATTCTTACTGTAAATTTAGAGAAAAAAAAAACACACATTTACTGGATTTTCCGGGCGTAATACACAATAAAAGGGAATGTCAGGGTTTTTTTCTATTTAGGGTATGAACATAACATTTAATACGTTTTTTAATGGTTACTAAAATACGTTGTCTAAAGTATTATTATATTTCATATTGCAGCTACAATTGGTCTATACGATAAACTTGAATGAATAGGTTTAGTATAAATCCATTGGCCCCAGAAGAGCAATCACAAGAGCATAGTGTATTTCCCAGCGGCGAAGAGCATGAATACGTGGAGTTAGCCCTGAATTCTGAGAGAGCATAGTTTTGTTGCAGGCCACAGGGGATTCGATGACAATGGCTCACTCAGTCAAGACCCATCCCTTTTACAATGCCGATACCCTAGGGCTATCAGCCAACATTTTACGGATAGTTCTGCTCTCTTTGTCTCCTCTTCTCCCTCTCTATCTTCATTATTCCTAAAGCTTGGTTTTTTTCAAGCCCTTTTAGTAGAAGTAGCCCAAGGCTTTTATCGCTCTTTACATATCACTCATTGAGACTTTATAAATTGTTGTCTTACATTATCTATTTCTTCTAACTTAGAAGCTCCTTAGCTGGACTTCAAGATTGTTGTTATGGTTTCAACATTTCCTCCAAGTCTTGTCTTGTCACCTCTATCTCCTTCTTATCTGACATACATATTATATATATATATATATATATATATATATATATATATATATATATATATATAAATATATATAAATGTCCTATATTATTGTTTTGATTAGTTTCGTTTGTAATTATGTATATTAATGAATATACATAATTACAAATAAGACTTTAGCTGAAGAAGGCTGCCAAAGACCATGCCGAACGTTTTCGTAATATATATTTTTGTTGACAATTTGACGTTTTCTCTTAGCCGAATCCCAACCATTCCTTAGTAAAAAAATGTTTCGTGCTCTTTTGATTAGTTGTGATTGTAATTATATACATTTCTTTGTTAGCATTATTAATTTTTTTTTTGAAAATCTGACGTTTTCTCTTACAAGGGGATTATGCATTGATGGAATCACCGATTTGGACCATTTTTTTCTGGTGATTCTTTATCGAAAAATAGCCGACACGTGCCCGACCGTTCCGTCTAATATGCCTTAGGAGCTGAGAAATAAAATAAAATAGATTGAAAATTCTTTATTCTGTAAACCTATTTTTATAAGATTAATTAGGGTAATTCTTTTAATTAAATGGTATTTTTTTGACTTAGGGAAAGCTAGTTATCCTTGTTTATAACTAGAAGTGGCTAATCTTTAGTAACAAATGGTCATCCTGTTTTTATATATTAGTATTTTATTTATAAATTTAAATATATATATATATATATATATATATATATATATATGTGTGTGTGTGTGTGTGTGTGTGTGTGTGTGTGTGTGTGTGTGTGCGCGCACGCTCCAGTAATAATGGTACAATTGAAGGAATATAATACTTGGCAGGCTAAAAAAATCGAGTTAATCAAAACAAAATTTAACGATTTTTCTTTTCAAAGAATCCTGGTGCAGTTTAGGTAGGCAACATGTTAACGCGGTTTTGAGAAAAATGTAACAAAATTAGATTTTTGATTTCGTACTTAAGAAAAACAACACAATGACTTGGAAATGTATGGTAAATTTGGACTTTTCCTATATTTTGTAAAAATATTTCATGCAAATGTATGAAAAAAAAAAAAAATGTAAATAGAGGTAATTGGCACGTTGGAGAACTTAGTAAATTTCCAACAAACAAGATGCACATGCAAATTTCTATACGACCAACAAGACACACTAAAATAAAACGTCCTAAGAGTCAGATTTCTGAGTTCATTTCGTTCTATTAATGGTGTTTAGAACTATGATTACAATCTGTACTGAAAATTCCAAATCACTAGGGGTAAATATTGAACGGAAACAAGCTGAAATTAATGCTGCCTGGATTCAGTTTTCAATTAATGATGGTTAACCGAACCATGGGTGTCCTGAAAGTTCATTGCCTTGGAGCATATTAAAATAGCGTGTATGTGTGAGCAATGTATGAGTAGCGAAGACAGATGAGAAGAATGAATTTAATATATGGGACATCTTATTAGACATACCGCTGCTGGCATTCTAAAATACCTCGAATATTCGGAAGTTAAGTAATCCGGAAAGAGATCCTTCATTCACCACAGGAATGGGCAACAAAAAAAGAGCATTTTTTTTTTATT
This sequence comes from Gonocerus acuteangulatus, assembly GCA_946811695.1. NCBI lineage: Eukaryota > Metazoa > Arthropoda > Insecta > Hemiptera > Coreidae > Gonocerus > Gonocerus acuteangulatus. The sequence continues at coordinate 97,822,822 of OX328123.1, read as the reverse complement.
CTAGGAATCGCTCCTCTTATTTGCAGTTTGCAATGAGTCCAATAACTAAGTATGGAGTAACTCAGAGAGGTGTTTTGTTCGAAAATATAATGACTCGCAGACTTATCTATCTACTATTGTTAACATAATCATCCCATGAGGTACACCTTATATATTTTATTTTCTTAATAGAAAGTATGATTACCTATAAAATTATTATAAATTCATTGTCAAGAAAGAAAGAAACAAAACATTTGGTTTTGAGGCCGTTTATAGAATATCGACGGTAGCTTTGTTTTTTAAATGCTGTTGTCTTTATATAGCCTAATGAAAAACCTACATCGTCTGAATGAACAAAATTTAGATTTAATCATTATTTATAATTTACGTTTCTTCTCTTCTCAAGTTATATTAATTTTATAGTTTCTTATTATATGAATTCTGTAAAGCAATTCTTCATTTTTCAATTTGTATATATGTACCTTCATAGGTACGAAACCCACTCCCCTAAGGTTGACTTCTTGATGCTATGCGGAAGTGCCCTCTAGGACATTTTACGTTTCAGGACCCATAGATCGAATGAAAGTAAAGGTCGTTCTGAATTGTGCGTGCATTTGTGTGTGTGTGCGTGTTCATATTTATATATGTATTTTTGCAGCTCTGAGTATGGAAAAAACTTAAGACCTTTGTATGAAATATACCTAAGAACCGGTAAAATAATTCCCTTCAATCTACAAATATTCTCTTCTAATATCCAGTACCTTATTTTTCCAGTAGTCTACATAATTTACTGGCTCTTCAGATTGTAAAATCTTTTTAAACTGCTATCCCTCAAACCATCAATATTAGTCCTCAATCAATATCAAATCCTTGGTCGAGAGAATTATGCAAACTGGAAGTGAAGAAAACCTGAGAAAGTAAGCCCATCCGGTTTCATGCATAAATGGTCACAAGAAGACAGTGGATTGAACACTGGTGAAGACATTCCTGCAAAGTCAAAAATAATCTCTATTTTTTAGTATTGCTTAGGGTAACGTTTAATGAATAAAAAAAAAAAAAAAATCAGTCCCGTAACAGGCCGCGAGGGCCCTGAGGGGCAGATACTAAGAGGTATCTGATTCATGACCACACGACACACTAGGGAGATAGTATGGTCAGTACTATGCTCCGGCCGCCTAATTTTCCCCTTGGCCGCTTCGACTGCTAGAGTCATTAGCACCCAAGGTACCCATTATTAAATTAATTAAAGGCTGGGTCGGCCTAGGGACGGCCAGGGAGGCCGAATTTAACTCATGAGCGAAGACACTAGAAGAAAAAATCTTTAGTGCTTGCTCGGGATTTGAACTCAGGCCTCCAGCTTATTAGTCCAGTGCTCTACCACTGAGCTAAGCTCGCCCCCATTTTATGAATAAACTAATTAATTATATTACGTTTGAAGACACGCATTATTGGGACCCTTCAGTCAATATCCCAATAGAATATCATATATTTTTTGTGCCCCCTCATTTTTTATTTTTCATGTACAAATAACCGTAACTAGCCAGTTGGGAAATGCTGGCCTAGAGCGTCACATTTTGTTAATTAATCTCGAATCTTGTCTACAAGAAAACTTGCATAGTATGCCATTCCTGCGATCGACTTAGGATAACACCAATTCGCTTAAAACTTGAACTAAAAAAAAAAGTCCAATTTGGGGCCTGCCAAGAAAGGGAAAGTTGGTAACCTAATCACAAAAACACCTACACAATATGAAGAAGGAATTAATAATGACAATTTTCTATATTATATGAGCCTTGCATTAGGATTGACGGTTTCGTGAATTTTATTAAGTAATTATTTAATTAGAATTTACAAAGTAGGAATTAAAAAACACCTTAACAAACACCTTATATATATATATATATATATATATATATATATATATATATATATATATATATATATATGTACATACACATGCGTACATAAGGAACCACCAGACAAAGATACGATAGATAAAAAAACTTTTTTCGAGGAGCGTAATCCCGTTTGAAGCGTTGTAGTATACACTGATCATTTGTACAGAGAAAAGCTCATACAACAAATTAAACATCACCAAGATTAGATAAAAATTAATGACAGAGCTAGATGGAGTGAGAGAAAACTTCATTAAAAAAATTAAATAAAATGGGCTGCCCAATTACATTGGGTTGCTAGGTACACAGCGTGCTTATCATCCATTCGGAAATAGGGTAAATTTATAAGCTGAGGATGTAAGATGCTCAAAATAAGGAATAGTGATTAAACAAAATAAGACGAAAGAAGAAGATAGTGAAAGAAGAGAAGGAATTGTTGGAATTGAAAATATAGTGTAAAGTATATAAAGAAATAGTGTGAATGGATGATAAGCTCTCAGTGGCCGTAAATATGATTGGCCATTATTCCGAGTGTGTCCACTAAAATGGACTCAGCTAACGCTGCCAGCTGGTCTGTGTTTAGTCCTAGTCCTTGAAGGAAGATGGCCGTGTTCTTCGGAATTGTTCCTCTCGATCCGAACCAATAGCCCCTTTACTATATTCTTGCGCTTCCCAAGTTCCTCTTGGAACTTCTCTTGGTAGTATGCCGAGCATTTCGTGTATATGTTTTTCTTTTCGGCATCTACTTTTTCTTCTTCCTTGATATCATTATTTTCGTATTGTGGGGTCGAGGATATACGCTGTTTTCTCGTTTTTAGGGAACGCTATGATGTCGGCATACCTTGGAGTACCTTCTTCATCAACACCATACACCTCTTCGAGGCATTGAAATCCGTTGTCTGAAAGGTGGCTTATTATTTTATGCTTCACGTTGTGGTGCCTCCGGGTGACGAGGAGCATGCTGTTAGGACAACTACCAAATACATGGGCTGTTGTTTCGGTCTCCCTGCCGCATTTGCGACAGAGGGTTCCCAAATCAGCTGCTCCTGCGAGACCAGGAACACCACGCAGTGGCGCATAGTTAACATTTAGCTTCAATGCTTTCATCCATTCAGAACTAGAGAGGATTTTTTTCTCGCAGACGAACCTATTGGCGTTAGGAAACTCCTTAAAGTGCACAACTCCTATCCCTTGCCATTTCGACATTGCCCACTCGTCAAATGACTTTTCCCGTAGCATCCTTCTAACTTTCTTTGTGCTATGGTCTACTCCGAGGTCTTGGATTCTGATTTTTAGTCGTTTACAGCATTCTGTCGAATTATAATTATATAAAGAAGAAGAAAAAAAAGTGTAATGGTACCTGTAATGTAAATCATGAACGAATATTTGGGAAATTGTGAACGTTTCAGATAAACCGCCCTTTTTAAATCCTTTGCCCCAGCACCATTTCTTAGCTCTACCTATCGGGAAAACCTAAAAAATTCCATTCCATGCTCGCAACGTGTTATCATCTAGAGACCACGTCACGCGGTCACTCTCCCCATATAGTAGGTTAAGGATTCATATTAGCCGAGTAGGCAGAACGTGACAATATGCAAGAAGGTTACCAGCTGGAGAAGCGGCCTGGAATTAACTTAGATAGGGCTCCACTAAGGAGTTAGTAGTAGTAATGCCATGGGATATTGAAGCCTAGGAAACAAAAAATATTCTAAGAGTTTTCTGTAAGGAATAAACGACTTGCAGATAGCATATAAAAGAGGACTTACAGGACTGTAGCTAAGTCTAGACTTGAAATCCTCTTTGACAGCGAATACCCTTTGTAAGAAAAAACCTAACTCTTGTCGGCAACTATTATCCTCAAAGCCTCTTATTAAAGTTTACCTCCGTTCCTAGGATAGATTACAATAGTTCTTCTAACTTATTAAGTAGTATTCTACCTGAGGATTCATTTTAGTTTTTTTTTTATATTTTTTTAAACATAATTATAACTTAAATACGTTCTACTGTCACGCCATTGAAAATGGGTAGGGTCATATGTTTTTAACCATGTGATGAGGTTTAAGGGGTTAAACAAACCCCTTCATAGTAGTTCATGGTTCCATGATAACATGTAACAGGCATTATTTATTACGTCCATTTATTATTGAAATAGAATTTTAGGATACGCTATCTATAGGTTACCACCCTTTTCTAGCCAGGGTAGGGCTGATACCTTTCCCTTTTAGCATTTTCCTCCGAAGGAAAGTAGCTATTGAGGTTGCACTCATGACGGAATTTTTGAAAAATGTCTTCAAATCTTTATCGATCCTACCTAGTAGACACCGAAAATGACCCCCGTTAAAATGTATATATATCTGTATATATATGTATATGTATATGTATATGTATATATATATATATATATATATATATATATATATATATATATATATATATAGATATATATGTGTCTGTTTTAGCAGCCATATAGCAGCCAGAGTTTTTGTTTATTCTTCACGAAACGTGGTATATAGCATTCAATTAGCAAACGATTGAACGAGTTCGTTAACCACCAAAATCGGTCCACGGGGAGGGGGGGGGGGGGGGTTTACCCCGGACCCAAAACACGAATTTGACTATGCCAGCCGTAGTTTTTGTTATATTTCAACGACACTTGGTATTCGTTATGTTGGTCTAAAGAGAGAAATACGTTGTAAAAATAAACTAAATCGGTTCATTAGGAGGGGGGTTTACTCCGGACCCACATTACCAATTTGCCACTACCAGCCGTAATTTTTGTTGTTAACAAAACTCGGTATTCGTGGTGGTAATCAACAGAGAAAAATCGGCTGTAAAAATAAACTTAATCGGGTTATTTGGAGGGGGGGGGGGGTTTACTCCGGACCTAAAGTACTAATATACTCATATCGGTCGTAATTTCTGCTATATTTTAACCAAACGCGGTATACGTCGTGGGTAACCCATAACAAAGAAGTGTTGTAGAAATGAAGCAAATCGGTCTATTGGAAAGGAGGGTTTACTTTAAACTCTGTTTCATTAGAATTAGCCCGCCAGACGTAGGTTCCCAAAGCCGCTGCGAGGAACGCTATCTCCCACAAGGGGGACTGTATCCTGTTCCTGCGTCAGATCAAAAGGCGGAAAATAAAGTTTTTGTTTATTTATTAAGTAGTACAGTATCATGTATTAACATAACTCTGGAAGCAAATTATTTACAAAATTAATAATTGAACAGTTCTCATAAGAAATGTAAATGGGCAGAACTATTCACGTTATTATTTTATTTATATAGGCTATTTACAGCAAATTATTCAGTAATGTAGTCTACACTACAAAAATTCTGAGGAAAGTGCTTAGTTATGCAGCTCCTGCGTGACGGACTTTTTTCTAAATAAAATCTACTACATCTATATCTATAGTAGATAGATAAATAGTCTTTATTAATCAACAAATAACAACAAAAGAAATTCTAACAAATTATACAAGAGTACCGGGAGAAATATATTCTAAACAAAAAAGAATTAATATAATACTACTTAGGACTCTTAAAGACTAATACTCTTGGCTAACTGCCACATATGTGTACTGTACATGTATAAACTGTGTGTGATTTTTAACACGATAGAGGATATTTTATTTATCCGTCGCCGCTTTTGAAACTCGGTTGAATAAGAAACTATTGGGTTGAGTTCGTTAACCCGGAAAATCTGTCCATCAATTGTGGGGTTTATTCCGTACCCAAATTACTAATGGTCCCGTAAAGGTAGTAATTTATGTTATGTTGCAATAAAATTCGATGAATGACATGGTGAACTAACGAAAATAAGCAAAATCATTTTATTAGGAGGGGGTGGGGGATTTGAGTTAAGTTTGTAGTAGAGGAAGTATTTAGACAAAAAAATACAACTGTGTTTTAAGTTTCAAATGAATTATTTGTCCTATTGAACAAATTGATAACTTTTCACATGCATTTAAATATCTTTTCAACAGTAAAATGACTTTGTCAAGATAACAAAGCATTAAAAAACGAATGACGTTGGGTTTTTGGCACTTTCCTCCGAAGGAAAGTAGCTATTGAGGTTGCACTCATGACGGAATTTTTGAAAAATTTCTTCAAATCTTTTTCGATCCTACCTAGTAGACACCGAAAATGACCCCCGTTAAAATTTATATCTATCTATCTATCTATCTATCTATCTATCTATCTATCTATATATATATATATATATATATATATATATATATATATATATATATATATATATGTCTGTTAACACGATAGTGGCCAGAGTTTTTGTTTTTTCGTCACGAAACTTGGTAGATAGCATTCAATTAGCAAACGATTGAACGAGTTCGTTAACCACCAAAATCGGTCCACCGGAAGGGGGGGTTTACCCCGAACCCAAAACACTAATTTGACCATGCCAGCCGTAATATTTGTTATATTTCAACGAAACTTGGTATTCGTTGTAGTAATCTAGAGAGAAAAGTGAGATGTAAAAATAAACTAAATCGGTTCATTAGAAGGGGGGGGGGTTTACTTCGGACCCACAATACCAATTCGCCACTACCAGCCGTGATTGTTGTTATATTTCGACGAAACTTGGTATTCGTAGTTGTAATCTAGAGAGAAAAGTGAGATGTAAAAATAAACTAAATCGGTTCATTAGAAGGGGGGGGGGGTTTACTTTGGACCCACAATACCAATTCGCCACTACCAGCCGTGATTTTTGTTATATTTCGACGAAACTCGGTATTTGTAGTGGTAATCTACAGGTAAAAATGTGTTGTAAAAATAAACTAAATCGGTTCGTTAGGAGGGGGGGGGGGGGTTTACTTCGGACCCGAATTACTAATATACTCATACCGGTCATAATTTCTGCTGTATTGTAACGAAATGCGGTATACCTCGTGGGTAACTCATGGGAAAGAAGTGTTGTAAAAATGAGCTAAATTGGTCAATAGGAAAGGGGGGTTTACTTTGTAATATATTTCAATAGAATTAGCTTGCCAGACGTAGGTTCGCAAGGCCGCCGCAAGGAGCGGTATCTCCCACTAGAGGGACTGTATCCTGTTCCTGCGCCAGAAAAGACGAAAATATGAAGTTTTTTGTATTTATTAAGTAGTGTAGTAGGTACCATGTGTACACATAACTCTGGGAGCAAATTAATTACAAAATTAATAATTGAACAGTTACTTATTACAAAATTAATAATTGAACAGTTACTTATTACAAAATTAAAAGAGAACTATTCATGTTTTTATTTTTTTTATGTAGGATATTTTAAGCAAATTGTTCTGGAAACCAGTCTACACTACCCAAATTCTGAGGAAAGTGCTTAGTTATGCAGCTCCTGCGTGACGGACTTTTGTTTGTATGGTAGTACGGAGTATTCTTACTTAAAAATAAGCGGATGTCGAGGAACTGAGGTAAGGTTGGGGCTCTATTCCGTCGCAATCGACACTGTCGGAAACCAAATCTACTAGATATAGGACCATACAATCGTAAAACAACTCGTTTTTCTTATATTTATGATCAGGTATTTGGAATTTGATTTATATTAAAATGTTAAGGAGGCCCAATGGCCGTGAGTGTTAAGGCGTGAGCACTTGAGGCTCCATGCCAAAGGTCGTGGGTTCGATTCCCACTATGTGGTGGTGGCTTTTCTTTAGACAAAAGAAAAGGCATCAGCCCTATCCTGACGAAAAAAAGTGTGGTAACCTATAGATAACTCGTCCTAAAATTCTTATTTAATAATAATGGACGTGAAAATTTAAATAAATAAATGTTAAAATAAAATAAATACAACAGGAAAAGGAATAAATTTGGCAGCAAAATATTATGGGTTTGAGTCTTAAGCTTTTCAAAATACACCTAGACATTATGATATTAAGGGAAGACGGCAGAATGACGCAGTCGGACTTTTTTAAGGATTGGATAAGTCTAGTTGAATTACGAAAATATAAACGAAGACAATTTTTCCTTAGCTTGAGATGATTAAATCAATTGGTCTGATTAAATAGAACGCTCATGTCATTCCAGCTTCCTTAAGAGATGTTACCCAGATGGAATTTCCCGAACAGTTACACAAGAATATAAAACAGTTTACAGGGAAGTTTACAATCTACGCAGAGTAAATTGGGATGTGTTGTTGGGATCAAACTTGAAATGACTGTTAGCAATAGCCACTTCTATGTGTTCTTTTATGTTACATTTTGTTTATCCACAAATTGAATCGCAGGGATTATTAATTTACGTTAGAAAAATAGTTCAATATTTTCCAAATCGCCTCCGCGGCATTTTTGGCCTATTCTGGCGCTTAAAATGTTAGGCAATTAATGATCCACTTCCATACAAATTTGAAATGAGTTCTCTCTCTTATTAGTTCTGAATGCTCAAATGTAGGGATTATATTTTCATATAATGTTAGCATATGTTTACTCACTGGGCTTTAATAAATGTGCTAAACCGTTTGGGTAAATTTGAAGACGAAGACACTAAATGTACTTGCTTTCCCAAATTTGAATTTTTCGACTTACTGCTGATGCCGAGTCTTATTTGTAATCTTAATTTTGTTTCATTAACGCCAGGTTATCTTCTGGTTGCCAACCTTTATGAAAACCCGTGTCGCCAGGGATCGTTTCAACAAGCCAACCCTGGATAAACTTGAACTGCCACAGGCGGGACTCAAACCCACCCATTTCACACATGAAGATCCAGCATGTTAGCCAATAGACCAAGGAGAGACCCCAGTATCTTTAATAGGTACACTTTTGTTCTGGAATGTATCGACGAATTAAATTTAAAATTTAAATATAAGCAGACAATATTACCGCGTTCATCAAATATTAGCAACACTCTTTACGTGGTTCCTTAATATATTTTGTTAATTTTTTTTATCTTCATTAAAGTACCTATATAATAATATATTGTCAGTCCCGTAACAGGCCACCAGGGCACCGAGGGGCAGATTCGTGACAATATGTCACACTAGGGAGATAGTGTGGTCAGTACTATGTTCCGGCCGCCTGATTTTTTCCTTTGCAGTTACCCATTATAAATAAATTAAAGTGTTTGTGGCCCTAGAGCTAACCTCGTCGCGTAAAGTAAATAATAGTGGAAAGTAAAGTTGCAGAACCGAATTGTAAAATGGCAATGGTAATCTTATTAATACTTTGACACCACAGTGTTGCAACACTATACTGTTTTAACACTGACATCTTTATTTATGCCACCGGTTGTCAAAGTGTTAACAGTGAAAAGCAGGGGCGTAGGAATTCAGTCTACAGGTACGTTGGTCCTAAATAACCCTTCCATCCCGTTACCGTATTACACTGCAGTGATAAAGCATTCAGCACCTCCTCACAGGATTTTAGGAAATTAGAAATCTGAAAGATATTTTTTGAAAATAATTTACTCAATTGGAAACACTCACACACACACACACACACGCACGCACGCACGCACGCACGCACGCACGCACGCACACACACACACACACACACGCACGCACGCACGCACGCTCACACACACACACATATATGTATAAGTGAAATGCTTCCTTTCATGGATGAAATTTTATTTTGGCACTTATTTAATTTAAAGTGCGATTAATGTAGATCGGAAGTATGTTAAATCTATTTTTTACAAAAAAGAATTCAAGGTGCCTGCAACAATGACTGGAGAAGGAAGTTGCGTCACAAAACACACATCTGAAACCGAGTTAAGAAACCTTAAGCAAAAGTTGGTTACATACTGTAATAAAACAATCGAAAACAATTATTATGAGTGATAAACGCTTTCGGTAGCTCCTGCTACGCATTAAGAACTAGACCGTTGAAGTTGAACACATTTTAGCTCTGATGATGGTAGAAGGAGTTGCTAAAATCGTTAAACATTAACATAAACTTTTTTTGTGAAGACAGTGACTATATTAATTTCTTCTGAACATCGTCCTTAATTGGGATGATATACTTCACATTCATAACACAGTAAATTAAACAAAATATATAAATCTACTATTATTATTTATAAAATAGAGATATAAATATGATTTCTAAATAGATAAAAATGGGAACTACTAAGAACCAAGGAATTTCCCCAAAGCTGGAGACCTTTGGATGGAAAGTATTTGAAAAATCTGTAGCGGTTAGCCGGTGACACAAAGAGATGGCCGGAGCCAATAAAGAAGCGATGCTAATATCGTGCTGAAGCCCTACAACTCCCACCTTATATTGGAAGTGTTGGCATACCCATACCAGCTCTTCCATACCAGTGGCTTTCTTAGCATACCCCAGTCTCCAGTCATCTCATACCTTAGCAAACTTAGAAATCGGCAGGTTGGGAGGCCAGAGAATATTGAGCATTGGAGTAGTTGATCCTACGTGAACTTCCCAAAGCACAGGCGGATTATCAGGGGGAAAATTGTTTGTAAAAAATAAATAAAACCATCACTTGTGCGAACTAATTTTTTATGGGAAAATGTTTACCTTAGAAATGACGTTTAAGAAATCTTACTAGAATCCCACGGTAATTTGGCATTCATTTATATAAATGAATTTTCATTTAGAACATTAATTTAAATTAGTTTAATTTGGCGTTATTTAGTAAATCATGTTATCGTCGAATAAAACATATATTAGTATAATTAAGCAAATTTTTAACAGCTTACAAAAAAACGAGAAAAAAGGTGGAAATTTTTGGAACACAATTTTGGACATCGTAACTTTGTTTGGGCTGGATAGGAGGTGAACATATCAGAAGTCCTCGCCCGTAGCCTTTGTGCCGGGGGGAGGGGGGTTTAGAAAGTCCCATTTTTCGGGTTTTCACTTATATCTCGGAAACCCTGCGTCCTATCGACATGACCTCTCTATAACAAATGAAAGCTGATTAAATATGCTACAAGTTCAACTCAATAAAGTTTTTCGAGATATCTTTAGTTTTCGAAGTATCCGCTCTTGAATGTCTGTCATTTTGGGAAAGAACACACTTTTTGCTCTTTTTGACCGGATAAATCTTTAACGATAAACCCAAAAAATAAATGCCGTTTAAGGGCTGTAGAGCATTACATTCTCTTCAAGAATATATACAACTTTACTATTTTATGTATTTTCCTTCAAATGTGAAAACAGTTTTAGTGTTCATCGTGATATCTGGCCACGACTGTCGAGTAATAAACCAATAATTTCTCACCATTTCCAGTTAATGTATTGTCCAAACTATACTCCATTATGTAAATATAGTGAGCACTGGACGTATAAATAACACAAAATATATAATTTTTGGCCCACTGATCAGTTATTCACACTCAATTAGATAAGATATTGTGCATTATATTGGCAATGGTTTTGCTAAGACCATGTGAGTGCGTATATAACGTTTGAAAGAAAATACATAAAATAGTAAAGTTATATATATTATAGAAAGCGAATGGAATGCTCTACAACCCCATAGCCGACATTTATTTTTTGAGTTAATCGTTGAAGAGATATCCGGTCGAGAATAGAAGTGTGTTTGTGTTTTTCCCAAAATGACAGACTTTCAAGAGCGGATATTTCGAAAACTGAAGATATCTCGAAAAACTTTATTGAGTAGAACTTATAGGAAATTTAATCAGCTTTCATTTGTTAAAGTATGGTCATGCCGCTAGGACGCAATCTTTCCGAGATATAAGTGAAAACCCGAAAAATGGGACCTTCTAAACCCCCCCCCCCTGGAACAAAGGCTACGGGTGTGGACTTTTGATATGTTCACCTCCTATTCAGCCCAAACAAAGTTAAGAAGTCAAAAATTTTGTTCCAAAAATTTCCATCTATAACTGTTTGTTGACTGGACTGTGAGGAGGGATAAAGAAAAGGGTCATTTCCATATCAAGTGATCCACAGTTTTTCCCCTCATATTTTTTGATTTTTTTAAAACTTTGCTCATCAATAGTACCCCATCAGACAATTAAAAATCCAATTTTTTAGAATTTTATCTTTATTAGTTTTCGAGTTATGAATGTTTAAGTTTTTTAAAAAAGCACATTTTAAGACTGACACTTGATCATAAAATGTACCATAACTCCCAAACGAAATGAGCTAGAGAGGTGCGGTAAAAAGCATTCGTTAGTGTATTAAATGCTGATTAAAATGATGTATATCTTGACTTATTTATGAAAATTGAAATTTTAAGGTAATTATTAAAACTTTAAAATTTAAATTTCTCTTAAAACGTATGTTTAAATTTTTTTTAAAAAAATAAAATTTTTCTTTGATATTTTATCTCAGTTTTGTGTAAATTGCAAGTTGGGATCTCAATGGGATCATATTTATTTTAATTATAAACTTTATGTTGGTACATAAAAAAATTGAAATTTTTAGAAAATTAAATGAAATCCATCTAATACGCAGGGTGTGCCCCCCCCCCACAAAACGGCCTAACTTTGGGAATCAATGCAAGATGAAAAAATAAAGAAAAAAAGTCCTTTGGCATATATCTCGATTTGCTTCCTTTCCGAGAAAAACGTAAAGAACTAAAACACAATTGTGAAAAGCCATTATTTCATATTTCCTATATAAAAATCATTAAAAGTACGTTTCATCTTCCATTCCCTCTACCCACAAACCTACCCCCCCTCCCCTGAAAAAAAACAACAACTAAATTTCTTGCTCGAAAAAATTAACTGGCAACATGTAAAGCTGAGAGTTCAACATAATTTAAAATATCTACTTTCCTTCTGAGGAAAGTGCTAAAACACAAAAAAAACAAAAAAAAAAAAACTTTAAATTCTTAATAAAAATAAATTTCCAATTCTTAAAATATTTTAAATTTAACTCGGGACGCCTAAATAATTATAAAATAACTATTTCTTCTTCTAGTAATTCTAAATAATCAATTTACAAACTGTTCAAAGATTTGTCCCCTTGTAATACAGGCATCACATCGCACATTGATAGACTGGATGGCATTAGTGCATTGCTTTGCTGTAATCTGTTTCCAGGCCCATCTGATGCGATTGGTGAGGTGCTCCCTTGTGCCAATGGGCTCCCTGTAGACCAAATCTTTAATGTGTCCCAATGCGAAGAAATCCAAGGGCGTGAGGTCTGAAGAAAAGCCGGCCAAGATACCGGCCCACCAGGTCCTATCCAACGCCATGGATAGTTAGTGTCCAACCAATTTCGGACGACCCTCCCGTAGTGGGCTGGACAACCGTCGACTTGGAACCAGCTTCCCAATCTCTGTGCCAAAAGGATCTCCTCCAAGAACGACGACAGTTTGTTATAGAGGAATGCGTCGGAAGACTCTGCGTCAAGTCGAGGGGTCAAGAAATTCGGACGTAATTTTTCATTATTACACACAAAACCAGAGGCATATTCACTCCTATATTAAGGGGGGGGGGGGAGTTAAAGGAGGTGGGGGTGAAAGAGTGAGTGGTGGTTTGATAAATGTACTTTAAAAAAAATTGATATCCCTTTAAATAGACGTCTTTTTCATAATTTCTTTTACTTTTTCGCGTTTTTCTCGGACACTAAGCCAAAACGAGATGTATGCCAAAGGACTTTTTCCTTATTTTTTTCGTCTTGTGTCTATATTAGATGAATTTCATTTCATTTTATGAAAATTTTTAATTTTTGACGTACCAACGAGATACCAAGCTACCTTTGATTATGTTATTAATTAAAATAAATATGATCCCATTGAGATCCCAACTTAAAATTTACACAAAACTGAGATAAAATATCAAAGAAAAATTACATTTTTTTTTGAAAAATTTTAAACATACGTTTTAAGAGAAATTTAAATTTTAAAGTTTTAAAAATTACCTTAAAATTTCATTTTCCATAAATAGATCATGATATATATCATTTTAATCAGCATTTAATACACTAACGAATGCTTTTTACCACGCCTCTCTAGCTTATTCCGTTTGGGAGGTATGGTCCATTTTATGATCAAGTGTGGGTCCTAAAATGTGCTTTTTAAAAAAACTTAAACTTTCTTAACTCGAAAACTAATTAAGATAAAATTCTACAAATTTGGATTTTTAATTATCTTATGGGGTACTATTGATGAGCCAAATTTAAAAAAAATCAAAAAATATGAGGGAAATTTTTTCCGTGTTTTTGGATCAGTTGATATGGAATGACCCGAAAAGCAAGTGACTAGGTTGACATTTGAGACATTCCTAGACAGGAACTGCGATGATAAATGATTACACTGAGTAAAGGTCAGAGAGGCTGGTTATCACCGACGGAGAGGAAATACTCATGAACGGATCTGCACTTAACTTCCTTCAGCTTGTGTACTTTCAAGGACTTAACCTTTCTCATCAAACAAATATAACATTTTTTTCTAAACTGGGAATAAATTAGAGTTTACCCCATTTGGGATCAAATAAACGGGCATAAATAAATCTTATATTTAAATTATCAATTATCATTAATTTGTCTCTACTCCTTTTTTTTTTTTTTTATTGCATTCAAATTTAAGAGAACGATATCTTGTGGTATTTCAATTTATTCCGAAGGTGGAAATTTAAAGCTCAAGAATTTCTGACATTTTGACATGGCTAGACGGTGTTTAAAAAAAAAAAAAAAAATTTAAAATGGTCGAACACTAAAAGTTATTATTATTTTATCGCAGAACAGACTTTCAGAGCGATTCTACCAGCCCCAAAACTCCCGCTCTCTGGGTTGAGCACATTAATATCCCCCAGAAATAAATATATATGCAGGCTAGGCCAAAAAATGATTTAATCTCGTAAGATGATGATAGTGGAATTACCAGTAGGCAATTTGACTTACTGATCAGTGTGAAGACTATTCGGTAAATGTAACTCACCTGGAAAAAAAAAAAAATACCTGTTATTTATTTTTCTAGTGACACAATATTTCGATTCCACATTATCAATAATTAACTAAACAGAACTTTTCTCATTACAAAAATTAATTTATTAGAGCCATTCAAATATATCATTATTTAATTTTAGTACTTAAGGCACTTATGAAGAATTTATGAAAAATGTATTTCTAAAGCCCATTAGAAGTTGGGGTTTACATCAAAATAAAAATAATAATTGTATATAAGCCAACGGCCATAGCCACGTTGAATACACCGGTTCCCCTAGATCACCGAAGTTAAGCAACGTCGGGCGTGGTCAGTACCTGAATGGGTGACCGACCATGTGCTGTTGGCATTAGAAAAGGGTGGCAACCTGTAGATAGCCCGGCGCTAATGACCAAGTTGTAGATGCGCCGTAAAAAAAAATAAATAAAGAAATAAATGTATATATTGGTACAGACATACAATAATTTGGATGTAACTTTTCTATGGTATATTAAGTCCTTTGGTTCTGAGTCACTGATATAAGAAATTTTTCACGCTTACTTATATACATATTAGTAGACATCAGGATTTGAAAGATAAGATTCCATTAGAAGAAATAATATGTAAATATAATAATGTAAAGAAAAATAAAGCCTTATAATATTAAAAGGACTTCCGAGATACGGAATTAAAGACGGCACGTAACACAAACTGTGTAATAGAATGTAAGTGCTTGTAAGTGCTTAGGCAAGGCTCCTCACGTAACACAACTTAACCTTAATAATACATTATTCAATTGCGTAAAATAAAAACGTTTATGTGAAAGTATTACTCTTTATTACGTATGTATTCAATATAAATCAAACTGAAAAATTGTCAGATTTTCCGTTTATATAAATATATAATTATTTTCCAAAAAAATTTAAATGAACATCTTAAGACCTTCTGATTCAAGGTATAAGTTCGAATCAGTAATAATGTTAAAGAAACGTCTAATTATTAAACATTAATTAACACTCCGTGCCAAGGGTCGTGGGCTCGATTCCCACAAGGGGTGGTGGATTTTCTTTAGAAAAAAAGAAAAGGCGTGAACTCTATCCTGGCTAGAGAAGGAGTTAATAATAATGGACGCTAAAATTTAAATAAATAATTAACATAATATACCTTTACAAGACGTGACGAGACACGTGAGAGGCACTTCGGAACGTGCTGAAAACTATTTTTAGATATGATTCAATTTCAATCATTTAAATTTTAACGCCCATTATAATTAACTCATAACTTTAGGACGTGTTATCTATAGGTCACCATCCTTTTCTAACCAGGATAGGGGTGATGCATTTTCTTTTTTCTAAAGGAATGGAACCCACTAGGCGTGGTGAATGATTTTTTCATTTTACGCCCTGGAAAATAACCTTTCTGCACATCTGCATTGGGGATGATGATTTAATATAGACAAAACAATCTTGAGAGATCACACACTTCGCAGGATAATCAAGGAATATTCGGGATTACATATTTCAGTATAGTCTTAAATAGTTTATGAAAGCAAGGCCTGACTATGGAGACATTAACTTAAAACCGAACATTATCACCCGAGTATTAGCAAGCACATTTGTGATTACTTTTATGTGCAGAATTTCGCGTAATGACATATATCTAAAGCACGCGATTATTTTTGGTCCTCCAGAAAAGCTTTACGCCTGCGCTATCTGGTGTATTACGTCCTATGAAGGGATAGCTTATATCTAACTATATCCGGCCAGTGATACGTGCAGGTCCCTTGACACATCAGAGGTATCAGAGGTCCTTAGGGACTGCATCTCCCACGTCTATCCTATACACCTTGCATACAGATAATAGCTCACTCACATCCCTCTCATGCTCCGAAATATTTGCCTTAGGTATTTATGGGCTCAAAAAGGCTCTTAATTTTTCGCACATCTTAGGATCTTATGAACAAAATAAAAAACCTAGAGTGTCAAATTAACCGCCGTTTAGACCTTTTTATAAATTCGTTTGCTGATATCAATTTGGTTGAAAATTCTAGGATATATTCAATTTGTTGTTAAGACCAAAACCATAGTTAAACAATATAATATTAAAACATGAAATATTTTACCTTAGTCTTATGTTCTTTGAGTTTATCTTCGATTTTTACCATGATTAAGTATATTTCATTTACAACTTTGGTTGGTTATTATAACATATTTTATTTGCAATAGTTTATTTTATATTATTTTATTTTCAATTATTAATTGTTTTTATTTTCTATTTTTTTGCAATATCATTTCTAGTTATTACTGTTTACAAATACAATAGGCAATGACCCTTATGATTGATTTTTTTTTTTTTTTTTTTTTTTTTTTTTTTTTTTTTTAACGAAAGAAAAATAAGTAAGTTATTTCGGGGATTTAACCAGTTTAGAATTCCTGAGCGATGCGGCAGTAACCAGCTTTTTAACAATTTTTCGCTTCCAATCCGTGGGAGTCGGGAACTTGGTCTTGGACAGCGTTACTTTAATTGGGCTCCATGTAGCCATTACTGGAGGCCCGCCAGAGAAAGAATTAGAGTTTTCATGTTTTGAATTCTTGTTATAAAAATGTTCTCTACAAATGTTCAAGACTTTAAGCAAATATCCAGCGATACATTTACAAACATATTTCTTATATCGAGGTAAATCCGTTGTGTTCGTGAGGTAGAAATTAAGTCCCTCTGATGGCAGTTAGCCAAGAGTTATCTAGTATATATTTATACAGATACTCTTGTATAATTTGTCATAATTCCTTCTGTTGTTATTTGTTGATTAATAAAGTAAATCCGATGTGTTTTTGTGGTAGAATTTAAGTTTCAAAATGAGATGCGTAAAGAGGGTCCAGGAAAATAATTTTGTACCGGAGGGAGTCTCCGGGCAAGACAATTTAAAGTAGTCTGATCTACCGGAATATTTCTGTTGAAAAGGAGGCGTAAAATCACCTCCAGATAGGAGGTCCACCAATAAATATATATTTAAATATATATATATATATATATATATATATATATATATATATATATATGTATAATAATAAGGGCCTCTTTGAAGTTTACATCATCATTGACAATGCATATTTAATAATGAATTTAATGCTGATTTTTTGAGATTTATGAAAAATAGTCTTGTTGATATTTCAGAAATGCCTAAAAATAATTATAAAAAAAAAATCGTTTAGAGCCTCATGCTCAAATTCAGGAACATAAATATGCTTTAACCTATCTAATGTACTGTATAACATACAGTCTTCTTTTTTGTACATGACCACCGCGCATGCGCGAAAGCCAGCGGACACTTTTTTCGAACTTTTTTTTCAGTTTAGTCGTCGCTAAAGCATATTTATGCTGAAACAAAACATGTTGTTTTATCATCAAATTAATTCCAAGACTTATCATTAACGAAAACTATGTCCTTCAAATCATTCCGTCTTCAACGAATGAAGTTTCAGATTTAAACGGACTTCGAGAGGGCCTAATTAAGCATTAAATGCCTTGTTCTTTGTTGTTGAGGTATTATGAACTTTTTTTCCAAAATAAGTCTGTCGAAGAAGAGAAGCCCGCTCATGAAATTTAAGTTAGGTACTTTATTTATAAAATCCTCTTTAAATATAAACAAAGCCTCATTCTACAATTTATCTTTGAAGAGGGTTTAACTAAGGAAACAAGTCTTGATACAATTCGCAATGTAATGCTTTTGTAGGACGGAAATCTTTTATGAAGAGGAATAAAAACCTTATCTTCATTATTTATTAAAAGCTCGGCTTATTAAGGAACTGTGAAGGTTATAAAAATATTTACACTTTTAATGGAGAATAAAGCCATAAACGTTTTAGAGATCCCAGGATATAAGGAGTTAGCGAATTACATACTTACTGTTTCTAAGATCCATAAAAGCTTTAAGGCAACTCTCTCCTAAGAAATTTTCCATCTTCCTTCAACAATTTACAGCAAGAACTTTTAGGCCCTTGAACTGGACTGTGTCAGCGGACGAGCTCACTCACATCAGGGTCGCCACAAGGGGGGGGGGGGGGACTGACGGGTACTGTTGTCCCAGGCCCGGGTCGGGCCTCGCTAATTGGAACAGAAATGTATAGGTTATGAGCTTGTTAAGATAAGGGGGTTTAGAAATATAGACGGGCGTAGCCTATGTTTATTTGAATTGGATCTATATTTTTTTAATGTACATAAACGACAAAACAAGTGCAGTCCCAGGATAGTATACTTCATTAGGAGTCGTAATAAAACTACAAGTACAAGTGACCTTGGCTGCACCTTGTCGGCTTTTATTATCATTTCGATCAAAACTCAAGATGCTAATAATTTTAAAATGTCCAATGTCCTAAAGCAAACTACTAAAATTTTCAGTCTGGCTTGGAGAACTGGGGGCCCGTGATCTGGTCCTGGGTCCGGCTCTGAGATGTGGCGGCCCTGACTCACATAAACGCATACAAAATTTTGTATTTATTATACAGTCTATTTATTGACTGATGATAGCGTCACTCCTCAATAATTCTTTGTTTTAAATTTCTTCGATGGGGTTCACAGGTTTCGTTTGTATTACACCTTCTCTCTCATTTTCCTCATTCTCTTACCAACCACCCAGAATTCATGAAGTAAACCTAGGAAGCCGGAGAGGAAAGCGGCGAAATATTGCAGCTTGGAAAGGAGCAACTGGAGATAGAAACCGTACTACAAACCAACCAAATAGAATGAACTTATTTATATATATTTGTTTGTATATATACATATATATATGTATATATATATATATATATATATATATATATATATATATATAGGGGAAGGTGTTGTACCTTTGACTACTTTGCACAATTGAATTTTTTTTAGGTTGAATATTAAGGCTAAATTCATTTTTTTTTTATTTCATTGTAATTAGTATTCTATTGATTATCATATTTAATTTTTTTAAGGTTCTAACTTTACATTTAATATTTTTTATTAATTTTAAAAAAAATAATCGTACAGTGGTCAAAGGTACAACATGTAGTTGTACCTTTGACCATGGGGTGTTGTACCTCTGACCACGTAAAAACAACACAGCAGTGCAGAAAAAAAATTGTATTGAGTAATATTATAATTAATTGTAAGTTTAATAAATACAGGACATGGATGTAAGTATAATAAAAAGCTATTATAGATATTATGTTAGGTTTAATATGCTGAAAAATCCAGTCCAATTGATAAACGTTTTAACTGTCAAGCAGATCCACTAGTAATAGCAGGGTATGGAAGTTAAGCCACTATGTCTTCAACATCAATATCAAACAAATTTTCATCAATATCATACAAATTTTCACTTACATCTTCTTTAGGGTGGTGCTTTAGTTTTTTTTTCACCTTCAATAATTAGCTTTTCAAGACTATCTGCCAGGATACGAGGTTTCCCTTTAGGCCGGCCCTTATTTGACATTTTCCTTGCCTCCGCTTTTCGAAGAGGTCTTACAACTTCAAGGAGAACGATAAGGGGCGATAGGTTCGAACTGCTACTCTGAGGATTAATAAAGTCAGGTTGAACTTGTACGCGAATTTGTAGCAGAAGAACATAAAAGTTGAATTATGTAAAAATTACTCAGGTGTATTGTACCTTTGACCTGGTCAAAGGTACAACTCGTCGTGGTCAGAGGTACAACACCCTGGTAGTGTAAATTAAAATGCATGCTAAAAATTTTAGGGTTAAGATAAATCAATTTCAGAAGCTACACCATGTTTCTTATTGTAATAGCTACTTTGTCAAATGATTTACATCTAAGAAGACATAATACAAAAAATATGATGAGGCAAAACGTCATCAATAAATAACGTACATTTTTATTATAGAAATGGATAAGTATTTTTTGCAAGAATCCTCTTTGACTGGAATAATCCAAAGTAGGTTACACAAGCCCTCTGGGGAAGGAGCTAAACACTAATTACACCAAAATTTATAAAATGTTGCAACATGCCGCCACAGCCTCGGTGGTCAAAGGTACAAGACGGTCAGAGGTACAACACCTTCCCCAATATATATACATATATTTATAAACGGAAAACGATGACTGTCACTGTTTTTTATTAAACCAGCTTAAAAAACCTTTTACGAAAACTTGCCACTAAAAAAATAAGATACATACCTGGGTTAACTTCTAGATGAAGAAGATTAGACGTTGAAGGTAGACATATAATAATGTGTTACCTGAAGAAATAATACTTTATTATTTTTATTAAAAAAAAAGTTCTCTTGATTTTTCTTACAAAATACACGCGTTATTCGAAGCTTGCTTACTTAATTTTCTTCTTAATTTTTTTTTATTTGTGCCTTGGACGAGCCCAAAAAATTATTTTATTTGGTTACGAACACCTTCGAGAAAAAAAAAATAATTCAAACAAAAACTCACGGAGGATCATGAAACTTGTTTTTTTCATTTTTCTCAAAATTACTTTTCAGAGACATACCCCCTGGCTCTTCATATACATATATATATATATATATACATATATATATATATATATATATATATATATATATATATATATATATATATATATATATTGGATTGAAAACACTTCAAACTTTCATTAACATCCCGTATTTCATTTAGCATCATGTAATTCTACCTAAAAAAGCCTGAAAGTTCATGGTGAAAATTATTTAAGAAAGTTTTGCAAAGACCGGCTATTAACCACATTAAAATTAAAATTAATTTTTATTATTATTATTAACCGTTATAAGGTTTGTTCAATACCGTTGTTTTTGAACATATTTTCCATAAATCATTTGCTCTTGAATTTGATGAATGGCAAAGTGAGAGTTTGCTAATATAGAAAGACAAATGAGGAAAACATGTAGAAACTTTTTTTTTTTTTTTTTTTTTTTTTTTTCTTTTTTTTTTCTTTTTTTTCTTTTTTTTTACCCTACAATATTATTTTTATTTATAAATTTGTGAAACATAACAATGTAATTCTTTCATTATTCGCAAAAACAATCAGCCTTAGATGAAATATAAACAATCGTTGTCAAGTATAGTTTTAACTGCAAAGGAGCACTTAGGGTTTTCATTGAAAATACTTGGACCATGCCTGTCTTCCTCCATTCCCTAGGCATTTATTGCTGAAGGAGGATTGGTGAGGATTCAAGTCTTTCTCTAATTGCCATCTGGGAAATTATAGTGAGCAATCAGAGTTACAAGTGGTCATCAGATGAAGGTACTCATGAATTATCATCTCAAGTCAGTGGAATATTCGCGTCTTCAAAGAAAACATTTTTTTTTAGGTAAAGTAAAATTTAATCTGCACTGGACCCCTCCACTTAACATATCGCACTAGTATTTCTAAGGCGACCCAACTCAAAAATCGGTGTTTTTCAGTTCTGACTACGAAACACATTGGTAAATATATCTCTTTATAATACTAACCATCAAAACTGTATGTACCTAGCTTCAGAGCTTGCACATCAGAGAACACTTGTTTCATTCTTCTTGTCGTAAGCCAATTTCCCCTAGATAGGCATGAGTGACGCATTTTTAGTCGAGTTTAAACGTCCTAATTGACCAAGATTGACTCCAATGAAGAAGATAATTGCTTCTTGAACATAATTGGCCGTTACAAAAAGTTTCCTCTTTGAGAATTGACCCATGAATTATAGATGGAGTCAATCATAAAAACACATGTGGGAAACAAAGGATTGGCCTTTTTATAAGAGAAGGACAATATGCTATTCCTTCATGAGTCAATCCGTATCAAGTGGTCCAAAGGTTCAATCAATCCAAATTAAGTTGTCTAAAGGTGGTTGCCTGACCATTTTAGAAAAAATTGATATTTTTACCGTCAATTACATATGGAATCTGTAGTTTAAAACAATTTTTAAAATTTTTTTAGTGTCAACCGTAAGAACATGGCAGCCATCTTTGTTTCACCGCGCATGCTGATTTTTGAGTTTATAAGCTCTTACGGAAAACTAATTTCTCAGGACTGGTAAATCATAGGCTAATAGTTCAGACATTATTGTTTTTCGTACAGTCTGTTTTATCTTTTATGCCTTATTTACTATTTGAATATTTTGAAGTCCGATATAAAGCTAAAAGTTTAAATTTGCAGAAAAACATATCGCTCTAGTAGGGCGTAGCATTAAGACAGGAAGGGTGACACAAGTGACCTCTGGTGTACAAGCTCTAATAGCTACACTGGGCAAAAAAAGTTTGGAAACATTTACCAATATTTTAGATTTATACTCCTCTTGTCTAGAATATTTTATATTCCATAGTGAAACTATTCTTATTTTACTTAGTATACTTTAAACGTTTATTTTATAATAATATATCATTGAATGCATATCAACAAAAGTATTGAGAAAACTTTAAAATAAAAAAGATACACACCTAATGCAAAAAAGTCTGGAAACACTTGAGTAAATAAAGCTTTTAAAGCATTTCAACACTAAAAACTGATTATACTTGCTTCAGGCTTTAAAGAGAAAGGTCTTATGAATGGAAATCGTTTCTGCCTGTGTTTAGCTTTCATGATGAAAGTGGCAAAAGCCATTTGCGAGTTAATTGTTTTCTTACAAAATTAAGGAAAAGGTGTGAAGGAATTTGGAAAACTGTTAATGAAAGTGCAGGTACAGTTTGTAAAAGTATAAAAATATATAAAGAATTAGGCTCTGCATCCAGCAGACAACGTAGTGGGCCTCCACCAAAAATACATAAGTTTCAAACGTGAAATTATAAAGACTGTTTTTGACAAACACGCACCGAATCTCCCAAAATTGCTACGAACTTGTATGGTAACTTTGATTTAACAGTTAATCCCCAAACTGTAAGGAACAAGTTACGGGAAAGTGGGGTTTGAGACCAAATTCCCAGGAAGAAACCATTCATTAGCAAATTAAATTGTAATCGGCTCCTTGAATTTGCAAAAAAGTATGTACAAAAGCTTCAATCTTTCTGCGAATCTGATATTTTCTCAGAAGAATGTCAATTTTATATTTTCGGTTCAGATGGTTAACAAAAAGTGTGGGGAAAAGTGAAAAAAGTGTTGGAAACAAAAAACCTGAGGCCGGCATTGAAACATGTAGGCGGTGGTATTATGGTCTGGTGCAGTATAAGTGCGAAAGGAGTTGGTATCTTACATGTTATAAGTGGCATTAAGGACCAAAATGTCTAAGTTGAGATAATAAAAAATGATTTTCAACAGAAGTGCCTATAGATTGGGTCTGGATCGTTCATTTGTCTTGAAGCAAGAAAATAACTCGAAGCACACTGCTATGAAAAAAAAGGAATGGCTGTTATACAATGCACACCGGCAACTGAAGACACTTCCTAAGTCTCCAGACCTTAATCCCATCGAACATTCATGAGATTAAATCAACAGACGAGGACGTGCCAAACGGGTATAAACAAATAAGGCCAAAAACAGCTTTTCTGGAATAATGGGAGAAACTTACAGCACAAGTAACGCCCAATCTGGTAGGATCAATGAAATTGTGTTTGTAAGAAGTTTCTGGAATTAAAAAAAAAACAAAAACGCAAAAGCTTCTAACAGCTATAAAACATGTTCTTACAATATGTATATTTATAAGTTAGTACTGTTTCCAGACTTGACTAATGATGCCATGTTTCCAGACTATTGACTAATGGTGCCATGAATGAATATTATATTTTGTTAAAATGAAAGGTTAATGTTTATTGTGTAATGTAAGTGTAGTTTCAGTATGGGAAATATCCTATTTTAGAAAGGAGGAGCATAAGTGTAAAACTTCGGCCGGTTTTCCCAGACTTTTTTTCCCCAGTGTAGGTACATACAGTTTTGATAGTTGATAAATAGATATTTACCATGTCTTTCCTAGTCATAACATCGATTTTCGAGTTGTGTCACTTTACAAATATTAGTGCGAGAATTACATTACATTCCTCAATATAGTATTTTTTTTTAAAAAAAGAATGGTGCATAAGCCTAAGGGGAATCGTCATAACAACGAGATACATAAAGAGCCATGTTTTTGAAGGTGGTAGTTGATCTGTAAAGCCTTGTTGCGTGCGCACGAAGGAGCATTGCACAGCTGTTTTTCTGATGACCACTAATTGCACGAAGCACAGAGAGTGTAGGTGGTAGATTACCTCGAGACCATCTGCTGGATATTAGGTCTGGTTTGGAGAGCAGGTGGCAAAAACACCCACACTAACCTCCTCAACGAGACTGAGGAAAAAACATTTCCTCTCCCCTAAAGAGAGTACTCAGAGGTTTTAGCAGTCCTGCAATGTAACACTTAATCAGGAGCAATGGACTCCCTGTTCTAAACAGTTTTCCAGTATTTATACACTTTTTTCTTTAGCTGGTAATAGTTCTTATACCATGGGGAATGTTGGAGACCAGAAAAGAAAATATATACAATTTTGGACTGTCATTTTTGGTAAACCACCACACTTATGGGAATGTTGCATCCCGAGATTGTAAGTGAAATAAGCAAAAACCAGTGGCCGCAGCCCTTTAAATATAAACTGAGGTCATTTGTTTAAATAATTCCTTCGAAATGGTTATATTTCATAGAACAAATTGGACGCCTTTAAACGGAAAGGAACCAAGTGCCATCTGTTCATTCTTTAGAGAATTGGGTTTAAAATTTTTTTTGTGGGTCTAAAATTCCTTTATTATCTCAAATGTTTCATTCATTTTCTCTCATTAAAATAAACTGTTTTTATGGTAATGGGGTTTTATTTTTATAGTTATTGATAAAAATGGTGCTTGATTCCTTTCTGTTTATTACAGCATACTGGATACACCATTTCACTTTTTTTTGGTATTTTTTCTTGCTTTAATGACGTTATATTTTAACCAGTTTTTTATTACTATATAAATTCTCTAATTATCTACAAGATAGCACCACTCAATTTCTTTAAAAATGACGCTTTTTCCGTTAAAAGGCGTCCAATTATAATAATCAGCAATCAGGGAATAGTTGGGAGTCGGCTAAAAAGAAACCTTCATACGATTTTTGTAAAAAAAAATAAAATCTAAATTTAGGACGTTTCGGCTACTCTTTGGTAGCCTTCGTCAGCAATGAAAGTGCCGGGAGGCAGAGGAAGACCAAAGTTAACACTTAAGTAACCATTGTGGAAGTCAAACGTCCTGAATATAGATTTTTTTTTTTAGCCGAATCGCAACTATTCCCTGATTGCTTATCACCTCGACGGCTAACTATCTAATCTTCATGATAATAATCAGTTCGCATCATGAAATTAGGTTAGACAATTTTTGTTTGTAACATGTGCAGTTATTTATTAGGAAGTCGCCACCTATTTTAATTAAGTAATAAAAGCGTCACCTTATTATAAAAAAAGAAAAAAACAACAATAGAAAAGCATAACATTTCTTGACAATTTTAATCGAAAACGTATTTTAAAATGCTCATGGAATTCTCTTTGTAGTTTCTACCATTTTTGACAAGAATTAACAAAATTCTGTTTAAATCATAGTTTTCTGTGATGAATCACAAATGTATGAATAAATAAATAAATATATATTCGCTCCGATTTTTTTTTCTGCTATAATAAGTATTTAATTACCTATACCCAGTGGAGGTCTTTTGTAGGGAAATGTAGATTTCTGTTTTAAGTAACTTTTATAGCACTTTCGAAAGGAATGTAAAAAAATGAATGTTTGAGGTTCAATATCTCGAAAAAGTGTACCGCTTGGAGGTCATATCTTTTTTCAATCCATAGAGGGCACTTTTACATGTAGGCAAATTTATGTATTTGAGGACATTTATTTATTTTACTTCAGTTGATATATTTCTCGAATCAAACATAGGGAGATTTTTTAAAGGTTGTATTTTGAGATTTTAAGGATTGCATCAGTTTAAGAATCACCTCCGAAAGCCTTGGATCAATTTTGAACTCAAAGATGGTATACATCCAAAAACATATTAAATACTCAAATATAAGCAAAAACGCAAAATTTTGAAAAAAATAATATATTTAAAGGTCTGTAACTTGCCTCCACATGGACCAGTCGAGTACGTTGGGGTCTCAAAAATGTGTATTCTTGAGTACTGAAAGGCAGTACTCAGGAAATAGTCAATAATATTTTGTTTAACGATTTGGATAAAAAGCTTATAGTGTAAAATGACCTAAATTATGAGTTGTGGTGGGTTTGGGTTAAACTAAAAGTGCGGGGGTTTTTCTGACCCCGGATTCGGATTCAGCTACCCTAAAAATATATAGTCAATGTGGTTTGCTCTCTGGATCTAAACTTTCATGTGTTTGTGTGTGTGGCTGTTAAAAATAAAATATAATAATAAAATTCATGGAAAACTTTACAAATGTTGTTTTACGTATTTTGGACATTATAGATTCTTCCACGCACAATTTGCATCGTCTCTACTCAGCAAGGCTATTTGTTCTGCAATTGGAATGTGATCGCGTTTGCTTCGAGGATCGATTGCAACTGAAAGCGAACATTACACAGAAGCCACAGTACACATAATGCAATATTAGAAATCACTAGATAAAAAGTGAGATAATACTAGTGGTGAAAGAAAATAAAAACACTGCTACCGGAATCCGTTGGTTAACCGCAAGGAATTCCAAGACTCTTTCACGCTCCGATTAATACGACACGGACATTAGAACCCTGAGAAATTCTCAAACCCTTTTTCTGTTTGTTTTTCCTCTCTTCTCTTTGACCTAAGGTATTTCCAAGTAATTGCTTTAGCGAATCTTTTTAACCTTTTACAGGCAAAGTTTATAGTTCAAACTGAACTATTATTGCTCACGTTAAACAAAATCATTTGCGGTTAATAATTATGTTTATATATGTAATTTAAAATATTTTTATGTTTTTATGAAAGATAATGATTGAGAAACACTCTTCTATAAAATTTACAAAATAATTATTACTTTTTCTTGGCAGTTATGTATTTATTATAATTAGTGATTATATTTTAATTATTATAAATAAATTATAATTTAATGTAGTATAGAGGTTGGTCAATAATTATCTCTACAATAATAGTGGGAGATCCTCACAATTATAGTATAACACTAACACTAATATTATTTTGTACATTTATATATTATTATTATTTTGTTACACCAAATATAATAGCAGATTTAAAATCAGCACTCTAAGAAACCCTAGTGAGGTAAATATCGAAATAATGATTTTTTCGTGTCCGGAAGAGACAAGTCGGTAAGCGAAAGATTTACGTGATGTTCTGAAATTCTGAAAGAGATTTGAACCAAAGTTGGAAGGTCCATAAAGGCTACAATTTTACACATGCTCGTCCAATAGGGGTATTACTACGTGTTCTGGAATCGTTACACGCAAAAAGTTTTAAATTTGATTTTGAGAACCATTTCGTACAAGTACAGTCTGAGATAATACAATAACTTTTTAGTGTATATTCAGTAGGTTGTAAACTACTTTTCATACCCCTGAGTGATAAGGGGGGTCCACCCCAAACATTTTACTTTTATTTTTCGGATAAACATTTTTAGTTGTGTATGATTTGGCATAAAAAAATACACACAACCCTAAATTTTCACCTTGCCACCACCAATCCCCATATTATAATAGCGACATTAGTAATTGAATTATGATAAATCAATTTTAATCATAAAATATAGTTTTATTCAAAACTAGCTGTGCCCGCGACTTCATCCGCTTGGATAAAGACTTACGGGAGAATTTTTAGATATATTTTTTGGTTTATTTTGGATTATAAACACCGACGTATGGGTACCTGTAAAAAAAAATCTACTTTACAGTAATGCTTCTCTATACACGATAATAGACGTATAGCCATCGGGGATCAAGCATACAGGCTGCTAGGATTCCTAAAACGTGACAGAACCAGTAAGCTGACCACTTAGGGATTGTTAAACCCTAGTGTGTATAGTGTCTGACAGACAGCAGACATACCTTAGAGTCGGACTTCATACATTATTAGATCAATATTTTTTATGATTATTTACATTTTGAAACGAGTATGTAACAAAAGTAATTATAGAAGCCACATGTTTAACTCCCAATTAGTCCCAATTTTATACGCGTAAAAGGAAGTATTTTACATAAATTTCGTAGAGAACGTTTATTTGTTCAAAACGTAAGAGTAATACAACATCGGAGTGACACTGCTAATCCATATAAGTTAAGATTAACTGTTATACCTGACAATCCTTAAGTCTAAATAAGAAGACGGCGCCACGTATATTGTGACTCGTCAGATGGCTTCCGTCCTACACCAAACCAGATCTGCTCGGTTCCTTGCCCACGTCTTGTAGCGTGTTTTCCTCATGAGTCATCGGAACAGGTCTACTCAATATTCAGAATGTCAGCCGTAACTATTCCCTTGTCAAGTCCACTTCTTATGGTCTAGGAGGCGGAATTCAATTCATCCTCTCATAAATATAAATGACTTTAGTGCAGATTGAACAAATAAATCTGCTGTTGAAGACAAGATCCTCACCTTTAAGTCCTCACTGTCATTTCCTAAACCCTTAGTGGTAGGGATGGGTGACAGACGATCGTTACTATCCATAGAGTTATTACTTTTTTTTTAGAATTGAAGTTCTCAGCATCTGGAGGGCTGTGGTATTAAATACTGGCATCTGGTTTACCTTTGAGTTCCAGGCTCATCAGTAGCCTCTGAAAAATAATTTCGGAGCAGGGGAACAGGGACAGCAACCACACACAGCAACTACACAGGGGGTTTTATAGTTTTGACTGGGGGAGGGGGGAGGAAGCGGTAAGTCGGTGAAGATGAAAGAAGTGCAATTGCTGGGTTGTAAAAGCGGGTTGTAAAGGTGTTAAGAGTTTTGGGACACCCAGCAATTGCACTTCTTTCATCTTCACCGACTTACCGCTTCCTCCCCCCTCCCCCAGTCAAAACTATAAAACCCCCTGTGTAGTTGCTGTCCCTCATACATTCAACCATGGTTACCTAAGTTGTCCTCGAGGTCTTCCTCCCTCCCCCCTAGGCATTCTCTAGTGGTACGTATCTATATATTAATTTTTATAAATTGTATTCACTTATAGAATTGATGGTATTTTCTCACTATGTGAAAAATGTTCCTTTTTTGTACTGATTAGTTTGTTGTACTGCTTACTTACTACTTTCTACATGCTGTTTACTTGCCAACTACCGTATTTTCATTGTTTAAAAATAAGATTGGTTAAAATTTATTGTCTTGATGCATATACTACGCTCATTTCTGCCTGTTTTTTACTTACAAGTTGTATATTTTTTTACTTATAAGTTGTATTTTTTTAGCTGAAGAAGGCTGCCAATGTGCAGCCGAAACGTCCAAATACAGATTTCTTCCTGAAAGTCTGACGTTTTTCTCCTAGCCGAATCCCAACTATACCTCGTCTTCGTATCTCTGCAACGGCTAACTATCTCCATCTTCACTAATAACTAAAGGCGCTGGTAACCTAGACGTTAAGCGCCTATAAAAAAAAGAAAAAAAAAACTAATAACTAAAACAGTTTGAAATAATTGCACTTTTTTTGTACCTCGATATTTTTTTCTTTGTACTTGCTTTTTAGCACTTTCCTCCGAAGGAAAGTAGCTATTGAGGTTGCACTCATTTTTTTTTTTTTTTTTTTTATTATTAAGGTGCTTGTACTACCTAGGTCATTAGAACCTTATAGGTTGCACTCATGTCGGAATTTTTGAAAACTTTCTTCGAATCTTTATCGATCCTACCTAGTAGACACCGAAAATGACCCCAGTTAAAATTTATATATATATATATATATATATATATATATATATATATATATATATATATAATATATATATATATATATATAATATATATATATATATATAATATATATATATATATATAATATATATATATATATATATATATATATATATATATATAATATATATAAAATTCTCATGCCACAGTGTTTGAGGCCAAACTCCTCCGAAAATTTATTATGAAATTTTGTGTGTATATTTGGTAGGACTGTTATCTATTTTTCATACCCCTAAGTGATAACGGTGGTTCACCCCCAAAAATGTATTGTTATTTTATGGAAAAAATGTTGAATTTTCATATTTTTATAATTTGACATTAAAAAATACATACAACCCTAAATTTTAAACCGTCTACCACCAATCCCCATTTTCTAATAGCGATATTAGTACTTTAATAATTTTCAACCCTTGCAAGGCCTTAGTGGTCGATAACTGATCAAGTATCACTCGATCCCCGCCGTAGGGGTTGAAGTCTACCGGTGTCACTTCTGAACAGTAAAGAGCACGGAGTAAGGATGGGAACGAAGCCGGTCTTCTGTCTTTCTCACACAATAGGCTTTCTCTCACTCCCTACACAGTTTTCGGTCATTATTATTCCTTCAGATGTGCCAATTAAATTAAAATGCGTCCAATTTCCAATTAGATTGGCATTCGCAATGACAATCAATTAGTCGCCAGGCCAAAAGGTATCTGTTTGTCACTTTTATTTAAGCACATTGTGGTTTTCAGACGGACAATTATTCAATGCACGTTCTCGCGTGGGTAAACCATTCAGTTTGTTTGTGTTGGCTAAAGAAGGACTAACCAAAAATATCGTACACTCCATTGCACTAGGAGGTTGTTATTGATTTTTTTTTTATTTTGTCATAATTAGTGATAATGATATAATTTTAAATATATTAGTTAAGGTAATAAAGTATAATGAATTAAAATAATGGATGATCGGTGTTTTGCCATTTTTATATGCCGTCATCGTTCTCAGCGCTCTATTCCTTTTCAGTCATAGACCAGATCCCCACACGCTAATAAGATAGTTATTTTTTATTTGACTAACAAAATAAGCACTAGAAATAATTTATATGGCAAAACAACGTTTGACGGGTCAGCTAGTATATATATAGCATTTTTAAGTGAGAGATAGAGTAGAATATGTAAAATTCATACAACACATAGATATAAAAATGTTATTTCAAAGTTTGTTTAAATACTTTTAATATCTTGAAACGGAATATTGTGGTAAGTGAAAGGTAACCATAGTAGAGCCTAACGAAACAGGTTCAGGCGTAAATTTTGATAGGAATCAGTCGGAGAAAACAACGTTCAAGGTTCTCAAGTGATGGTTTCGTTTCATTTAAGTATAAATATTAGGAGAATCTGTTCTAAGCTCTGCTAATCATACCAGGAATAAGCAAGCATTATATAGAAGTAAGCAAGGATGACGCTCTTCCTGTGTTATTTATTAATTTTAATTGCCCCCGGACATTATATAACTGAACTTCATGTGATTCTAAGCAATTTACTACTAAAGTGCAGCTTCGTAAAATAAAATAATAATATACTGTTTTTCAGGGCTCTTTTATTAATAATACATTTTAATATTTCATGTACCACTGACATTTTTCCCCCGTGTAAGTATTTAATTCTCGTTTTGGGGGAATATTATCAGGCTTACTGAATATCCATGGTGCTGCTGGGAATTCTTTTAATGGGCGCTGAAATAAAAAAAAAAAAAAAATGGAAAATACAAGGCGTTAGCCAAAAGAACACGAGGAGATTTCTACACCCACTGATTCTTACTAAATCAATTCGTTCATTACAATAAGTAACTTGCTACTAAAAATATTTTTTTTTAAAAATAACAACTGTGGAACAAAAGCTTTAAAGGCTTCAAAGAGGGCTTTAAATTGTCATACTAATTATTGTCTATTATCATCAGAAGGTCCCTATAATTTAATCAAAACGAAATAAAATCAGATGTATATATATATATATATATATATATATATATATATATATATATATATATATATATATATTATCGAGAACACACACAGACTCAACATAGATAGACAGTTCGTAAAGAAAACTGAGACACCCTATTGCTGACGTATAGTAATAAAATAAATATTATTATTAAGGTAACAAGTTTCGGATAACAACTGGTTGAATGTCTTTATAAAATAGTGTAAATTGTTTGGATTCTAGCTAGATGGATGAATGTCCTCGCCGAGTTATTTCAAATGAATTGTCTGGTGAAATGATGAAGCTTACACACGGGAATAACAGCCGATAGGGCAGAATATCCCAAGAGTCGGCAGGTTAATTTCCACATCCAAATACGGTTAGCTATGTAATCAGGGTTCGGTTCCCGCGGTAATGAAGCAACAATTGCCAATCTCCATCGGAACTTCCACCAATCATTCACCGCAACGTCGGATCTGGAGTAAAATCAAACGCATTCAAAATATCGCACTAGTATTTCTAAAGTGACACAACTCAAAAAATAGGTTTTATTCACACCGTCATAGTTATGACTATGAAAGACATGGTAAATATATCTTATTCAACCATCAAAACTGTATGTACCTAGCTTCAGAGCTTGTACACCAGAGTGCACTTGTATCACACACTTCCTGTCCCAATGCTATTCCTCCTTAATAGGCAAGAGTGACACATTTTCAGTTGAGTTTGAGTTGTGTTACTTTAGAAATACTTGTGCAATTTAAGATAATGCAGCACTTCATATAACATTAATGATTTAAGTAGTTTCATATATATGAATATATTATTAGTATATGATATCGGGACAGTATTTGATTAAAAAATTAGCATAAAGGATAAAATTGAATGCATATATTCTTTAATAAACTTGAAAATTACGGCATTTTCTACTTGAACCTAAGATTTGCTTCATTATATTCAAGCTCCTTAAACACCCTGCTTTAAAAGCAGCAGAGCAACCTCATTATTTGTGAGTTTAATCTTCTTCGACACCATCAAAAAGGGGGGTGTGTTTTGCTCTTTAGCGTCTTGTTAACAACTCCTTGAATATTTTGTAGATCTTATATTTATGATAAAGTACTTTACTGAATAATATTCTGAATTAATATTTATTTACTTGCTCCATAAATAGATTAATAGTATTTAAAAAATGAATTTTGCTTTTGCTTTTGTGTCATGACGTGTAACTGAAAATGTTTTCGAGACATCAGTAAATTTGGTAGCATCCTTTCATTATTGAAATAGCAGTTTCCGTCATATTACTGAAGGATGTACTTAAACTAACAGGCTCCAAAAAATAAATATAAAAAGGTTACCTCTATTAATGTTTTTTTTTAACTAACTGACTTATAATCTGAAAAAAAAAAATCATGTAAATATTTATTAGTTTCGAATTCTTTACAGCTAGTTTCGTTGAAAAAGAACAGAGGACTGTGGTTCGTAAATGCACACTCGTAACCTACCTACTTTCTTTATCTAGTCCCCAGAAATATTTTCAGAATAATACACTCAGTGTCAAAATGTTAGACACACCCTTGAAATTTCGAAAACTGAATATAATTTTTTTCAAATTGTAGTTCAATCTTATTTTATAAGTTATTTCAAATGTTTATCATTGTAAAAAAAAAATGTAATTTATAGTTTACCTCTGTGCTATATCAATATATAAAAAAATAACTCATAATGTCTTTATTTTGGTGCGTCAAAATGTTAGACACACTTGCTGTTATTTACAATCCTTTAATTTTCTAATAATTGATAAGGCATTTTTAGACCTTAACCCTTGAGAAGCATTAAGATTTGACATTTTCCATTTGTCCTGTTGTCAATTTCAATGACAACAGTAGTGAATTTTTCTGTTAAGGTATAAGAAAAAAGAAGAGGTTCTCTAGAGAATAGCGCCGTTTAATTTCTTTGCTACACAAGGATGATAAGGGTTGTAGGGAAATTTCAAGTCGCATAAAACTAAATTCATTGCTTAACTGGAAGACCACCAGCTTTATCAATGAGGCAGGACCAATTGATCTAAGAATCGCATCCAGCTCATGTAAAACAGCCAAAGCAATTGCAGAGGAAGCCATGCAACTTGGTGTGTTCACACCAAGTCTAGGAATGTGCATGGGTTACTGGAAAGATGAAAAAACATAGTGAGAAAAAAAGTAACAGAAAAACCTCTTTCAATATAAAATGGCTTTTGCAGAAAACGTTTTGATGAGGATCGATTAATGGAGGAAAGTTATTTTTTCTGACGAGAAAACATTTGATTTGGATGGACTTGATGGTTTTCCTTTTCATTTTCATGATTTAAGAAACGTAGAACTTATATTACCCCGGTGGCAAAAGAGCGGCGGAAATTTTATGGTTTGGAAAAATATTAGGTTCAAGAAGAAAGGCTACTTGGTGTTTCTGTCTAAGAGGATATATTCACATGAGTATTAAAATTTATTAGAAGAACAAAAAAACACTTTTAATGACACGGCAGAAGGTTCATCTGCATTTCAGCAAGACAATGCTCCAATCCATTCGGTAAGAATTATTATGGAATGGTTTATCCGAAAAAATATAGAGCTTCATATTATTAAAAATGCCTGGGGAATACTTACAAGAAAAGTATATAGGGAGTCAAGTCACTTGTCTACAATCGATGAGCTGAAAAATGAAAATCTAGCTTCAGGGGATGACAAACCTCAAGAAACATTAACTAAGTATTTTATTCAATTCCAAATTGAATTTTTGAAGTAATAAAAGGTGATGGAAAAGCCACAGAATTTTAAATTCTTCTTTTATTATTTTTTTCTTCCAGTGTGTCTAACATTTTGACGCACCTAGAATCCGTTTAAAGCCTTTATTGCATAAGAGGAACAATACATACATACATACATATATATATATATATATATATATATATATATATATATATATATATATATATATATATATACAGGGTGTCCCGTAAATGTCTAGTCATATTGTGAGGGGTGATAGAGGACCCTTAGGGGAACAAAAAATGTTCTATGACGATTTCCCGAATTCTCGCCCCTAAGGGAGAAAACGTCGTTTTATTGTTTTTTCGAGACAAACGTGGTTTTTAGAAGAATAATCGTTGTAGCTCCGTCCTAGGTGGTACTACTAGAAAGTGGGTGAAACCAATCGAAAGCTGAGTAAATTTACTATAAGACTAGTTGGGAGTAAACGTAAAAATGAATGAATGTAAGTATGTATATCATACCAAAAGAAAGCTATTCTAAATTTCCTGACATTTTATTGATATTTCTTTCCAGCGTTACTCCTCAATGGGCGGGGTCTGTGATTTCCGGGTTTTAGAAAAACTTTCTCATTTAACCACCTTTCCATTCATGTATCACAACCCTGTGTTATTGAAGTATTTGAACGGTTTAAGAACAAAAGTTTTAAAAAAAACATGGATCTGTGAAAAGAAAATTATATTTTTTTCTTCAGTTTATTCAAAAATATGAAGAGTAATATTTATTTTTATAAATGTTTACATAAATATTAAGTAAATATTTACTTATAACAATAAAAAAAATTACTTCCACGAAAATAAAAAAAATTCCTAAAACAGTAAATAAATAAAATACACATTTATTTTGAATTTATTAATTCAGGTAACTAATACTGGGTCCAGGAGTTGGCCATTAATGAACCCCAACCATAAATTAACCTCAAAAATTACTATTTTTACCTAGATCACGCATTTGAACACATTTTTACAGGTATTTATATTTTTTAAAACAAATGCTTTACCTTGAATTGATACTGATGGCTATGCTTGTGAAACTCACTGGGATTCGCGTGAGCCCATACGTTGTTGTTGTGGTAATTAAAAATTCTATCCCTCATAAATAAGACATACATAGTCCTGTAAAAATGTGTTCAAATGCGTGATCTAGGTAAAAATAATAATTTTTGAGGTTAATGTATGTTTGGTGTTCCTTAATGGCCGCCACCTGGAGCCAGTATTAGTTACCTGACTTAATAAATTCAAAATAAATGTGTATTTTATTTATTTACTGTTTTAGGATTTTTTTTTTATATTCGTGGAAGTATTTTTTTTTTATTGTTTTAAGTAAATATTTACTTATTATTATGTAAACATTTATAAAAATAAATATTTCTCTTCAGCTTTTTGAATAAACTGAAGAAAAAAATATAATTTTATTTTCACAGATCCATGTTTTTTAAAAAAACTTTTGTTCTTAAACCGTTCAAGTACTTCAATAACACAGGGTTGTGATACATGAATGGAAAGCTGGTTAAATGAGGAAGTTTTTCTAAAAGCCGGAAATCACAGATCCTGCCCATTGAGGAGTAACGCTGTAAAGAAATATCAATAAAATGTCAGGAAATTTAGAATAGCTTCTTTTGGTAAGATATACATACTTACATTCATTCATTTTTACGTTTACTCCCAACTAGTCTTATAGTAAATGTACTCAGCTTTCGATTGGTTTCACCCCCTTTCTAGTAGTACCACCTAGGACGGAGCTACAACGACTATTCTTCTAAAAACCACGTTTGTCTCGAAAAAACAATAAAACGACGTTTTCTCCCTTATGGGCGAGAATTCGGGAAATCGCCATAGAACATTTTTTGTTCCACTAAAGGTCCTCTATCACCCCTCACAATATGACTAGACATTTACGGGACACCCTGTATATATATAAAATAAAAATGCTTAAAATTTTATATATATATATATATATATATATATATATATATATATATATATATATATGTATGTATGTATTGTTCCTCTTATGCAATAAAGGCTTTATTTATTATTTATTTATTATATATATATAGATATATATATATAAAATATTGTTACATAGGAAAGCCCCTGAAGAGGTCCGACAAGGCACGAAACATGTCGGGTGAAACATAACAAATAAAGCAGTTAATGTGAACAAAGAGTGTACTGCTTTATCGACCCCCTGCCAGAAAAACAAACAAGAAAAAGTGGAATATATATATATAAATATATATATATATATGTATGTATGTATGTTATATTTAACATGAATCATTTTCGGTACTTTCAATATAATATCAACGAAAATTTGAAGTATTGTTTCAAACGCCTCTGCCCTAAATTCGACCAGCATTTAATTATTAGCGCTGCGTCAGACATACTTTCTGTATCGTGGTTATGCAGAAAATCGTCAGGAATCAATAGCCTGTCCCGCAGTATAATATATACATATATACTGTGTAAATTATAGCCTCTTCAGGTAAGACCAGGAGTTCAATTTCGCATGCGCGAATGTCGGCGGGAATTTCTCCTAGCACTCTCCCCTTGTGCCCGTGCACAAAAACTGGTTATGTCTTGTTTAAGACAAGAAAAAGCTTCGAGAGGTTAGATAAGGGAGATAGTATTTAATATTTATCAGTTCTTAGCCGAAGCTAAGGCTGAAAATGTTTTAAATTTCATAGTGATAAGGTTATGACGGAGAGAATTTTTACCGCCTATTTTCTACCTTTTCCCTTCCTCTAACTATCTTTTTGAACAGGCAACGTTATAGTCTAATTTTTTTTCAGCCTTAGCTTGGGCTAATATTGATAAACATTAACAGTATCTCCATTGCCTGACCTATAAAAGCCTTTCCTGTTCCTAAACGAGGCATAATCCGTTTGTATTGAGATTCATCTAGCGTGTTGTTCATGGAAATAGTTATGCATATGGCAGACCCGTCAGGAATAAGAATTTTGCGCATGCGGGATGTAACTATTCCATTAACTGAAAGGGTTATAAACGAATTCCTGAGTAATACAAATTTGGAAAGGTATAAATATCGTGCCAAAAATCAATAAATAAATTGAGTGAGCTGGTTATTAAAAAAATAACATCCTTTTAGGCATCAATAAATTCTCTGTTCTTACTATTTCCGTGGATTAAAGTATATCTACTTTCTTTTCGTTGAATGAAGTGTACAGAAAAAAAAACGGGTCTCGAGGTGGTATGTCTCACTGCTTGAAGTAACTGGTTCTGACACAGGAATACCTTTCAGACACGGGTTCGAATTTCACCTGGTGTTCGTTGCGCACTTTCTGTAATAGAATGAGCCCCTGTTTCGTCGTATGTGTGTTAAGAAAGAAGAAGTGTGTCTTGGTAAAATCTCACACATGTATGATGTACATTCTTCCGCTATTAAATCACTGTCAGAATGGATTTACTTCCAAAGCAAATATATCCATAAGTTATAAGACCCTTAAGTCTAAAGTGTAGCTGTATAAAACATTAATCCGCCATTTCCTCGAATATCAGCCCTAAACGTGTACCTAGACGAAAGTAACTTGCAGGGATTTGAATGGACTTCAGTGTGAAGAATATTTGGTCTGATCGAGAAAGGAGACAATTGGAGAATAAGGAGAAATCGTAAGCAAAACATTATAAACAAAAAATGCTACTCCACCTTCGTTATGTTTTTAAAATGTGGTGGATGAAATGAGCAAGTCATGTAGCCAGAATGCAACTCAGCGAAATATCAAAACATAGTATAGTAGTTAATTAATTTCCAAGGTGTTGTACCACACTACAAATGTTGGACGGAGTGAAGTACGATGGTTTGACAGCATACGTTTAGACACAAGAAGTCTCGTTCAAATCAAACGGAGCTTTCTTCCTTTCAGCGGATGATTTCCTTGTTGGACTTTGGTGGAGAATAAGCAAGTTCGAATCTCCCTTGAAGCGAGTTATTTTTCAATGGGGTTTCTACTTCACCATAGTCGTTTAGTACGGATAGAAATAATGATAGAGATTGCCCTGCGCTAATGGCCTTTGAAGTCGATCTGCAGAGTATATCTTAGAGAGTTCAATGAGAACCTCCCGGCAATATCATTGTTAGGAGAGGCAAAAGCTCTCTCTAACGGGCTGTCTCTCTGAGCGTATCTACTCTACTTATGCACACTCTGAGGCAGTCCTTATATCGTCGTTACAATGCAAAGTATCGGATATGAAAATCACTACTTTTCAGAGTGGAAAAGCATTTATTCATAACTTTTTTTTTGGACAGTCAAATAGTCGGCAGATTTGACCTTTTGACAGTGGAATACTTTCCCTTTCATAGAGTGAACTAAGATTCAAGAGTTTGCAGTACTTAAGTCCAGGACAAATTAGTAAAGATTGAAAATGAAAGATGCATTTTTTCACATTCGATACTTTGCATTTGTATCGACTATAAATTATCTATGAAAGGAATTCTTTATACATTCTTAAAAATATCCATCTTTTAGACGGACTGGTTCGATTTCTTCTTCAGGTATTTTGCTCCATCGAAAAACATAATTACCCAACGCTTTGAGACGCGATTCAAATTAAGAGACGCGATAAGGTATTTTTAGATAAGATCCAAGAAAGTAAATTGCAGAGAAAGTTGGTACTCATATTCATTATTCGCTTTATGATGCTCCAAAATAATTTATCATACCGAAAATTAATTTGCTTCAATATATTCCTCAAAACACTATTAACATTATAATTATACACATTTTGTAAAAAATTAAAGTATACTTTGTCGTAAATGGGCTTTATCATTGCTCATGTACGGTCAGCAGAAACAGGGTTAATGACAGCTGATAAAGATAAATTACGAATTTAAAGGTGGGATTAAAGGCACGTAAATAAAATTATTTTCGTATTCATTTTAAGTCTAAATAATTAAGATAGAAACACATTTTCAATATCTCTACGAACTTCCTATACAACCCAGTAATTATTTAGTTGTAATGATTTTCTATTTAAATTTATTTTTGAATGGTTTTCACTTTAACATAAATATACGTTCGTTATTTGACTAACAATATTTTGTTGACTTTTCGTTAAAACTTAATACATTCTTTTAAGGACTGCATTTGTTTCTTAGATCCATATATTCCGGTTGAAGGTAGTTTACACAGGAAAAAGTGAAATTTATAGTGACTGTTTTTGACCTAAGTGAATGATGCTCTTTTTTTTTCTTCTTTTTTTTTTTTAAATTCTTTACTCCTTTGAACTAAGCTAATGATATTTTTAGCTATCTTGAAAATGAGTATCGCTTGGAGACTCAAATAATATAAGGCTACATTATAATAATATATCATACATTTTGACATATTTTTGATCCATCTTTTCGAAATTGTTTTGAGCATTGATATGAGTAAGATTTCAAAAACGATAAAAGTTTCCCTTTGTGATATCACCAAATAAAGAAAATTGAATCATTGAGGCTCCATATTTCGAAAACAAGTACCTCTTGGAAGGTCACCTTCCAATGAATAGAAGGATACTGCTATTAACACTTGTGCAAATTCATGAAAAAAAAAGTCTAAATAGTTCGAAAATGCAAGTAACTAAGTTAGTAAATTTGTTTTTCGACGTCTATTACGGCGGATCAAAAAAAATATTAAGTACTCAAACATAAGCAAAAACGCAACATTTTGAGAAAGCTCATCATTCAAAGGGCTTTAACATAGCTTCAACTGGACCACTAGAGTTCCTTTAGGTTTACAATAAAAATGTATTTTTGAGAATTGAACGGAAAAAATACTTTCATTGGTGAACGACTAGAATAACAAGATTCTTGTGTAAAAAAACCTAAATTATGAGTTTTTTGGGGGGGTTGGGCCCACAGAAAGATGTGCTTTGGTCTCAGATTAAGATTCAGCTACCCCAAAAACGTGTAGGAAACATGGTGTTCCATTTGTGCCGAAACATATTTTCATGTGGGGATGTGTATTTATCCAACCATTAAATTCCTCAATTTATAGTGAGCTCGAGTTCGATGTGGGAGGAACATTAAAAAAAAAAAAAAAAAATAAAGAAAGGGAAGTATTCCGGTGGTTGATTTACTTGATTCGAAAGCGGACAGTGCTTCATCAAGGTTTCGGAGAAGATTGCTCTTTATGTGGGAGGCGTGACTTGATCCAGCCCGCCCAGAAGAACGGAGAATTAAAAACCCGTGTA
Source organism: Gonocerus acuteangulatus (assembly GCA_946811695.1). Classification (NCBI taxonomy): domain Eukaryota; kingdom Metazoa; phylum Arthropoda; class Insecta; order Hemiptera; family Coreidae; genus Gonocerus; species Gonocerus acuteangulatus. The sequence goes on along the minus strand of OX328123.1, from coordinate 97,781,384 downwards.
ATCGAGATAGGTTCCACCCTAAGTTTATATATACTACAGGCCACATACACCAACATATTCCTCCGTTTCCATCGACCCATGACGCAATCCGTGCTGGTAAGAAGTGTCGACCTCTCATAACCTATACATAAAACTGGTTTATTAATTCATGCAGGTACATTGACAACGTGAAGGAGTGAAATTGTCAGAGAAGTGCTACTCATTGACAACGTGAAGGAGTGAAATTGTCAGAGAAGTGCTACTCATTGGATAATATAAATAAGGAAATTTCCCGCTTATGACTTCGACCCTATGGCGCTATTAGGACGTGCTAATATGATAAATGTACACGTTTCAGATGGCGAAAATAACAATGTTTCAAATTTTTGTGAACTCTAGCAGCCCTAAACGTGGCCTGATTTTTATAACGTTTGATACAAATACATTGTTCGATTAAAAAGGTCAAGTTCTTGAACCAGCAGAATCCACTCCCTGGAAAATGATTTTTTTTTTGGCGAAAAACGTGAGATTTTAGTGCACAATTGTATAGGTCTCTATGTACTTATTTTTAATATCTTGACGTAGTGCATCGAATCAAGGCGATAGATTTAAGTGTTTTGAAGAAAAATGGAAAAAACTATAATTTTCATTAGGGTTACTCCAAAATGACGGATTAAGTTGACAATTTATTCTGATTTTTGACGTTGAACCGAAGTAAGATAAACATAAAGATATATAAATTGTGGTGATGTTTCCCAAATTGCAAAAATATAAGGAATCAAATATTTAATAAACAGGCATGAGCAGTTTTGAGATATTCGTATATTTTATGCCGATGAGGCCGCATTTATGTCATCACAAACCCACTCGCTGTGGCGGCATGTGCATCATGGGAGCGACCTGGCAAGCTGGGAGAAAAAGTTAAAATGTTGTGGGGATCGGCTACAAACCTCCATCCTGGTTTATTCGTTCCTCCGTCGTCTCAAGGAGTGTGTCTAGTGCCTTATTCTGGAATCGGGCTCAGACCTTTCTGTGAATTTTTGCAGGAGTTTCTCCACAAAATGTGCGTCATGGTAAAAAGCACGTTTCTGAATGAAATTATCCAGAATTTCCGATGCGTACGTTCTTTTTTCACATTAACAATACAAATGAAATCATAAAAGAAATAAAAAAAAAAAAAAAATTTGGATGGGTTGGGGTTTACCGCTCCCACAGTCAATTTGCTAAATATCTCGAAAATGTTGGGAACTCCAGGTAAAGGCGACCATTTGATAGTTTACTGGATTTTCTTAAAAAAAATAAGTTACGTATATATTTATCCAGAATTTCCTAGATTGTTCATCTAAGTATTTGGTTTAGGATTTTCTGCGTTTGACTGTAACGCAATGGTCCTGAAGTAGTGGATTGAGAAAGCAGAAGTAGGACGTGACCGGAGATTGCTTGCATAAAGAGCGGCCAGTAATTAGTGCCTTGCAACCTTAGCTTGGGAGTAACCTTTGCTTAGGCTCATCTGAAGAATGCCCTCAAGAGATCACGTACTCACGTCCTTACACAACATCAGCTGGTAGCTTTACGACGGATTGTGCAAGAGAAATTAGAAAGTCCTTTCATTCCTCCGGGTTCAATTTCATTCCTTTTTCTTTAGCAATGATTTCTATAGCAATCAATGTATATCTGTTTATTTTTAGCGCGTTTCCTCTATCATCCCATAGGGAGGTTATGACGCAAACCGGAAATGCAACTTGAAATTCAGTTTGGGTACTTAGGATAGTTGAAACATTTTCTAGATGTTCGAAATTCATCTAAACTAAGATACTTAAATTTTGGTTACATTTGGAGTGAAGAAATTATTCGGTGAAAAAAAAAAAAAATATTAACAGACATGAAAATAATACATAAATGTCTCGAAAACGGTTAGAAAATCTTGGTAACTGGAAGGCGACTATTCGGAAGCTTACTAAATTCTCTACAGAAAAGGTTCTACAGCACATTTTGAGGGGGCGATATCAAACGGAAAAATAAGTTCTTAAAATTTCGAAAGAGTTAGTTTTGTCCTTTTGAACGGGGTTTTGTTTCTACTTAACTCATTTTTTAGTTGGTTGGTTTTTGTTTTAAATTGCATTCAACAGTAAAATGAGTATTTTACAAAACCAAGGCAAGAAAATGAGAAACGTATTGGTAGTATTGTATTCCTAGAGCCAACGTTGATAAGGCGGGGGAGTGAATTCCGCTTAGGATACTGGGCCGGGTGAATAAAAAAGAGTAGGACGAGTATTTACTTACAAATAAAGTGTAACAAGTATTTATAGGGCAAGTAAACCGATGTGAATAAAGTTAAGAGTTTACTCGTCAATACAGTACAGTCTTTAAGTTCAGTAAACAATAGCACCTAAATAAATAATTTTCTTTTAAAATAAGTCTTTTGAATTTAACGAAAGATTTCAATAAAAAAAAAACAATTTAATTTAAAAATTGTTTCAATCAAATAAATAACTTTCATTCAATAAATATTTTTATTCAATAATGAATAAAAATAAAAAGCTACGTTATTCATTGAATTGACTGAATAATGAATGAAAAAATATTCATTATTATTCTGAATGATTTTTAACACTGATATATATATATATATATATATATATATATATATATATATATATATATATATATTTATTATTATTTTTTTTTTAGATGATAGGTGCTTTTACTGATATATATTTATTATACTTAGTTATAATACTTTTATTTTATGCTTTGATTGAGTTCCATGATGTACCATGTTTTACTTTACTTTTTATTTCTGTTAGATGTTAATTTGTATTAATCTGTTAAATAGTAAGCACACACCCCTTTGTATGGGGCAATGCCATAAAAACAAAGTATGTAAATAAATAAATAAAATAATGTATATATATATATATATATATATAAGCCACAGGGTGTCCCCAAAATAAACGGCAAAACATCGGGAGTCGATGCAGGATGAAAAAAGAAAGAAAAAAAGTCTTTTGACATTTGGTTCATTTTAGGTATCTAGTAGGTATAATCGGCGAAGATTTCTTTCATGAGTGCAACCTTATTAGCTAAATTCCTTTGGAATGTGCTAAAAGTAAAGTCGTTTACGAGATTGTTTTATGGAAGTTTTAACCTGAACATTTTTGGAAGGAGACATATCAGGCTCTAGCCGTCTAAAGAGTTTTTGTATATCGCACGATAATCCAGGTGATGTCCATATCATTATATTATACTTAGGAATAACGATCCTAAGGTTCTTGCGATACTTAGTATTTCAGGATATTTGACAATATATCAATCCAATATTGGAAAGAGAGATATTTACATCAATAACATGTTGCATTTCCAAAATCCTTATCAGTTGAAAGGAAAATTCCCCTTTTTAATAGACTCTCATTCTTCTCTCCTAGGATTGATATCCCTACTATTCAGCCTCACAATGTTGTCTATTACAACGGTTTTCTAGTGGAGTAACCTTAATTCAGACATTTTCACCAACATTTTCACAGGTATTTCAATACAGGTATCCTCTGGATATCACCGGCGAGGAAAATTAAAAAAAAAAAAATATGGTTATCTGTACAGCGCATCGACTTCGAAGGTCGAAGTAATTTTTTTTTTTTTGGTAGCCTTTCGAATGGTAAGTAAAAAGAGTATTGTCATTTCTCTTCCACAGGGGTAATATGCTGCCTTTTGAAGCATTATACGAAAAGAAAAGAACTCTTGAACTCCAGACATAAAAAAAGAAAGAGAATACGACCTTATCCCCAAACGACAAAGATAAAAAAAACTGTCGTTACTTGAGTATGAAAGAAAACGAAGAGAAGAGCTGACTGGAACAGGTGCTGTGTTTCCCTAGCTGCCACTCAGGTCCTGAGCAGATGTCTTCTCGCGTTAATGGAGCAGGAGGGCCAACACGCCTTTCAGCTAGAGAGCCTCTTCACTTCATTATTTGTGGAGTGGTGCCGTTCATTGGAGAAGAGGTCGTCCAGGTAGTAGCTACCTGCCTTCTCTCGGCGCTCCTTTCTGCATTCAATCCGCAGTTCTGCTTACTATTGTACGGCGACACATGGCCCTTAACCGCCGATGCAGAAGGGCCGACCCGACTCGGGCAGAATAAGATCGATGATTCCGAGAGTTTTCTTTTTCTTTTAATACAGGGTGACCGAAATCTGTTCACGTAATACTGACAGGTAGTACAATAGAGAACCTACAGTATCAACAATACCTACTACCGTAATCAAAAAAATAAAATAAATGCAAATTAAATTCTCAAAAATTACTGCTTTATTATTATTAGGACATAGGCAAAAAAATAAATAAATAAATAAAAACCTACTGACTTACATCAGGACACTACTTCAGGAAGTAAAACTACAGACAACGTATATAGCCTACGAATGTGATAAACCATACGCCCTTTCCGTTATTTATCTTTTAAACAGAGGTAGGAATGTGCATTCAGGATATTAAGATTTTTTGTTTTACCAAGTACGTGAGACCTCGGCTATCTAGAAGATGTCAACCTTTTTAAAGAGCTAGTCAAGAAATTATTTTAACGAGGTTAACACTAAAAAACAAAACAAGCCACTCCAGACAGTTCCCCCAGAGTTCAGAGAACATAAGTAGTTTTTGAATTGCTAACAGTGTAATAATATTTAAGATCTTGATGGGAAACTAAAACTATCAATTCACTGACTATAGGCTCGTCGAAGAAGATGAAACAAGGTCTAAGGCGAAGTAATCTCAATGCTCAGTGGAACTGCAGTATTTAATGAATAATCACACATCCCATGAAAAATATTAAGTTGAAGAATTATTAAGACTTATAAAATTAATTTTATTTTGACCTAATAACGGTTTTTGCCTTCCTGGAGTATGCAGCTTTCGCAACAGTTCCGCTTAGATCATCAATTGTTTTAAATTTCGTATCTACTGTCAATTATTGCATAAAACATTTAAAAACGTTTGAAGTGGTTCTCTATAATACGCCATCACTTTGAGGCCGTCTTTTTCTTATCTTGCCTTAAATATATTATTTTGATTAAGCATTTAAATAGTCTGGACACCGTCTTTGTACGTAATTGCAACAGTAATTTCCGGAAGTAGTAGAGCTTACTCTAAAGCCTCATAAGATTCTTAGGTATGGCTTCTGATAAATATAACGCTATGCCATCTATCTGAAGATTTGGCAGAAGAATTAGCTTGCTATGCTAGGCCTAGGCTATGAATATCGATATCATTATTTTCATAAAGCAATTGCACTGGGAGCAATGGAAATGGGCTCAAAACCCAGGCAGAGAAAATGGGGGGGTTCTTTGGATTCCGATATTCTCGGAGGCATCGTAGAATGCTGGATTGAAGTATTTATTTACAGGATGAAAGGATGAGTATTAAATATGGTATGACCGTTAACAGTGGCAACATAAGTGATGAAAGTACCCATCATGATATAGAAAGGTTCAGAAATTCGCCCTGAAAGTGTACAAAGGCAGTACATGTGAAGGAAGAGCCTTGGAGGAAGTAGTAACCTATCCATCTCCAGAGCCAAGAGAAAGTACTTTCTATACTGGAGATACTTGTACTTTTTTTTTTTCAATGCTTATGTTTAATTCATTCCTTTCACAAAATATATTGAACGATATGAAATAAAATAACGAGCGTAACAACTAAAAATTAAGGTTACACAAACCTTCCTAAATTCATAAAAACACAAAGATGTAATAATAAGGAAAAGGAAGCTCTTTTCAAGAGCTTCGTAAACTAAGCATATTCCTCTGATTAGTAAGTGCTGAATGTACGCTACATAGCTGATCCTTGAGCTTAGACTGATCGATCGATAACAATTTTGCTACAATAATATGCTTAGCTATTTACATTTATTTTAATCAGATGACACAATAAAAAATATTTTTTAGCGTTTCCTTTCTCTCCCCTTTACGCTTCGACCAGAAAACATGAAAGACAAGTACCGACATAAACATGAGTTGTTTAGGGAGTTTCGTATATTTGTTTAAAATATTTCATGATAAGCAGAAAGTAATCATTGGTGCCCCTACTCCTAATGAACCACTATTGCTTATACCCATAACACATCTCTCTCTAAAGAGAGACCTAAAGGTCTAAATCCAATACAGCAAGTTTCGTAGCAAAAACAACTACTCCCGCAATTGGCACATTATTAAGTTCCTCTGGACTGATGTGATTAAGGTAAACCTCCTAGTGAATCCATTTTGTTCAATAACGAGCTAATTCAAAGGTTTTTCGACTTAAAAGGAGTTGAAGAAACAATTTATTTAGAATTTTACCTTTAATAACATTCCATTATGGTATTGCTATGAACAGCCTCGTTTCTACTTACAAGAAATTTACGATTACCAGGATATGAGAATGTTTCTGCATTCTTTATGATAATGTTAGATCTGCAGGGGATGCCGAAGCCTAGAAATAGCTTCTTAGGCAAAATCTGGTGAAAGGAAGTGGTTATAGGAAGCGATAACTCAAGGCGGAAAAGCTTGCAGAGAAAATGGCTGTGAGGAAATTGTCTGCTTGGTTGGAGTTGGAAAAGATCCAGGTCTTTAGAGACCTCGTTTGATTAGCATAAGAGGTGGAACCTTGCCACATCTATATCGCATCAACTATGACAACGCTTCATCTCTTCAACCATACTTCCGAGCTGGCATTTTATTTTTTTCTTCTTCTTTTTGTTTTCTTGAGATTGACTACTTAGAATTTGCTGCATATACTCATCCTACAAATATTAGCTAGACAAAATATTTTATTCTATTAAAATCTTAATATTATATCTATTTTACGTAAAACTGACGTCAGGTGACTTTAATAACAACATTGGACATCTTATAGATCCTAAAAACCAATGAAATTCTAAACCCGCTTCTGATTATTACTCTAATAAGCCCTACTATAAAGCGTTCGATTTTGATGAAATTGGTTAAGCGCCAAGTACATTAACTAACGGAATCCGTTAGTTACCGCTTCCTGGTACATTATATACATATAATGAAAGTAATTGGCAAGGAAAATCGAATGAAATCACTTTTAAGTCGGAATTCTTAACCATTTTTGAGAGATTTATTCGTTTGTTCAAAATTTAAAGTAAATTACGTACAATCAAAAATACAATTCACGAGAGGACATTAAGCCACCGTGACAAGAGACGAGAAGAAATGCTACTTCCTAGATCCAGAATTGGCAACACGATACTAGACAGAACATAACAAACCAACTTGTGTTATAAGCATTAGAAACTTTACTGCTACTTACAGAATGCAGAAGAAATCGCCCAGGACATGAACGAATTGTTCTATGAGAGCAGAGAGTACATAAACACAATCTTCTCTTACTTACAGAACACTAAACTATACAATCGCATTTAAATAGTCAGTCGCTTTTAGGCATATTACAGACATTTTCAAATCTCTGATTATGGGAATAACGGAATGAAATTTATAATCACAATAGTAGTCCATTAGACCATAAAAATTCCATCTTGAAATCACCATACTAGGGATCACTTATAAATAGATGCTTTTATCAACGAAAATCAGAAGTGCCTTAGGTAGCAGCTTATGTAAATAAGCAGACAGAAAGTTGATTATTTCTGTCTACACTCCACAGTGACGTTTGTTTCTTGCATAAACTATATTTTAGCTCCCAAACTCTAGCTTTTCCAGAATTTTTTTATTTTTTATTTTTTTTTAGCGGCGCATCAACTATTTGGCTATTAACGCTGGGCTATATACAGGTTGCCACCCTTTTATAATGCCAACAGCACGTGGTCGGTCACCCATTCAGGTACTGACCACGCCCGACGTTGCTTAACTTCGGTGATCTACGGGAACCGGTGCACGTGGCTATGGCCGTTGGCTTTTCCAGGAAATCTCATTAAATCAGGTATTTAACTTGTTTCTCAGTAAAATGAATCAATAAATGCAAGCTTCGAACAAAAAAAAAACAAGGTTGAATGTAAAATATCAAATGCTCCTTTCTAAGCTGACCAAATTACAGTGCAAAGCGTCGACTTTCTATAAAAATTGATATCATTACTTAAAGCAGAAATGTTGAGGCATATCTTATCGCCTGAATATTACCCTGATTAAATATCTTTAAAGGATTGATTCAGAACGAAATTCGAAGAGAGAAAATTACTAATTCAGATTATCACTCATTAATGGCGTTTTATAATTTGTAATATATTATTGACAATTGATAATACTTTGGTTACAGTTAAATTCAATAAATAACATTACTGTATAACATGTATTTATTTTTACTAAAGAATGGCAAATAATGGTTAATGTTATGCTTTCTTTAGACGAAACAATATAAATAAGATAACGCATTACAAAGAATTTTCAATCCTGCAAAAAACGTTTGAAACTTAATCATTTTAGAAGTGAAGAGACTAATAATTATTCAGAACATGTTCGAACTCCAGGAAGATTTATATATCCACGATAAAGTTTAATTGGGACATACCATACAAGAAGTTGGTTCCAAACCTGTGGAGGAACGCCAAATTCTGAACATAGTTTCTTGAACTTCCATTGGTAGGGGCGACAAAGCTATTTCAGATTCAGATTAATTTTGGTATTCTACTAATATATTAGATGAAAAGCTAAGTTAATACATCACATGACATATCCCTCCATCGAAAGAGTGCCTCTTAATCAGGCAGTACGAATTCTGGTTCTTTGTGAGGGCAAAAAATTCATTTCTGAATCTCTTTTCTAGCTCAATTCAGGTAATGCTGATCAGACGATGTCTATGTCTCAAATATACCTAATTTATACTTCTTTTATGAGAAAAATAAGAAAAAAAGCTTAGTGATTTTCGAAAGTCGCCCAATATCTCGGCGGTGGTTTTTGCATTTAACCCATTTATGGCCAAGGCTAGAACAACTACAATAATACTGTTTTATGAACACTATTATTACAATGTGAGAATCATAAAATCCTCCAAAGAACTAAAACAAATTACAATTTTCAAACACAAACTACAATTTTAATTTTTTATTCGTGATTGGCTTTAAAGGAATTTAGATGTAATTAAGCATTACGTCTCTCACACCTATAAATAGTCTGGTGTTTACAGACTGTACCTTTGCCTTGTCTCATCCCTCACGATCAAATGTCTGATTTTATTCTTTCTCACTCATCTAACAAGTTCACATCTAGTCTTCCTGTTTTCGGTTGTTTATTGATAGTTCTGAATATTGGCACTAAGTGTTCAAATAGCTATAAATTCCTTGCAATATAGTTCTTGCAATCAACCAACAGCATCTTGGTATAAATTTTCCAAGCATTTATCACAGAACATTCAATCATATTTATAAACAGATGCCACCACCGTTTTTTTCACGCATTTTTATTCTATAGTTTGCAACTCCATTATCATGCAAGTCTACTCCTCCCATGAATTTGTTGGACTGATAGATTATATTAGGTTGGCCTACAATCCCTTCTTATTAATTTTTTCTATTGTAGTGTTTTGCTTTTTGATTGCCCCTGTGCCAAAATTACTACTTTCTACAGTAATTACAGAGTTATCGTTCCATCTAACTATATAAATTTAATTGCTTTCATCACATGAATAATCATATGTCGCTCTAGCCTGCGTAGCGATATGTTTTAGATCTTCTATTGAGCACTTTCCACTTCTATACACTTTCTGATTTTATACCTTATAGTTCTTCTTTAAACAGGCAAAGAGTTGAATAAAAGAACAGGCATGGGCGTGCCTTCATTGGGCAAACTTCATAGGAATGGCCAGTGATGCGTTAACGCCATAAACTAAAACGACTATGCTACAAACAATATATGAATTGAATACAAAAATTTCGTCTCAACAATTAAAAGAAACAATGTTTTAAACAAGCAATCTAATAATTTAATTGCAGCAACCCTTATTTGGCTGAAATTAACATTTAATTCTTAGTATTCATTAGTGTTGAAAATAACCGACTGTACTATTATTTTTCAATGGTTTTAAAAAACACAAAACTTATTAAACACTAGCCGATTACCCGGGCTTCGTCACGGCAGATAAGTAGTTATTTTTGCGATAAATAATGTATCAGCAAAATTAATGCTACTACATAATTTTTAATAGTTTATCATAGCATGGTCCCCATCATACTATATGTTATACATCAATATATAAGTAAACAAAGTACATATAATGTTTCTTGACACTGGGGCGCTCCGGACCAGTGGCAAGAAACAGATAATCTAGAGATAACCCGTTATCTATAGGTTACCAGCATGAGCGTATATATGGAGGGGCTGGGGGGGGAGGTCTGCAGCCCCCCCGAACTTTTGATTTGATGGTAAAAATGTGTCTTAAACCCCTTAAAAATAAGATCACTTAGTTCATAAAAAATATTTAATTTAAGTTGTAATAGCGTTTTATTTGAAGACTAAAACTATTCGAAGTTCTAAACTGTTAGTATTCCATATCCCGGAAATGCCCCTCCCCCCGAAATTATTTCCGATATACGCCCATGGTTACCAGTAACAGCAGTGTAACCAATACAGGTAAAATTTCGTTCTCAATAATAAATGTACGTTAAAATTTATGTTTCTCATATGTCATTTGGAAACACCCATTATATTTGCGAGCTGGCTGGGAATGCTGATGGGTGAGAAGTCTATGCAAGGGTTCGGGATATTATTACCTCGGATGGACCATCACCAAGTATAGGGAAAACTCTAAGGTGGACAAATTGAAATGAACCGCAATTAAAATGGTGATTTTGTCCCTCATAGGATAAACTCTATGAGGGACAGTTTATTTCTAATAATTCAAGGTTTGCCATCATAGTTGAAATTAACCTCAATTATAAATAAAACTATGAAGTAGATAATGTACGGTAACACGTGTTCTTTATCGTCGGCTTGGCTGCTCTAACCAACTAAAACTTTAATCCCCTCTAAAAATAATTCAAAATTCGAATATCAAAAAATCCTTTCTTAGCGAGTGCCTACGTTATATAGGGAGTATCCATGCAAAATTTCAGTCAGTCAGTGAGTGAGTGGGTGAGTGGTATTTGACAAATACATAGTAGATTTATTTTTAATAATTAGAAACCTTAAATAATAACCAGATGTAATCAAATAGTAAAATATTTGAACTTGTGAAAATAAAAAAATAATGTTAAATTAATGTTGCTTATACGCATCAGTGGCCGTAAGCGGGTTAATAGAGAATTGACACTGCTTGGCGGGTTTTATTCAACTGCTTCAAGAGAAATAAAATCATTTCTACGTCCTATTTATAGGAAGATCCTTCTGGAACAATGTCTAAGACTGTAGAACTAGGATTTTAATTAGCTTTAGTATTGCAGAAGAGGCAACGATATGAATATAATCGAGCAGTGTCAATAAGGCCAGTAAAAAGTATGACATTTCCATTGTAAGACTATTTAACTATATTACTTCAAACAAAAAATCTTTGTAGGAATTTACAAGACACCCTTTCGGTATTCAATGTCTCAATGTCCCTGCCCTTGGACTGACTATACCTAGTCTGAAGTCTACATGGGATGGATTGTAAGTCTTCCTTTGCCATTTTATTAATTGGTCATCGGTCTTGTTATGGGTAGATTTAATCCCAGACTGCGGTGAAGAAGGGAGGAGAGGGTTCAACAAACCTGTTTTTTTTTTTGTTTTTTTTTTTGTTTTTGTTTTTTTTTTGCTTTTTTCAAAATACTCAGGTGATCAGCTTAAAAATTCAGCTTCGATCATTAACCCCGTCCCAAAAATTTTTATTATTTATAAATGGACGTAAATATTTAAATGTGTATACACACACACATACATTGAAACGAAATTGTTAGGTAAACTGCCCAAACCGTTTGTAGTTTCCCCGCAACAAAACTCGGGTTGAATCCTGAACAAAGAGTAGAGCGAAATGTATTTTCAGAAGTAGAGTGGACCTTTCATATGTTCCTAGTGGCCGTAATTTGAGTTTTCTTAAAACGAAACTTGCTATCTAAAAATTAATAAGAGAAGAATATTTTTATTTATTCAGAAAAGATCGTACAGAAATAATTGGGATTCGAACTTAACATTTAAAACAAAAACTACATCTCTGTCTATATTTTTTTAGGTTAAAGGGAAGAAAGGGTTAAGAGAATCTGTTTTTATATTTTCTGTAATACATCTTTTGTCAACTACTGGCTGGTTTTTAAGATGCTAAATGAATGAACTAAATAAATAAATCATGATGATTAGATAGTTAGCCGTCGAGGTGATAAGTAAAGATGGAATGGTTGGGATTCAGCTAAAGAAGCCTCAATATGATTTTTGTTAAAAAAATCTATATTTTGGACGTTTCGGCTACTCATTGGTAGCCTTCGTCAGCTAAAATGGCGAGAAAAACAGAAATTAAAACAAAAAAAAAAGTTTATAATTGAAATAAGTAATAGAACTATAAATACACTTAACTTATTATAAAAGAACAATTTGGGCTAAAATTCTTAGAATGAGTAGAATGAAAATCAAAAGAAACAACAAAAAAAGAAGAAAAAAGGCTATTATATTGAAGTTTATATAAGTACATAGGTGCTAATAGTAAATAAATTAATTATAACTAACAAAAAAAAAAAAAAAAAGATACTACATACCTATGGAAATGCCTGGAGGCAGAGGAAGACCAATGTTGACAGTTAAGTAACCATTGTGGAATTGTCTAAGAAAAAAGGAATCTGCTAGGGTAAATGAAACTGAAACAAACCAGGTGGTGGGAGGTCGGTAGGGATCAAAGGCCTGTTTATGACATTTTATAGTGAAAGGTGTTAATGGAAGGATACACAAGGGGCATGGGAAAATAGTAGGTGGGAGGTCGGGAGTTTTTGAAAAATATTAGCGTACATAGGAGAAATACCTTGTTTGTCAGTTTTGTAGTTTATATTGTCTAAGTAAATTTCTCCCTCTTCCAGTCTAAGTAAATTTCTCCCTTTTCCAGTCTAAGTAAATTTCTTCTTCCCTCATTACAAATACTTAGCCATAATAATCCCTATGATATAAAAAATTCCTATTGAGTGAGTCCTACCGTGCGCCTAGATTGATGCCACATCCTTATTCACCAACGTCCCACTAGCCAAAACGCTAGAAATAATCGAAAACCATTGGCCCACCCTACAACTCCATAGCCCTCTATCCTTTGATTTGTTTATAGAAAGCCTAAAACTGTGTGTTAACAGCGGTTATTTAAATATGATGGGAAATTCTATAAACAAATTGAAGGTCTAGCCATGGGCACTTGTCTTGCACCCGATTTATCCTCAATCGTTCTCAACGATCTTCTCAACTCCCTCGTCCCACAGTTTCCACATGACATGCAAATACGTAGATAATCTTTTGCTGATGATAAACCCAAACAGGCTAACAGACATTCTTAATTGTTTCAATTCCTTCCACCCTAGACTACAATTCACTGTCGAAACAGAACAGGACAGACAGCTCCCATACTTGGACATCTTACAAATTAGACAGACTGACGGTACTATTATTACTGATTGGTACACTAAACCCACATACTCGGGATGGTTACTTAATTTTCATTCATCCCATCCTTACCACCTCAAAATCCAGCCAGAAATCTCCTTCGCCGAGTCCTCTCCTTGTCCCATGCACCCTTCCACAATAAAAATATTAATATCGTCTCAGATATATTGGCACGCAACCAATTTCCCCCCAACCTCATAAAATCCCTTGTAAAAAAAAATAAAATCCCAACCTTCCAACACTGTTTCTCCCAATCCTTCCCTAACTCCCAGTTCCCACATGTTCCGATCCCTACCATTTACACCTGGACTGACTGAGAAACTTACGAAGACGATCAAAAAATCCTACCCTTCCGTATATTTTGGAAATGTCATAAACAGGCCTTTGATCCCTACCGACCTCCCACCACCTGGTTTGTTTCCGTTTCATTTACCCTAGTAGATTCTTTTTTTCTTACAATTCCACAATGGTTACTTAACTGTCAACATTGGTCTTCCTCTGCCTCCAGGCATTTCCATAGGTATGTAGTATCTTTTTTTTTTTTTTTTTTTTTTTTTTGTTTGTTATAATTAATTTATGTTACTATTAGCGCCTATATACTTATATAAACTTCAATATAATAGCCTTTTTTCTTCTTTTTTTGTTGTTTCTTTTGATTTTCATTCTACTCATTCTAAGGAATTTTAGACCAAATTGTTCTTTTATAATAAGTTAACTGTATTTATAGTTCTATTACTTATTTCAATTATAAACTTTTTTTTTTTTTTTTTTTTTTTTTTTTTTTTTTTTTTTTTTTTTTTTTTTTTTGCATTAATTTCTGTTTTTCTTGTTTGGACTGGTAAATATTAGGACACACACAGGTGTTAAAACAAAATGTTTCAGATTGCCTTGAAGTTTTTATTCTTGTGGAATAAAACTACTGAAGACGAACCGAAGGCTATAATTTAATTGATTGCATGAATTATATGTTGCAAAAAAGAAATTTACATAATGACTTTAGTCATGCACAAACCACCTCACCTCTCCCCCTTCATGTAGACCAAATGCGCAACTTACCTTCAACAGGAAAAAAAAAAATTATTTTTTTGAATTACGTTAAAAAATGGATTGTTAAATAACGATTTTTTTTTTTTTTTTTTTTTTTTTTTTTTTACCATTTTCATACATTTCTTGATTTATAATTACATTTTATAATTAGTGTTTCACACAAATTATTATAATAAAATCCTTAATCGATAAATACCACTACGGGAGGACTGAATGCTTTAGAGAAACCTGCATAACACGTCAGCACGATGATACAATCCGAGTGTACTAACTATTTACTAGAAATCTATATCAGTCAGTAGAAATCTGTGCACTATATAGATCATATATATATATATATATATATATATATATGTGTATATGTTTGTATGTGTAAATGTGAGGGTGTGTAGTATTCTAGTAAGTGTGTGTACGTAAAATAATCTTAGAATAAAAAGAATCAACAACAATGGTCCGATTTCGGTCAAATTTAGGAACAAAATAATTTTTTTGGCTGTTTTGAAGGTTTGAAAAAAAAAGGTAAGGGAAAAATGTGTTCAGTTTTATTGAATAGGAAAAATAAAGAGTTTCCATACTAAGCGTTCCATATTATACTAGGTATTATATAAAAACACGCTATGATGACGCAGTACCTGCGGCTCGAAGCGTTTTTACATTTATTTCTTGTTAAGACTCCTCCCAACGTTGTGAATATTTTTTTTCTTACTTTAAACCTATCTGGTATTTTTTGTGCAATTTAATGGTTTCGAATACCAGGGATTCTTTGAAAATCTGAGTGGCGAAGAAACAAGTTCAATTAGCGAAGGCTAAAATTAATAAAGGGCGAAAGAGTGCAAGGCTCTGACTGAAGGAATTCAATATATTTCTACTCTCAGCCCTCAACAACCGCCCTACCCTGAAAATTAATGGTAATTGCTTTTACGTTTTTTCTTCTTTCTTTTCAATCAGTTTTTTATGAGTTTTTATTAAATCGGTCTCAGATAACTGTGCTTTGATGAAACGGGTGAGAGATTGATAAACGTTAAGCGTTATTGTTTGTTGAAGAAATAAGATAAAACCATCCACAGAACTGTGAAAAATACAATCACTATTTTTCATAGGACATGGTTTTCAAAGTAGAAACAATGGAAATGCAAAAATAAAAAGTTAAGTCTTTTTATAAGAAGTAAAAGTTTTACTTCTATATTTAAACTTCGATGTGTACATTTGTATTTTTTTTTTTTTTTACGTTTTAGTTTTATTTAAAATAAAGTCCGACTCGCAGGAATTGCGTCATCTTAGCGCGGTTCCAGTTCATTTTTTTTTTTTTTTTTTTTTTACGGCGCATCTACATCTAGGTCATTAGCGCCGACATCCAGGGTGTAGCGAGGAATTTTACCAGCGAGCCGTGGGATGATAAAATTCCTGCCGGAGGTTGGGAATCGAACCCACCATCTCCCGCTTATGGATCCAAGGCGCTGGCCATTAGACCAGGGGAGACCCCGGTTCCTGTTCATATCCCTATTCTCATTTGAAAAGCATAGAATAGAAACAGATAATATTTTCCTCCGCCTTTGTTCAAAGGGTTTTATGGCTATACCTGGGGTCGGGTCCGCAAGACCCTAGAAACCTCTTCTACCGATACTTCATTTCATACTTTTCAATGAATTGGAAAACATCAAAAATGTTCACATATTCCTGTGTTCTTTTAGTATAGTAATAATTCTACAGATAAAATCAATTAAAAAATAAAATAAAAAAACCAACAGCATAAAGGCAATTGAAAATATTCAAAAGACGACATCGAATCTCTTTCTCTTGGCAAGCTACATTTCTAACAATGAATTGTTTTTCTTATTTTGCCTAATCTGTTTTACGTCGGTCAATTTAGTAAGTCTTCTTGACCGACTTACTAAACGATGGTAGCCAGTACATTGATGACCTTATGAAATACCTAAAACATGCAAATATTTACAACAATATTTAAAAAAGTCCGACTCGCAGGAACTGCAGCATCTTAGCGCGGTTCCGTTCATGTCCCTAGAGTCATTTGATAAGCTTAGAAAAGAAATAAACTTATTTTTTTTATATATCTCGTGAAAATTGTCAAAATCCTCTCGAACATCTCGAATAAAAGTGATATTAAGGCATCAGGGACACCGACAGTAGCTAACTTTTACACAGAAGCGGAAATTACAGAATCTGGCTCTCATTCTAAAGCAAAGCTCTATAAATCAATACAAAATATGCCTAATAAAGCCTTTCTAGTGGATACAGAAGCATGGGCGTATATGAGGGGGGGGGCTGAGGGGGCTGCAGCCCCTCCCGAAATTTTGAATTGATGATAAAAACTTCTCGTAAAACCTTTAAAAATAAATTAAATAAGATCACTTAGTTCATAAAACATATTTTATTTTACGTGTAATAGCGTTTTAGTTGCCTAAAACTATTCAAAGCTCTAAATATTTAGTATTCCATACCCTGGAAATGGTCTCAGCCCCCCCCCCGAAATTGTTTTTATATACGCCCATGTACAGAAGGATCAAGAAGAAGTACACAAGATTGAGTAGAATACCCTGCCTAATATAGCCTATATAGAATAATATGCCGAATAAAACCTATCTAGTTAATACACAAGGACAAATAAAAGTCTTGACGAATAACAAGTCAAGAAAAAAAACTTTATTTAACAAAATAAAACAAAGTTTAGTTGCCCAACTACAATAGAATAATATACCTAATCAAGTCTATGGAGTAGATACAAATGGACCAAAAACAAGTCTTGTGGAATATTGTTTTTTTTCTAATTAAATACTTTTTATCAATATTTAGTATATAACCTTTGTTGAAAACTATTGATTGCTAATTGATGAATCGGTTTACAACTAAGTAGTCTTTATGAATATTTAGTATATAACCTATGTTTGGATCTGTGTTTTTGGGGTGCTCTCCGCCTAGGCTTTGTATTTGTGTCGGCAGATACCTGGGGTATATTTACAGCTCTTAAGGATTAACTCTTAGCAGGTAAATTTCCTGCGGACCTTCTGCTTCTACGGGCATTGAACCGCCATATTCGCTCATAGTATCTAACCGTTGTGAAGTTTATTTTTTGGATTTAGGACTTAATATACATATGTAGACTAAATCATAGCAAGAAGTAATCCTCCGTCGTCGGTTCTTAACTATGTAGACTCGCTAATGTTATCCAATCTTAGATACATCGTATTTAAAATCCACAGCAAAAACACGACATTTCATCAGAATCCCCTGCTGAATAAAACTTATATAGAATAATATGCAAAATAAAGCCTATCTAGTGGATAAAAATAGAGGAAAAAAGCCGTTCGTGGTGGTAGAAAATCTTCTTCTAGAAAAAAATATTTCGCTCAGAAATCTCCGAAATATTGTCACTAATTTTACGTATCCTGTTTTATAGCCAAATAGATTTATATTCTATAATCAATAAGAAAAACCTACTAACAATAAAAAACTATGGGTAACAGATGAAAATAGGGAATACCAAGAATAATTCTAAAGAACGAAATCAACACCAGTACTGTAATCTAGATATTCATACGGCATCTTCGAATTCTAACAAACAAAATATTGATTCTAATTACACGTATCCTGTTTTATTGACAAATACATTTGATTACTATAAGCAATTAAAAACACTAGGGAATATGCCAAAGAACTCGGAATAGGAGCCTCGACAGTTTCAAGACATTTGAAGGAAATCGACAAATCCAAAACTGACATTTCATACGGTACAGCCTGATATATTTTTAACAATGAATTGCTTTTCTTATTTTAATTAATCTGTTTTATTGTCAAATACATTATCCTACTATAACCAATGAAAAAACAACAAGGAATAAAAACAAACAAGAAGAACCGTTCGAATAAACGAAATCAATTACTTCAAAGTTTAAGCACTTATTTCTCCGATTGACATAGCCTAATCAAAAATTGTTTCAGAATCTTTTTTGTAGAACATTTAGTAAGCTTTCGCATGGTAACCCTCCGTTTACCAATATTCCTAACCGTCTTCGAGATATCAGGGAATGTATACGAAGTTCCCAAAACATTTCATGTCTGTTAATAAAATATTTTATTCTAATCCTTCCTTAGCTCCAAACGTAACCGAAATTTTAACATATTAGTGTTGATGAAATTCAAACATGCAGAAAATGTTTCAACTGAATCCCATAATTTTAAGTATCAAAATCAAAGACAAAAAGAACAGTTCGAATAAGCGAAATCAATTACTTTAAAGTTTTAAGCACTTATTTCTCCGATTGACATCGCCTAATCAAAACTTTCATTAGAACCTTTTTTGTAGAGCATTTCGTAAGCTTTCCAATGGTATTCTTCCGTTTCCCAAGATTCTTAACCTTTTTCGAGATATTAAGGAAAGTATACAAAGTTACCAAAACTTTTTTATGTCTGTTAATAAAATATTTTATTCTAACCCTTCCTTAACTCCAAACGCAACCAAAATTTCAACATATTAGTTTTAATGAAAGTAGAAGATGCAGTAAATGTTTCAACTGAATCCCATGATTCTAAGTACCCAAACCAAAAACGGCATTCAAAAATTATTTTTTCAGTTTTCTCGAAAACGGTTAAAGCTATCGCCTTGAAAATGGTTTCATTCGTTTTCCTAGCCCAAGAAGCCTATAAAACGAGTACTTACAAGCTTATGAACTCAAAAACGTAAGCGTTACGATTTTTTTGCGCGAATTTCGCCCCTAAAGCCATCTTCCAGTGGGCGGATTTTGCTGGTTAACGAACTTGACCTTTCAAATTGGACGACAGATTTTTGTACCAAATTTCATCAAAATCGGACCATCAGGGAAGCCAGAAATGAGCGAACAGACAAATATATATATATATATATATATATATATATATATATATATATATATATATATATATATATATATATATATATATATAAATAAATAAATATATACATATATATATATATATACATACAAATTTGAACCACCGTTATTTTCGGTCTCTAGGGGTTCTGAAACGCGAAATTTTCTTGTCGGCACTTCCGGATTGTTTCATTGTATCAACCTTATAAGCGGGGTTCCTCCCTATGGGGGAGGGAGGAACCGCGCTAAAAGAAAGGATAATCAAAGCACATTAGTGAAATTGATTTTTCGTTAATTGACCCAACAAAAAGGTACTTCCTTTTGTTGGGTCAACGGAGCAGAACACAATACATTCACGGACACAACATACTTTTTGACATTTTAACATGGAAACATAAGAAGAATTATTACCAGAGAAGATTTTACGGAAAAAGATTTCGTTTTATCATCAATTGATGACAAAACTAACATAAATATATAAATATATAATCTGTTTTATTGTAAAATACGTTATCCAACTATAAGCAATTAAAAAATAACAAGGAATAAAAACAGACAAAAAGAACAGTTCGAATAAGCAAAATCAATTACTTTAATGTTTTAAGCACTTATTTCTCCGATTGACATCGCCTAATCAAAACTTTTATCAGAACCTTTTTTGTAGAGCATTTAGTAAGCTTTCTAATGGTATTCTTTCGTTTACCAAGATTCTCAACCTTTTTCGAGATATTAAGGAAAATATACAAAGTTACCAAAACTTTTTATGTCTGTTAATAAAATATTTTATTCTAACCCTTCCTTAACTCCAAACGTAACCAAAATTTCAACATATTAGTTTTAATGATAGTAAAACATGCAGAAAATGTTTCAACTGAATCCCATGATTCTAAGTACCCAAACCAAAAACGGAATTCAAAAATTATTTTTCAAATTTTCTCAAAAACGGCTAAAGCTATCGCCTTGAAAATGGTTTCATTCGTTTTCCTAGCCAAAGAAGCCTATAAAACGAGTACTTACAAGCTTATGAACTCAAAAACGTAAGCGTTACGATTTTTTTTGCGCGAATTTCGCCCCAAACGCCATCTTCCAGTGGGCGGATTTTGCTGGTTAACGAACTTGACCTTTCAAATCGGGCGACAGATTTTTGTACCAAATTTCATCAAAATCGGACCATTAGGGAGGCCAGAAATCCGCGAACAGACAAATATATATATATATATATATATATATATATATATATATATATATATATATATATATATACATACACAAATTTTAACCACCGTTATTTTCGGTCTCTAGGGGTTCTGAAACGCGAAATTTTCTAGTCGGCACTTCCGGATTGTTTCATTGTATCAACCTTATAAGCGGGGTTCCTCCCTATCGGGGAGGGAGGAACCGCGCTAAAAGTAGGTAATTTGAAAAACAGTTATTCCCTGAGTTTTATTTAATAATTTTAAATCATAATTTTTTGTTTAACTGTTATTTTATTCTTTTCTTAAGGCACATCTACGCCATTAGCACTGGGGTGTCTCTAGGTTGCCACCCTCCCAACATATGCATGGTGTAGCAGGGAACTCCTTGAACTGGCCCATGAAAATCCAGCCCGTAGACTACTAGAGACCCTTAAACAATTATTATAAACCGTTTACTCAAAAAGGTTTGAATAAAAAAAATGTGAAGGCTTTTAAATTTGAATTAGCAAAAACTAACTTGGAGTCCGACAGTCTTCTCAATAGGAGGTTTTCGGTACAGAGTTTTTTTCAGTAACTTCCAGCTGCCAATAGTTTATTAGACGTCAATATTGCGCTGATCCTAGGGCCAAGGAAGATTTAAGAAATCGAAATTTTATGATTTAATTTTCTTGCGAGTAAGCCATTTTTTTTTTCTAACGGCCAATTTCAAACTGAGAAAATATTGACACAAATCTCTCACAAGCAGTTGACTTTCCTTTAAAGCTTTAACGTGATTTCATTTACTGGTAAAAATGTATCAATGATTGTTGGTATGAAGTCCCATCATCAAGACTGATTCTCAGGAGTGGAAAAACTGTTTCATAAACCAAACAGAACCCCTTGTATTTTAAGCGTAACTGAGAATTCTATCTCGAAAGAACGTCCAAACGGGTATTGCCACGTTTAAGAATCTTATAAAAAGAAGGCCGATCAGGAAAAGAACAAGCTATTGGTTACCCGGAATATAGCTAAGAGATTTTGATGTATTATTTGGATTAAATATATATAAAGCAAAATATCTTTCATATTCATTACAAGTAAAAACAATTAAACTTATTTTGAAAATTTCTTCCAGACGAGAACCAATTCATTTTTCTCTATGGCTTTCTTTCAATTCATAAAGGTCCGTGTATATGTAATTTTGTTTAAGTCTGGTAATGGTCTTTCAGTAGCCAGTAAAATAAATTATAAAATATAATATATACATATATATATATATATATATATATATATATATATATATATATATATATATACACAAAATAAGAATGTTTAATAAATATGATTGATATAGTGGAGTAGGTGAAATGGTTGACAGCCTGGCTAGAGCGTTCCGCTGGGATCCCAGAGAGGAAAGCACTTTACGACATGACAGTGCAATTAAGTTATATCGGGGATGCAACGGACTCGCCGCGGACTGCACCGTTACGTGAAGCAGTCACACCGGCCTGTCGTCAGTTCCCACGGCCTCTGCTACTTTCTCATGGAGTTAGTACTCCATATCCATCATACAGAACAGGTAACAACAATTAATAGTATATTTTTTAAAAATGTATTTGCTTTACAGGATTTCCCCTAAACAAAGGAGTTCGGCTTATATACTTATTTAGTTAGTCCTAATATTAGTAGATTTTAAATTTTAACTATTATAGCAATATTTACACTATTTCACTATTATTAAAACATTATAGTATGTCAATGATTTACAAAACAAGAATATTTATACATGATATAGTATATAATATAACTAATAATATATAATTAAACGTATTTCATTAAAACTATAATCATAAAATTACAATAGAAATCAAATTTAAATTAACTGAAAACTACTAAATGAAAAAAAAAACAAAGAATAAAAATAACAATAAGACTTCTATTCATTTAAAATAAATTAGCGGCACTTAAGCATTTCCTTATTATAGATAGATGTTCCTTTAAGTGTATGTTTATTATTACTATTGAGTGCATTGAGGACATTTATATCTTGACATAGGGATCCTGATTTTAACCATAAATTAATATCATACCTTCAATAGCCCCGAAAACACATTTTTTTTTTTCTTAAACATCCATAATTATTGAAGTTTATCTGAAGTAACCAGTTATGAGATTTTAGTATATTTTCTTAAATATCTCGATAACGGTTAGGAAATCGTTGTTAGTGGAAGGCAACCATTCCAAAGCTTCATACATATTCTACAAAAACAGTTCATGTGTATGTTTGAAAGAGCGATGCCAGTCTTAGGGTGCGTTTATACCTGATAGTTATTGCAGGATATTTATGTCAGACAGAAATTTTAACTATTCTAAAATGCAAATAAATTATGTCTGAGATATATATTTCTATCACGAGCAATAAGGATGCGTTTACATCTGACACTTCTCGCAGGAAATATATCTCAGGTGTTGGATATAATAATTATGATAATCATCTATCCGACACCTGAGATATATATCGTGCGAGAAATGTTAGGTGTAAACGCACCTTTAGAAAACAGTCCAGAAAATATGAAAGTGTTGTTTTTGTAACATTAAACTTTTTTTTTGTCTCTGTATTCCCTTATTTTTTAAATGGTTATTGGTTTTTTATTTCTTCTAGCAGTGCCTTGGAACATCAGGTACTGCGCATAGGGAAAAGGTGCAAAACAATATTGCCCAAAAATAGTGTTTTATTCAGAAGCCAACTATCATTAATGTAAAAAAATTGCAAATTTTAAAATCAATAATAAATAAGGCAGACACTTTTATGGAAGATAAAATATAAATTAAAAAAAAAAAACACTAAAGTACCTAGTTTTTATTTTAAATATTAAATGAAGTGCTTTATTCACGCTGCGATTTAAAGAGCGTCTTGAATAAATATATTTGAAAATAATTACAAAAGGGCAGACACTTTTGTGGGGTGTAATTATCAGGAAACACAAAAATAAATGTTCCCTATGATGGGCTGTAATATCCTGCGTGTAACCGTAAGAATGAATGAGAACACCGCGCAGTTGTGGTTATTCTCTGCGCTCTCATTGGTTCTTGCTCACATGATCTTGTACAGCTGTCTTGGTTTAAATGGCAGCGCGAATAAAACTCTCATTTAATAGACTATTATTTATTGCTTCCTGTTTTCACGTTGGAGTAACCCTCCATCGTGGCAGTTAAGTACGAGTGCCATCCATTATGTATTGCTTGCTAAAAAGCTTTCCTTAAGAATGAGGGTGATTAGTGGAGACGGAGTGATTTAAGCTTTAAGCTGGCTAATGTCAATTTTTTGGTCATAGTGGGGTTTAAAATTTCGCTTTTCTTCGCGATGTTGTTGGAGTAAATGTATGCATTTTTAACAAATTATGAAAAAAATATTCGATTCAGTTTTTTTAAGTGAATAGAGCCTTATGAAAACGAGCTAAGATTATATAGTTCCTCAAAATCGCACGTTTTTCTACAGGGTAAGTTTTTTTTTTTTCATTTCGTTTACGACGCACAGACATCAAGGTCATTGGCGCCGAGCTATCTACTGGTTACCACCCTCCCTAAACATCCAACAGAGAATCCTCCCAACGGGCCCTGAAATGAAAAACATTCCACGCTGCCAAGGTATTAGCCACTAGACCACGGGAGACCCCTCTACAGGGTAAGTAAACACTAAATTACTCAAGGAGAATGTACCACTTGGAATATAAATTTTTCTTTAGAATGCATCCAAGTGGGAGCTTTCTCCAGGCGAAGAGTTTCAAAAAGCTAACAAGGCTAAAAGCAGAATTTCAGGATTGGATAAATTAATTAGTTGTGTTAAAACATTTTTAAATCCCGGCAGACAGGAGATAAAAGTGTGGAGAGAACTAATGAATTAATGTAGATTTAAGGCCACTGTCATGCCCTTTTGTGCAAAAGAAGCCTACTAAAAGAAATCATTAGTTAATTTGAGGAGGAGGCTTTAAGAGGAAAGCCGGTGGTCTCAACCAAAGTCCCTCTGCTCTTTGAGGATTTTGCCCAATGTTCCGGCCTCCTTTTCTCTTTCTCTCGAGGAATATTACTCTTCCCACGTCTCCCTTTTCTCCTTAATGAAACCTCTTCTCCGAATGCTTAGCTCCTTATGCCAAACATCAAACTTTACCCGCCTTTCTACCGAGAGCTATGTAATATTCAAATTGCCTTTTGGTATTTACATAGAAACTTAATGTTTTATTCACACCATACCATTAGAATATTAAAATTATTCATTTTACAAATAACCGACTGCCGAAATTACTTTAACCCTGACAACGCATAACATTACGTTATAATAATAATTAGTGTGGTATTGACTCAAACTGGTTATACGAATAGGTTCAAAATAGAGATAACAAATAAGGGAGGTAAAATCCACTACCTCGGCAAGGAAAACATCTTCTCAAGGTAGTAAACGAGATGAGGTGGTTTTGCCGAGAGTAAAAATTGCGTCGTAGATTGAAAAACACATTTAAACTAAAAATTCCACCGGCCATTCCTGAATAATTGAAGAAGGAACGACACATGAAGGTTACTTGGGCCTACTAAAGGAGCGAATATATATATATATATATATATATATATATATATATATATATATATATATATATATATGTCTATTCGCTCTTTCACAGGCTCGAGTATCCTTTGTCTGAAAGGTAATTAGGTTAACCAGGCAAATCTGCCAAACGGAACACTATGATTTCGATGATATTACCGTCAAAAAAAATCGTAGATTTTTACGTCCTGGTCTTTATAGGCTTCCAAGTACACTTTTTAGAAGTTTTATGGCCTAGAGAAACGAATGAACCCATTTTAAAACGATACCTATAAACGAAACAGTTTTAAGATTTTCGTATATGTTTTCTTCGTTTAATGGAATACGAGTCTTGCCAAATTTCCTTCGCCTTTTCCTGGTAAAATAATTGAGGTAGGGAGTTGAACGAGCTTTTAAGGGAGAGAAGGAGAGACGAGAATTAGAGGAGTAAGGCTTTCCCATGGGTTGGAACAGGAGAAGATAAATCAGAAGGAGCTATTTACTAATGTTTAAGAGCTATCGTCCAATAGTTTCTTACGGCAAGAGTCATTCAAGGGCATAAGGTCATATGTCATGATTCATTTCCGCTTAGCGAGCATTAGCCATTTTAGTCCAATCTTGGGGATTACAATCATCTAATTCAATTAAAGTTAAATTAGTTTAACAGCAAAACGAGTAGACGTATAAATTTAGTACAGAAAAACAGTATGACAATTTTCTTCAATAAAAATTACATGGAAAATGCTATGATAAAGCCGTTCCAGCGATTAATTTTTTTTTCCTAATTAGAATCAGCCTATAACATGTTACGAACAATTAATAGTGCATGACGAAGTTGTTTGCCCACGTCATGAAGCACATAATGTATTTTAAAAGGCAAACACTTGTTTATTCCCCGTTTACTTTTTTTTCTTTATAAATTTTATTTTTTTTAGGAAAATATGCTGAAATGTGGAGGGATTGTAAAAGCCCACTCTCCACCCACGCTGGAATTAATTCAAGGACGCATTAGTTATTCATTTTTATTAATGAAGGCTTTTAGAAAGAATTTTTTAATGGACTCAGACTACTATAATTAGTGTATATGTTTTAATATTTTTTTTTCTGGAACGAGAAATTATAAATGAAACATAAATTGAAGGTTTGTGTGTTATTTTCCATCAAGGGAAAAGGCCACATCCTCCTACGGATAATGAAAAAGCAAGGCACTTGAACCGTAGTGGTTAATAGTGTCAATGCACACCGTGCATAGGGTCGTAGGTTCGATTCCCATGAGGGGTGGTGGATCTTTGGAAAATAAATGCATCAGACCTATACTGTAAAGAAAATAATTCAAAAAAAGTATATAACAAAATGAATGAATAAACATGTAAAAAAATAAGAAGAAATGGAAAAAAAAATTTAATATAATTATATATGTAAAAGTGGTTTGTACGGATGTACAGTTTTACTACTTACATCTATGCTATAGTAATTTTTTTCCATAACAACACTGTCTTAAACAGTAATTGCTAACCCTGTTCAATCTAACATTATACACGAGTTCACTACAGTCTTAGGGCGGTGATGGCCTAGCAGTTTTCTGCCCTTAAACCCCCAACCCAATACTGGATAGAAAAACACGTCCCAAAATCTGTGTCATTTGTAATATAAGTCGACGTTAATACTTAAATAAATAAATAATATTCGTTATCTTCAAAGGAATTTTAGCCTGGTCGTTTGACTAGCGAGTTACCTTTTCTAAGAATGAACATTAGAGAAGTAAGGGAATAATCAGTAAGTAGTTAGTATGTAAAATACCACCAATGGATAGTTAGAAGGCATGAATTTTGGCTTTCTTTTGGAACTACAGTGACAAGAATATGTCATTAGTAACACAAAGTGAGTCACCAGACCACTACATCTTTCTAAGGATAGTGGAAACTTTAAGCTTTTATGCCGCACTGGTTAACAGACACTATCATCAAAGAGATTTAATCCCTCGCCCTAGGCATAGACTTATCACCTACGCAAGATGCAGAGGCGCGATTGGATGTGGAGTGTTTAACTGAGGAGGATCGTGATTGCAGAGGAAGGCGCTGGTTGGGGCGATGGTTAGAGATAGGAAGAGAATGGGCTACATACAATATCAAAGGCCGTCTAGTGTGTACGAGGAATGCAAGAGATGAGATTGGCTATTCCCTCATAACACAGCTCACACCTTCATAGTAGCAATGGCTATCATGGGATCGGTGTCTGCCTTGATTAATTTCTGACGGTCTTCTGTCCTTTAGAATGGAATTCAACAATCTACAAACCAGCGGCGCTATTCATTCCCTACGGCCTCTTCAACTAATCGGCAAGAGACAGAATCGTTTCTAGTACGGGCTTGGTTAACAAACTTTAACTCTCAGAAAGAGAATTTGTTTTTAGGCGTCTATTTATTAGTATTTATATTTCACTTGGCTTATTTAAATTGGTGATTTTTTAGCGCTGTTCTTACCTCAGTCTATTTTACTTGTAATACTTCGACAAGTAGGCATTTCGACAATTAGCACCGACATCCAGGGAGCAGCGAGGAATTTTCCTAACGAGCCGTGGGATGAGGAAATTCCTGCCGCCGCACAGTGTTTCGATTGTGCCAACTAGGTGGACAAAATTCATGTTCAGAATTCTAAAATTTGGTATTGGTATGATGTAAACAATACACCAAAACATTGTACTATAGTATTCGTTTAGGTCTGCAACAGACCTCCTTGTGAGTAATAGGGTCCAAAGGTATGTATCTGTATCAAAATTGAATAAATTAGTTGAATTTCAGACATCATTTCTAACACACAAATCCAAGTCTTCCTAATTTTATATTAATTAATTGTTGGAGATGGATATTATTTATGCTGGTAAGTGCTGATTTTTCTCTATTAAATAATTCTGACTCATAATCAAACAATATTAAAACATGTTTTTAAGATGAACGGATGATTCTTTTCTTGTTTCATAACTTTAAAGGGATAGTAATGACTTGTACCCATGTGTAAACGGGCTAATTTTTATATATATTATGGCTGAACCCTTCCCATTTATAATAAGATGTGTTTCAGCCAGCACATTCGAGTACAACATTTTTTTTTTAATTTTAGAGTACTCTATTTCGAGGAAGTATTTTTTGTAAAGGATGGTTGAAGCACCCAACGGAAGATAAACACTCTTTTCTCTTTACATTCCTTTCGTCCAAATTTAATTTGGAAAACCTTACCAGCGACTCTGATAGGAAAATCAAAACGATCCAGCCAGCTTCAAAACGAAATTTTGGAGACCAGCTATGTCTCCAAAATTTTTGATAAATGAATTGCTGCGGGAAAGTCAAAGCAGCGTTTTTTTGGCAAATAACAAAAATGAGTTGAATGAAGAAATAAACTTCTAGGTTCAACGAACTGTGCCCACGGACGTATATAAAGAGGGACTGAGGGATGCAGCATCCCCCCCCCTTGAAATCGGTAAAAATGTGTCATAAAAATCTTAAAAATACATTAAATAAGACCACTTAGTTCAGAAAAATAATTTCTTTTGGGTTTAATAGCGTTTAAATTGGCTAACTATTCCAAGTTCTAGGTTTTTAGTATTCCAAACCCTAAAATGCTCTCAGTCCAATAATGGTGGTTCAAATTCGTATGTATGTATGTATATATATGTGTGTGTGTGTGTGTGTGTGTGTGTGCGTGTGTGCGTGCGTGCGTGCGTGCGTGCGTGCGTGCGTGCGTGCGTGTGTGTGTGTGTGTAAAGTTATGGCCAGAATACGCCCAAAGGAACATGTTTTTTGGGCAAAATTCGCGCGAAGAAAATCGTAACCGCTTTCGTTTTTGTGTTCATATTCTTGAAGGTACACTTTTTGAAGATTCTTTAAGTGGGGAGCCGAACGAAACTACTTTTAAGTTGGAATGGTGTTCGAGAAAAGAGAATAAAAATAGTTTTCCAGACTAATTTTATTTAGGGTACTTAGAAAATATGGATTTGAAACTTTTTCTGGATGTTTGACACTCACTCAAACTAAGGTACTTCATCTCTGAGTTTGTTCGGCTTTTTTAGCAGTTTTTGTTAGAAATATTATACCGAACGGAAACACATGCAGCCCTTACACGTATCTATTGAGGTGGAAGAAGACCTAAGAGATCTGGGCAAATCTGTTGAAATGCAAAGGAAAATTCATGTAACTAAGATCCCAAAAAAAACATAAATGTGAAATAGAGGTCTTTTCTTGAAGGCCTTCTACACCCCTCTTATGGTGACCTTTATCCTCGGGATGAGGTTCCTGTGTTTTACAGTGCAATAGTCTAGTATGTATGAATAAGGTTAGAAGACCTCATAGTTATTTACTAAGAACAGTAAAGACACTTCAACTGACCTTTAAAAACAACAATAAAAATACTTATATCCAGTTACTATAATATCACTTTCCTCAACCAGCTATATTCTTAAACTTGGCAATGTTTTATTTGTGCCGAAATTATGTTTAGAGAGAAAACTAATAACTATGAGGTTTTCTAAGTAATGAACTTGGACATTTCTTTCTTGTATCATCTCTTGTATTGGCTAATATTTTTGGTTGAAAATATGGTACACTTAATACGCCAACTCATACTACTTTTTTTTTTGGAGTGTAGGATGGTAAGGCGTTTTTGAGGGGTTTTAGGAGGATATATTTCCCGCTTTTTGGGGAAGGGAGTGTTTCTTTGTGGGGGGAGGAACTTGGCCTCTATTTCACATTTAAGTTTTTTTTGGGATCTCATTATCATTAGCTATTCCAGATGACAGTACTCTAGAGGTCAAATTAATTGCTCTCTTAACTAAACTAAACTATTTAGGACGATGGTAACCTTTGATGTTCTTCGCCCTTAAACCTTATTCATACATACTAAACTATTGCACTGTAAAACACAGGAACCTCATCCCGAGGATAAAGATCACCAGAAGAAAGGTGTAGAAGGCCTTCAAGAAAAAGAAAAGAACAAAGACGATACATTCTGGGTTTGTGATCCTAAACTTTGTAATTTAGATGACTTTGAAAAACTTAGTATCTCCTTTCAAGTATATTATGCAGTTAACCCTTACGACTTTATTTACAACATTTAAGAAAGAAGTCACACGTGTTGTTGTTAAGATGCATCGAAATGTTTCTTAAAACATCAAATATAGGTTCTCCTTACCAAGAAGATTCATTTGATACCCTACATGATGGGTTTCAGAAGGAATGATGGCTTTCCGATGGAACAAAAAGTACAAAACGTCATAGGTAATATGAAACTCCCGTATCAAGACCTACCTGCGTTCCAAGTTTGGTCAAAATAGGCCAAACGGTGTGAATTTGTGTAAGGAACGAACATGCAGAAAGGCAGATGAAAGACCTTTTTTACCTACCCTAGAGCATTCCCCGGACCAAGACCTACTTGTGTGCCAAGTTTGGTCAAAATCGGTCAAACGGTGTGAATTTGTGTAAGGAACAAACATGCAGACAGACAGCTGATAGACGATTTTAATCTAGCCTATGACACTACCCGGATAAAGACCTACCTGTGTACCATGTTTGGTCAAAATCGGTCAAATCGTGTGGATTTGTGTAAGGAATAAAGAGTTAGGCAAACAGCTGATAGACGATTTTGAACTAGCCTATGACACCACCCGGATAAAGACCTACCTGTGTACCATGTTTGGTCAAAATCGGTCAAATCGTGTGTATTTGTATAAGGAATAAACAGACAGCTGATAGACGATTTTGAACTAGCCTATGATTATCCCCGTATCAAGACCCACCTGTGTCCCAAGTTTGGTCAAAATCGGTCAAACGGTTCGGATTTGTATAAGGAACAAACATACAGACAGACAGCTGGTATAAGATTTTGACCGAGCCATGCGCCTAGATTACAATCGCTTGCGACAGAAGTCGCACAAAAAATAATAAAAAATATTATTTCGTACATATAAATATTTATTTCCTCAAAAACTCCATAAATATTTATCTCCGCATATTTATTCTTAACTCCATATATACTAAGAATCTCTCATTTTATAAACGAGCGAAAATATAATTAATAACAATTCAAGGTAGACTGATGAGGTAGATGAATTTGATCATGAAAACATATAAAATTTTAAATCGGATATTTTTTAATAGTAAAATAGGGAAGTGTATATTTTGAACATAAATATACAGGAATTGACAACTGAAGACTGCCTTAGATAAAAGGGGTAGAGTGCAAGCCTGTTTTATTTTGCGTTATTTTGGATTAATTTTGTTTTAAATCTTGTTTTTATGATCTCATATAACGTGTTCATTATTCTATTTTCTTGGTGGAGTATGGGCACTCTGGAATGTACTGAATGAGGGCAACTACTAATGTACAGACACAAAATTTGTATGATATGACAGACAAAGAATATGACGTTTACTCACATTAAATGTCTGGAGGTGTCCGCACTTGGTACACGGATATGCCATGATGTCAGGTGTATGAGATTCTTCCCGCAATTTGCGGTACTGCTGTAGCCGGAACAAGGCACCTCCTCCCGATGTTCGACCCATCACATAGTCACTTCTGAAATATCCCAGAAGTATTGGGTTTAGAAAAATTGCATACTGGTTTTATCGGCTGACCAATGATAACTTCTTTTTTTTTACGGTATCGCTCACTCAAGCGTTGTTTAGGCTAAAAATGCACGA
Source organism: Gonocerus acuteangulatus (assembly GCA_946811695.1). Taxonomy (NCBI): domain Eukaryota; kingdom Metazoa; phylum Arthropoda; class Insecta; order Hemiptera; family Coreidae; genus Gonocerus; species Gonocerus acuteangulatus. Next base: position 97,749,501 of record OX328123.1, on the reverse strand, counting down.
TATCTTGAGAAAAAAAATAGAATTTACTCGGCATAATGTATTATGTATTTTAGGAATTTTCAGGACATAAAAAAGGATAATTAGTAAACATCCTGAATAAAATAGAAAATATCAACATTAGTTTATACTTCATGGGTCACGAAAGGTTTGGTAAAGGCTGATATAATCATTCATCACTGAAAAATGAACATGTTATGATTTGATCTCCGTTCATACGGGAGGACTTCCTCGAGTCATTTCTTCATTTCACTACATAGGAATCGATAAATGTTGTCGTTTTACTTTCTAATAGCTGTTCCATAGTAAAATATCTATAATTACTCTTTTTAAGCATTAAGTTGTTATTTCTCTTTAAGCTGTAGTAAATGTAATATCATCAATGTACTGACAAAATGAAGGTTTGGTCTTCTGAACTTAAGATACTTGGCCTCTCAAAGTAATACTTTCAATGCACACAGTATGTAGCAGGTTGCTAAAGAATGAGATCTTTAATTTATCGTAACCCTGATGAAAGCTTCAAAATCTAGCCATACGTTTTCACAAGTATATCCTCCTTTTTATTTTTCAAAAAAGGTAGTTATGTCAACTATAACAGCCGAACCCCAACTATCTCCATATTGTTTGAAGAAAGTGAATCTCAAAAAAAGTACGAACTTTAAATTGGTTATTTTCCTAATTATTTGAAGAAAGAAATGGTAAATTTGAAGACTCTTCAAGAGTAAAAAGTTCCGATAAAATAAAATCAACGATGATATAAATGATGATTTTTTATTTTTTTTCAAAAGGAAATACATAAAAATATATAAATATTGTCATATTAATATGGAGACCAGACAGTCTGAGAGGCGTGAACAACACTCTGCAAAAACAAAGAAACGTCGCACATTCTATCCTGTCTAGAAAAGGTTCGTAATCTGTGGCGGTAAAATTAAAACAAAATAAAATGACTTAAGTATTTATTCATACATTTACTTTTACGTTTAAACGGAAATATATATGTGAGAGTAATCCATTTACTTTATTACATCTTTATTGTTTCTCCTAGGGGTGAGACGCCTCCAGAGACTCCTTCCCAAAGGTCAATCAATGGAACACATCGATTGAATATGCAATCGTGTCTTATTCTGAATACATCAATAACATTACGCGCCAGTAATCCCTTTATCTATAAATACCCTCGAGGCCAGAAAAGCGTAAGGGAATTCATAATGGTGTAAAAACAAAATCTGTTATCCTCTATAATCAACAAGATTAAAGATATTAAACATGTATCCATAGCAGAATTGTAACACAAGATTTGTTGCAGAAATAAAAGGAAAGTCTGGCTCTCCTTATAACGTTTATCGGTGGTGTGATCTAGAAAACTATTAATATTTTGCCTTTAAAGCCTACACTTCCGAAGCTTGAAAGACACCTTCCACTTCCACGATTTCTCTAGTGTTTTCCAAATATTAACTAAAATGCAGAGATATAATATTTTTTTTAATAAAATATGTCTTTCAATATTGGTTTATATAAATTTTAAAACCGTTTCTAGTGCAAGATGTGTAGGAGCTTCCAAAACGAAATTATTTTCAGGTTTACAGTTAACATAACGTCTTGAAGTGTTTTCATTCTATTGTCTACTTCTAAATATATTTTTTCTTGGAGCTCTTGGATTTTTTCGGCCGAATTTCACTCGAAACGATAACAGTTGTTCCGCTGGGTGAATTCCATCGGTTCAGGACCTTGAGTTTTATACAGAGTACTTTGATGCTAAATTTCATCCTTAGCACCATTCCCCCTCCTTCGGAACATTCTTGTATTTTTGCAGCAAACAACCGCAAACGTATAAAACGTGTGTGTGTCGTATAAATCCCGACATTACTAATTCTTTTTTTTTTGAAATTTCTTTTAAGCGTGATTCCTCCCTCCATCCAAAGAGAGGAAACCCAATAATGAGGTTGACCTCATGACGCAATCCGGAAGTGCCGACACGAAAATTTCACCTTTCAGATCCCATAAATCGCGAATATTAGGGTGGTTCAAACTTGTTTGCGTATATATCGTGTATATGTTCGCCCTCGCACCGGATCAAAAATGGTTTGATTTGGATGAAATTCGGTACAAAAATCTATCGACTAATTTCAAAGGTCAAGTTCGTTAACCAGCAGAATCCGTCTACTGACACATGGTTTTTAGAGCAAAATTCGCGCGAAAATACGGAACATCCTAGCAAAACGAATTAAACATTGTATCACCTACTTTTCAAAACTAACTTTTAGTTGATTACTCAGAAACGATTGATTTAGTTTAAACTGGTTCCAGAAGTCTGAAACTCATCTAATCCAAAATATTTAAATTTTGGTTGCGTTTGGAGGTAAGGGAGTATTAGAAAAAAAATTATAATGGACATGAAAAGTTTTCGGATCTTAGTATATTTTCTGAGATATATCGAAAACGGTTGGGAATCATGGTGAGTGAAAGATGTAATTTTTGATGGGGCGATGCCAATCCAAGAAATAATTACTTAAAGCTTGGTAATTGTTAGTTTTGTTGTTTTCAATGTGTTTTTGTCTTTTTTAAATTTTTTAGTGCTTTTTTTTAATTGAATTTAACCAATTGTTGAAAAGAGCGAACGTTGGGAAGAAGATGGAGGACTCTCCGCTTGGGGTACGATCAGTTCCCTATTGTGGCGCTTAATATCTAATATTTCTCCTCTCTAAGATTTGATTTTGTTTTTTTTTTTCACGAATCATCAAACCCTTCCAAAGACTGCTTCAATCCCTTTACTAATAGCACTAGGGATATGAACGGATCGCGCTCAGATAAAGCAGTTCCTGCGTGTCGGACGTTTTTAAAGAAATAAACCTTAACAAAAAAATGCAGTAATTCATTCTATGGCTTCTATTCTTCCTAAAGTTTAATAATAGAGTTGCTTATTTTATGAAATGCTATGTAAATGACGGATTGAGGCTAATCTTTATTCGCCAAAAGAGCGTGAACGGTTAATTAATTACGAAGATATGCTTAGGAAATAGCCTAATGAAGGAATATTTCCCTGAAAATGGAGGCTTGTTATTCACGAATCAACACCCGCCAAAAGCGGATGTTCTAAATTCACATAAATGGAGATTATGGCAGTTATTAATCAGACAAGGATTTACCAGAATAAAAATTACTTTCCTGTTTTCCAGATTAAATGTATGCTCGCCTTTATTTTTACCTATGAATACATGCAGCTTTTAGCGCGATTCCTTCCTCCCCCATAGGGAGGAATCACGCTTATAAGGTTGATCGCATGACGCAATCCGGAAGTGCCGACTAGAATATTTTGCGTTTCAGAACCCCTAGAGACCGAAAATGATGGTGGTTCAAATTTGTATATATATTTGTCTGTTCGCGCAATTCGTCAGCGAATAATGGTCCGATTTTGATGAAATTTGGTATAAAAATCTTTCGTCTAATTTGAAAGGTCAAGTTCGTTAACCAGCAGAATCCGACCGCCGGAACATGGTTTTTGGAGCAAATCCTCGCGCGAAAAAAAAAATCGTTCCGCTTACTTCATATGCTTGCAAGTACTCGTTTTATAGGCTTCTGGGCCTAGAAAAACGAATTAAGCCATTTTTATGGTGATAGCTTTAACCGTTGTCGAGGAAATTGGAAAAATAGATGTTGAATTACGTTTTTGGTTTGTGTACTTAGAATCATGGGATTCAGTTGAAACATTTTCTCCAAGTTCAAATTTCATCAAAACTAATATGTTGAAATTTTGGTCACGTTTGGAGTTAAGGAAGGGTTAGAATAAAATATTTTATTAACAGACAAGAAAAGTTTTGGTAACTTTGTATACTTTCCTTAATATCTCGAAGACGGTTGAGAATAGTAGTAAACGGAAGGCTACCATTAGAAACTTACTAAATGCTCTAAAAAAAAAGGTTCTGCAGAAAGTTTTGATTAGGCGATGTCAATCGCAAAATAAGTTCTTAAAACATAAAAGTAATTGATTTCGGTTATTCAACGGTTCTTTTTGTCTGTTTTTATTTCTTTTTATTTTTTAATTGCTTATAGCTGGATAATGTATTTGACAATACAACAGGTTAAGTAAAATAAGAAAAACAATTTATTGTTAGAAATATAGCTTCGAGAGAGATTCGAAGACGTTGTGACAATTTTCAACTGTCTAGCGGTGGCCTTTTTTGGGTTGGCCGACCCATCCAGGTAAGATCATAAATCAAGACCTTTAAGTAAAAGTGGAACCAAAACAATAACTGCTTCTATTTTAATCTTCCAAATGGGACTAGGGATAAGAACGGAACCGCGCTATGATGATGTAGTTCCAGCGAGTCGGAATTTTATAATGTAACCCGTTTTTATAGAAAAGCAGAAATCACTGAGTCATTTGTAAGGTGCTGATGATTTTAATAATTTACTTAAAGAGCTTCACAACAAGGCTAAGCCGCTCAAAAAATAATAATAATAATAATAATAATATGGTAATGAAAAAAAAAATTAAAGAATAAAATTCTTTGTTCACAAAAAAATATGCAGAAATCGAAGAAACAAATAATAATTAAGGAATAACCTAGCCATCCCTGTGTAATCTGCTTAGATCTTCTACACGAAGAGGTAACCCTGAGGATAAAATGTCAATGTTTTATATCACATAGGTAAATTGTTATTGACGTACGGTTACGGGGAAGTACATTTACTGATATTTGGCCAGGTTTGATTTCCTTTGCGCCTTAATTGTTTCATTCTTTCTAAATGAGTTATTTTTCGGTCATCAGGTGAAGCTGTTTTTTCTCTTTTTCCGGTGCATCGACTGCTGAAGTCAGTAGCACTACCAAGCGGATCTATCATTTTTTTTTTTTCTTGCCAAACACACTTTCCAATCAAAAATATTATGTCTGAACGTGTCTATCTGCAATTTCAGTTATTAATCACGAATTTATGCGGATCGTACAATATTACCGCTGTTAATTGGGCATAGTTTTGAGAAATTAATGTAAACAATCAATTAGTTGAGCTATTTTCATCTCTAAAATTTTTGAAATTCTGCTACTTAAAAGCAAGAATTACAAATCCATTATAACCGTTCTGTTGTTTTTGGAGTAGAAAGATTATTTAAAAAAAAAAAGAAAAAAAAAAAAAAAAAAAAAAAAAAAAAAAAAAAAAAATCTACTAAAAGACTTAAAGTTCATATTATTTTCTTTGAGATTATTAAGACGGAATCTGGATATATTGAGATTGGACTCATGAAAAGAATATTTCATCCAATCATTATATATTATACCTAATAGGTACCGAACAGGCTCCTGTTAAAATCGATACATACATATATACAGGGTGAACCAAAAAAAAAAAAAAAAAAAAAAAAAAAAACAATTAGAACCTTTTGCCCAAATTCAGGAACATAAATATGCTATCGGTCCACCCGCCAAACTTATGTAATGTACTGTATAACGTACTTATTTTTCGTACATGGCCACCGCGCATGCGCGAACGCCATCGGACACTCTTTTTTAACGTGTTTTTTTTTTTCAATTTAGTCATCGCTAAAGCATATTTATGCTAATAAAAGACAATTCAACAGGGTGAAACTAGACCAAAAATGTAGTTAAACCATGCCAACTGCATTTTTCTAACTGTTTTTTGTTTCAGAGATATGCCATTCTGAATTTTATTTAGAACAAAATATTTTTTTCGTAGGAAAGCTCTAATTTTGTCTGCTCCTACACATTATTCTTCTAACGAAATTAGAAGTTATTATGGAAATATGAAAATAAAACCGGTATTTTAGAGTAGGGGTTGATGATAAAAGGGCAAAATGTTTTATGCCATGGTAGTAACTCTATTGGCGAGAAAGGTAATCAGTTTACATAATTCCTCAAGGACGAATGTTTTATAAATTACCAAATAAAAAATATATATAAAAAAAATGTACAAACTCATAAACTGTATCAACGTTGGATGGGAAAGCATTATTTATTTGTTGTACTTCATTATTATTAGGTGCTATTAGGGTTTGGAATAAATTAAGTATTGCAGGAGTGCTTGATGATGAAAGAGCCTCCTACATGTCAGACATTCCCAAGCGGTTGGCAACAGTGCATAATGCATTCCCAAACCAGTTTTATATCCACAGGCACGAATTTCAGCTTTCTCACCAAGGACACGGCAAAACGCATTGTTACCGAGCTAGGCGACTCTACCGTTGCACACCATTCGGTTTTCATGACGTTAAACTATTTTCTGCGCGAGTCTAAAAACAGAACAGAAATACAGAGTTAGTAGCGTGTTTAGACGTCTAGCGAACATTTTCTTTCACTAAAGTACAAAAGGACATTTATAACATGTTCACATGAACATGGCTGTCATGGAGTGCACTTGAAAATGAAAGTGGTGGTAGCTTGGTGTCGAAAATTTGACTTATTTCGTTGTATGTTGCTTGCATTCCTCCCGGGAGAGGAAACCGAAGCAACATGGAAGGAAACCGAACATTCAAATCTTTAGCTAATGTAATCTTCCGTTTAAATAGTTTTATTGAAATCAAGACGTCGAATATTTGTGAAAATTATTTAATAATAATAATTCTTTATTATAAAAAAATCTGGAATATTGATTTATCGTGAGGGGGGGGAAGGTATCTTGAGAAGACGAGATTCAAAAACTAACGCTCCAAGTTATCGTTTTAAAAACTGGAGGGTCAGAACATCCTGAAACTGTATGAAATGTTTTTTATGAGGGCCAATTTAATGGAGATATCCACGTGAAATAAAATTTATTTCAGAAATTTACAAGCTAAAAAGAGTATCTTTTGCGTTAAAAAAATATAAAAATTCAAAACTGAGGAAACATAAGCAAAAAACATCCAAAAGACCAAACCAAAACTTTTTAACCGCCGAGCTAAGATCGGTTTATGGAATGTTGCTTAGAAATCGTTTGGGTGTGAAATTTACTTGTTCAAGAAAATGTACGTAATCATAAAACTGCCCTGGTATATTTATATCTGTATACATATACACACACATATACATATATATTAAATCCTATCGTTATAGCATAAGTGAGAGAGAAATAAAATAAGATGGTTCCCAGGAGATTGCTACTGTAAGATAATTCCAGGACGAAGGAGACGACTGAAGTGGAAAACTACACGGAAACTGAAGGCATTAATAAAGAAGTCTAGGCACTCATTAGCTTTAAGATATTCCCTAAGTACCGTTGAAGAGTTCCGGACCACATAGTTGCAGGCTTTATGCCCTACTTACCTCACAATCATGGGGGCTTTGCAAGTTTCTAACAGGTTTAATGTAAGTATTTCACATTTCAATCACTCTATAAATATAATATTTATCCGTTTGCTCTTAAAATAAATAATTGTTTTCACCAGTTAAAATTCACCTGCCTAAATACGAAAATAAAAAAATTATAAATTTGTAAGAAACACATTCAATAATCACAAAAAAATTGGGATAAGTACACCGAAAACAAAATCTAGAATTACACATAGAAATGCTGTGGCTACCTTGCCACACAAACAACTCAAGAAATAGGGGCGCAGACAAAGGAAAGATTACAGCGAAAAGATTAGGAACTGACGAAGGACCGACAAATTTGTTGCACCCGTTATAGTGTAACGGGTGCAACAAATTTGGGTAGTGACACCCGTTAATGCAATATAGTCTTAAATCATTAGATTCACTTTGATGTAACTTCTATACTCTTTGCAGGTTCACACTGAGAAGGTGCAGTTGGTAGTGTAGTGAAGAGGACTGGGTGGATCGGCGTAAAAGGAAGACAACTAAATATTGCTGACAGAAAAGAATTTTTCAACTGTGTGTCCAATAAGTTGCCTTACATGCATTGCATTTTTGTGGAATCTAATGTCATCAAGGAGAATGCGACCTTTCTTGATTAAATATGGAAAAATGTCAAACCCGTTCTACAAACTCCATTGTCATCACTTTGTACCAAGCAATGTCTCAGAACTGTTAATTGCTAATACTTCTAAATCTTTACTAAAGAAAGTTTTAGCCTTTGACGTGAAGAAAGAAAAAACGTCAACATTCTATGAGCTGGTCTACAGCTCTGAAAGTGAATCTTCATCCGACAGTGATTCAAATGAAAGTGAGACAAAGCTCTCTCTATCCAAAATCAAAATTGACGGCATTAAACCTGGATTTGTTTTTTGTTGTTCATATAAATGTTCATGCGACAAAAAATTCTAAAGGAAAGAGGTATCTTGGAATTTGCCAAAGCCAGGTAGATGATGAGGGGGAGGTAAAAGTCACTTTATTGAAAAGTTTAGGTGGCAAAGATTTGGGTAACTTTTTAAAATAGACAGCAACGATAACTCCTATATTAGTTATGACGATGTTTTGTATCATTTTTCCTATCCTCAGATGCACACCAAAAGGGATAGGCTGTACTATCGCTTTGAACATACAAGTAGATGCATAAATCTCAAGTACTGTTCCCAAAGTTCATGCTTTTTGTATTCCAATAATGGTAATAATTTTATGTGTTTATCATAAGTTTTCTCTTTTCTTCTTTTCCTTACTTGTTGAGCAGGGATGCTTGGAATAACAATAGTTTCAAAACACATGCCCAATAAACTGTTGACGGTACGGTTGTACGGTTGCAACCGTTACAAAATACTGTTGCACCCGTTACACTAAATTTCCCTTAATTGCGAAAAAATACAAAATCCACACCTTTTGAGCGATTTTGACCGAACTCTGGTAGGTCTTGCGATCCGGGAAGTCTCGTGAACACTAAAACATCATTAGTATACGAGTGCCATAGCATGTAATACAACACACTTATAAATCCTAGAAATTACATGTGGCTGCATGGTGTGATGTAATAACAGCAGCAGAGTCCGAGTCTCCAATGATTTCAGAAGAATATATTTATTTTTATATACACCTACATATATTATAGACTAAATAGATGACTGCGCCTCATGATTTTAAGTAAACAGGAACGCTTGGATCTTGATGAAAGAAGAATATATTTTCTTAGGTAGGAGTATTCAACTTCCGATATTAAATTTAAAATAAATAAAGATGTTTGTAAAATAAGAAGAGGAGAATATAGTTAAGGCTGAGAGAGGGAAACTTTTCAAGGCAAGCAAGCACCTTGCAGATCGTCCTTGGCATCTAATAGTAAACACCTTCTCTTCAGCAATTTTCTTACTTCATCTCACAAGTAGAGAGGTATCAACATTTTTTTTATAATTCTTATTTTACATCGTGCCAACAAATGTATGGCCTTTACAAGAAATTATTTAAGAGATTGCTCTACGTCTAGTGTAATAATTATTTTTTATTTATTTTTTAAATGAAAATTCTTAGGAGGATATTTTCTTTTATGCATGAATGTCATTTTAGTAAAAGCACTGAAATTAATAATACGTAAAAAATGAAATAACTATGTCTACTCTAAAATATTAATTAAGGTGAAAATATCTAAATGGAAAAACTGTCCTGCCTTATGGAAATATTGAACGCAAAATTAAGTAAACTGTAGTATATATTAAAGTCCGCCACCATACATACGAATTTATCCGACATTACAGGAATATTTTAACCGCTTTCTCAGCTAATCTGCTCTCTAATACACTTTGGTTCCTCTGCGCCGATAACGCAAGGTCTAACAAAAGAAAATAACAAAAATATTTTCATTTTTTTTTTGTTAGTCATATTAATAACCACATTTTCGGTGAACTCCATAACACAATCTGAAATATTTATGTTTAGAAAAATTGCCTCGCTGAGATTTAAACCACGATACTCCAGTTATTTTGCATGCGTAGACCGTTTTTTTTATAGGTTAATTCATCTGAAGGCTACAAAGCTTTTTTTTCTGATAGCGTCATGTTTTTGTGAAGTCAAACGTTTTCGTCGTGCAAAGCTTAGATACTAAAGCAATGTAAAATAAAATGGACGGCACACAACGTAAGGCACTTTATTTTGCAATGCACCCGAAAGTAAAACAGTATGATCTGGGTTCATCGTCCTTTGCATAAGTTTCTATGTGCAGTATTAATAGCCAAATCAAGGGTACCCATTTCGTTTTTCATTTATGTAGAGCAATTCATTAAAACCGTTGAATTCCAGTCCAATTGTTTTTTCGTATCATTTTATTTTATAGGTCATCCTACTGATTTCGAGGCCCCGTCAGGAAACATGTTAAATAAAGTGGTACAAAAAAGAGAAAGAAGTGCTACTTTTTAAAGACCTACCCCAAAAGAATGAAATAAGTGGATGTTTTTTGAATAAAGACAGGGGATTCATCAATTTCAACCGTAAATGTTTTCTCTAAGAATTTTCTTTCAGATGTGGAAGTATTAAAAGCAGGAATATTTTTCCTTTAATGGAATCTACTATATATTTGTCAAATACCACTCACTCACTCACTCACTCATCTATCAACGCCCAGCCCAAACCGCTCGACAGAAAATTTTGAAATTTTGCATGGACACTCCCTATATAACATAGGCGCTCGCTAAGAAAGGATTTTTTGATATTCGTATTTTTAAGCATTTTTAGGAGGGTTTAAAGTTTGAGTTGGTTAGAGCAGGCAAGCCTAGGCAGCAAGCGTTGCTAGGATGATAACAGAACAGCTGTTACCTTACATTATCTATTTCATAGTATTATTTTTAATTGAGGTTAATTTCCACTATGATGACAGTACTTGAATTAATAGAAATAAAATGTGATTATGTCCCTCATAGAGTTTACGCCCTGGTGATGGCCCATCCGAGGTAATAATATCCCGAACCACTTGACACAAGAATTTGAAATTTTGCACGGACAATACGTTTAGATTGTAAACACTCGCTAAGAAAGGTTTTTTTGATATTCAAATGTTTAAATACTTTTAGGGGGGTTTGAATTATTAAGAAGTTCCTCATCGGCTCAAAAATGGTTCGATTTTGATGACATTTGCTACAAAAATCTTGGAACATAGTTTTTGGAGCGTTTTGCGAAAGATTCCTTAACGTAGGAAAACGAATGAAACCATTTTTTAAGCGAGTTCTGTAGCCATTTACCAGAAAAATTGATAGAAATACTTTTCAAAACTAATTTTCTGTTTGGGTATTCAGAAACGAAGTATATGGAAAAAAATTGTATGAATGGTGGTACAAAGTTTTCGGATCTCAGTATATTTTCTAAAATATCTCGAAAACGTTTGGGAACTTGTAGTAAGTGGAAGGCGGCTATTCGAAAGGTTACTAAATTCTCTACAATAAGATTCTGTTGTAATGCTCGGTGGGGCGATGTCAATCGAAGAGATAAGTGCTTAAAACTTCAAATTTGTTAGTTTTATGCTTTTCAACGTGTATTTGTCTCTGTTTACCTATCTTTTTAAGCGGTTGTTGTATTATTTTTTTTTTTATGTTTTTTTTTTTTTTTTTAAACGGAAACAAGCACGGTTACCTCCACATGGTGTTTCCTGGGTAACTTTATGTAGTAGCGTTAATTTTGATCATATCTTATTTAACTCAATATAAAAAACACATCGGCCGTGGTGAAGCACGGGTATTCAGCTAGTTAGAAATAATTAAAGGAGGGCTTGAGACAATTGCTAAGAAAACGGACCGAGTTCGCGATTCTCGACCGTTTCTAAGGAATTTCTGCATAAAAGGGCAACACGCAGACCATCGACACGAACTCATAGCGACGTCACTGGCATAAGTAAACTATCTCGTGGGAGGCAATTACCTCTGACTGGTGAACTGAAGCGGATTGCTCTTAACATTTAGAAGTCGTGAACCTCCGAGATCCGAAGAGCCGCGGAGAGACCCCCTGACTGTACCAGGACGCCAAGGGAGAGGGAGAGGGAGGGTAGAGTGGAATGTGAAAGTGGCACGACCTTGCTTGTGCTGGACCACGTGGAATGGCTGTCTATGAATGGGAACCAGCTTCCGTCTACTAAATCCCTTACTACACACTTTTCCAAGATCGAGAAAACGTCAGCAATTCTGAAAGAATCCAGAATCAGGAGATCTTAGGCAGAATTATAGGGTCTTTTATTGTTACTACCCCACATTTCTAATTGAATATAAAAATAAACATTTTTTTTTTGTTTAAAAATAAAATAATCTATCGCGTACCAATTCATCGAAAATATCAAGGGCTAATTTTTCATAATATGATAAATTTGGCATTGATATTTTAATACATAATATGATAAATTTGGTATTGATATGTTAATAAATTAACATATTATGTTAATATATTTACTACGTTATACAAAATAAGAGATGAGGGTATTAAATGAAAAAGACCCGAATTATACGATTCGAAAGGGATATATTCTTTGAATTATTACAAACAAATAAAGACGATTTTCGACTAATATCGTATTTCGATTTCGTAACCTTTTTTGGATTATTAAGAAAATAACCCGAGTCTAAAATTGCACATTCCTGACGATACGTTTTTAAAAATCATATCTATATTAAAAACATAGAAAAAAAAATGCCTCAGTTTGGATGAATGATAAACATGTGCACAAATTTCCGGAATCGTTTATCCATTTTTGTAATAAAACATACGTTTCTTGTCAGAGAGTAAATACGTTTTTTGGGATGTTGTTTCAGGCATTTTCTCACGTCAAAATACCTATATGAAGTGTACCTGCAGGTATACACAAAAAACCATAACCAATGCGATTTTTGTGGTTTATTGATGGATACTGCTGCTCTATAAAGGAACTTGATCTTTCTTTTATGACGTATTTTTGAGTTTAATTCATCAAAACTACTATTATTTATAACATTATATTTATACAAATTTCAGGCTCGTTGTTTACATAATCTAATGTTTATTGCCAGAACTTATGGATTGCGTCACCTATAGGGGAGTTTCCCCCTTTAGGGATGGAGAAAATACTCTAAACTAACACTAATGATAATAGAAATTAAAATCTACGAGAATCTGAAAAATCCCATCTAAAAATTTTTGCTAAGTAAAAAACTGTAACATTTAATTTTTGAGGTTTATAATTCTGCATTGAGTGATCACAATGCCAATGTAATATGAGGAAAGTTAAATGAAGGACTTACTTAAGAAAAAGGTTGAAATTGAATGTAATTCCGCCACTAAAAAGGACGGACAAAAGAGTATAAAAATAAAGTTGATTTAGGATTGGATTAGAATTATTGAGGACAAAATGAGTACAGGGGAATGCTTTCTAGTTGAATCTAAATCCTACTATATCGATAATTAGCAGTTAGCATCGCTTCAACAAGTCTTTTCCTACACAAACTATTCCTTTTCGACACAATATATTATGCTTTTCACTCAACCCCATAATCACCGAATTTATATTATAAATTATGCCAAAAATACCCGATTTTCTGAAATAACATTTGTATTATCTAGCCCATTGCGTACAAGATGTAGCTCTTTAAGGCGCAAAAAAAAAAAAAAAAAAAAAAAACTATTTTTCTACAAAGAAAAACAAGATGATTATTATGGTTTATGACATTACTCGAGCAAAATCAGGCTTCAATAAAGCAGCCTAAAAAACACAATCTAGCCAAAAGTAATATAAAACAGTAGTCTAAATAATAAGTTCTAAATTAAATAAGTCCGTCACGCAGGAGCTGCATAACTAAGCACTTTCCTCAGAATTTGGGTAGTGTAGACTGCTTTCCAGAACAATTTGCTTAAAATATCCTACATAAATAAAATAAAAACGTGAATAGTTCTCATTTTGTAATGAGTAACTGATCAATTATTAATTTGCATCCAGAGTTATGTTTTCACATGGTACCTACTACACTACGTAATAAATACAAAAATCCTCATATTATCGTATTTTGATCTAACGCAGGAACAGGATACAGTCACTCTAGTGGTAGAAAGCGCTCCTTGCGGCGGCTTCGTGAACCTACGTCTGCCGGCTTTTCTATTCAAATATATTACAAATTAAACCCCCGCTTTCCGATTGACCGATTCAGCTCATTTTTACAACACTTCTTTCTCATGAGTTACCCACGACGTATACCGCGTTTCGTTACAATACAGCAGAGGTATGAGTATATTAGGAGTTTGGGTCCGGAGTAAACCCCCCCTTCTAATGAACCGATTTAGTTTATTTTTACAACACATATTTACCTGTAGATTACCACTACGAATACCGAGTTTCGTCGAAATATACCAAAAATCACGGCTGGTAGTGGCGAATTGGTATTATGGGTCCGGAGTAAACCCCCCCCCCTCCTAATGAACCGATTTCGTTTATTTTTACAACACATATTTACCTGTGGATTAGCACTACGAATACCGAGTTTTGTCGAAATATACCAAAAATCACGGCTGGTAGTGGTGAATTGGTATTGTGGGTCCGGAGTAAACCCCCCCCCCCCTTCTAATGAACCAATTTAGTTCATTTTTATATCTCAATTTTCTCTCTATATTAACACTACGAATACTAAGTTTCGTTGAAATATAACAAATATTACGGCTGACATAGTCAAATAAGTGTTTTGGGTTCGGGGTAAACCCCCCCTTCCGGTGGACCGACTTTGGTGGTTAACGAACTCGTTCAATCGTTTGCTAATTGAATGCTATATACCAAGTTTCGTGACGAAAAAACAAAAACTCTGGCCGCTATCGTGTTAACAGACACATACATATATATATATATATATATATATATATATATATATATATATATATATATGCATATATATATATATAGATATATATAAATTTTAACGGGGGTCATTTTCGATGTCTACTAGGTAGGATCGATAAAGATTTGAAGAAATTTTTCAAAAATTCCGTCATGAGTCCAACCTCAATAGCTACTTTCCTTCGGAGGAAAGTGCTAAAAAGAAGTCAGACTTCGAGGAACAGGATATTCTTAGCAGGTTTTCGTTCATTTCCCTAGTGTCATGTGAAACTTCGAATAGAAAGACCTTGCCTTAATCTTTCGTTAAAACTTTAAACAGATATAAAGCGGAAATTCCTGCATTTTAGCACCGATTTCTACAAATAAAAGCGCTCTATTGAAAATCGCGTATGAACGGTTTTCGTAGGAAATGTAATAACATTTAGTATAGATGCATTACATCGTCTACGACGTGTTTCGAGATATATAAGAATATACCCGAAAATCCAAAAAAGTGAAAGCCAATTTTATTAACTTTTATCCACAACGGTAAAGCGCAAAAAAGAAACATCAACTATCATGTATATACATATATAAGTATAACAATATACTCTAGTATACTCGGGATTCAATAACGCAACCTAAAGGGAACAACCTAGCCGAAACAGTTGTCTAGGTAGAAATAGATTAAGTAAAAATCTAGTAAATACATCATTTACAGGCGATGTCATAAGCGGACCGTAAAGATGGCAGCCCCCAGGTTAAGGTCATTGGAAAATAGAAACGGCATCTAAATCCGAAAGATTTCGGGTGTGGTCGTTAAGCGTTTAATTTAGGAATTAGGATCTATTTTCACAACATCTCCTACATTCTACGATTAATTAATGCTGTTCGAAATTCAACTTATTTTTCGATAATTAAATATATTATTGTAACGGAAAGTGGTCATGAACTTTTTTATAGCCGGACTGTTTTATAGCGGACATTTGAGATTTACTAAAGCTTTTCAGTTCTCCACCACCTGGGATACAATCTATCTTTCCCTTCTCATTTTGAGAAAAGGAAACGGCGGACATTGCCTCCTGGAGGAGGAATCGACCGTGAAGCATATTATGAAGAGAAAGGAGATAACGAAAAAGAAAAATGTTATAAAGATGAATCGCCACATCATCTTTGTTGCGTGACCAATCTCTACAGAACTACCGACCGTGGAACAGCATCATTCTCGAATAGCTGGCATTTCAAAGTTTATCAATGGAACAGAGAAATGATAACAAACTTTTCGGCATTATATGATAAATGTACATTGTTTATTTTGTATGCGCCTTTTCAGGAATTTCAAGTTACATTTTAATACCATATATTTAGAATTGTCTTGGGGCCCAAGATGTTAATGCCGTTTGATTTGTATTTATCCTTCCTGACATTTACAGTTCAAATTTCTTGGCAGGAACTCTATTTTTAGCTTTACGTTGAATCTATTTTGAAAATTTAGATTAGTCTTAATTTTTTATTTTGTGTCTACAGGCACAGCAGATGAGGCCTTGTCTCCAATGCGCTTTGTAAAGTGAAATAATATATTTCAAACAGTGAAGGTTGGCCGTTTCTTTTCCCTATGTGATGAACCTTCACCAACCTGCTCCCAACACCTGTGATTTAAAAAAAAACACAAAATTCCGACACATTGCTAATGTTATGTAGAAAATTTTGAATAGGAACAGTTGACATTCTGTTTTGTTATTCCGTGGAAACATTAAACACCTACTCTAATGAAATAACGATCAAAAGCAAAATTTTAGGCGCCACAATGCACACAGTACACAGCCCTAAACTTCAGAGGTTACAACACAAAACAAACTCACCTATTTGGACTTGCGGACATGAATTATGAGGAACACTTAAACATACAACAAATACATTCTTTCAGTCAATACGCCCTTTTATGTCTCCAACAAAACCCTACATAACGACCTAAATATTCCCTTCGTAAAAGATCTCGCAAAATCACGATTCCTAACGTTTGATTCCAAATTTTCATCTTACCCAAATCCTAAAGGCCAATCCCTTTCAACAAGGACCCATCCTGAAGACCTTCCCAGGAGGCTTGAGAGACTTTGCCCCAGTGACCAGCTACCTTAATACGGTTAAAAAAAATTTAACAGCTTAGGAAGTGTCAATAATGATTGGCTACTTCTTAATACTATTTCATTGCCATGAGCGGGTACAATTAATTGTCAGTTAATAATTAAAAATTAATTTATGTATATATATATATATATATATATATATATATATATATATATATATATATAATAATTCATTGTATGCCTATATCATTTGAATATCGACAACTTTATTAACAGCATGAAAATCTTATTTTATTTGACGCTTGAATGCAGTTAAATACCAATTCTCTCCCAAGGAATAGGAATTGCAAGTAATGTGAGGGAAGAGATTTGAGATGGAACCGTGACGGTGAAGTACTCAAGTCGTTAGGAGCAGAGATGTTCCTCGTTTTTTTTTTCTCCGGGCTCCAGGGGACGATTTAAGGGTGCAAAACAGCGGAAAGAATCACGTTTCCGCAATTTTGGGACAGTTTCCCTGCGCCAAAGTACACACCCATTGAAAATAATGTTTTATACTTTAGCTCCAATGGAAATTCTTCTATCAGTACTTAAGAAACAAAAAGAAAAATCATAGCAGACAGAAAAACCTATATTTTGAAAATAAAAGGTAATTGGGGCTGCATGCGATGCAACAAAGCGATAAAAAAAAAAAAAAATTATCATTTATTGATACATACAAGTTTAAGAACCTTTAATAACAACAACCAATATTATTTAAATTCAATAAAAATAATTCTTGCTAATAAAAGGTCCAACTAAAAAAAAAACGGCATTTAAGGAACTCAGTGAAGCATATTAGTTAATTCAAAAATTACAAATATTATTAGTTAATTGAAAAAAAAGACTGATATGAATTAAATGTGAATAAATAGGGAAAATGAATATATTGCATCATAATAAAAAAAAAAAAAAAATCCCTCAGGATATGCTTGACATTATAAGAGCGACATGTAAGTCACATTTTACGGTCGCGACTTACCAACACATAAGTTAGACTTTTTCTTAACTACGTTTGGGACAAATAAAACGGAGTTTAAGAGTAGCATTAGATTTTACAACTAAAATATACCCAACTTCGTATGATTCAATGTTTAAATGTTTGGGAATTCTTCTGGCACAAATATATTTATTGATTAATAAAATTGTAAGAACGATTTTATACATCGTTACAGCAATCATTTTAACTTAGGTGCCCGTCTTACAAAAAATGATGCAATATGCGATTCATATATAATATAAAGCAGCAACATTTCAAACGACTACTTTTCGGATGTGAAAAAAAACGTTCTTTAAAAAATGAATTAAAAAAAATCTTTGCTATACTAATAGATAGAATATTAAATCAAATATTATTAAATATCTGATTTCCAACTCAGGTGCTAAAACAATGATGCTCAATGTATGTAAAGAATCTTTTTCAATAACGTTATTGAAATACTAATTACTTGTCAGGCTGTCATGGGATCATTAAGAATATTGGGCTTCAGGAGGCTTCAAAGAATATTAAATCTCCTCGCAAAGATTTTTCTTCTTTTAGATTTTTTTCTCCTTGAAGCTTCATTACTTTCCTGCTTAGAAATTAAAAATTCCTTAGGATGAACCAGTTTATAGAAATTGTAATATTTAAGCAAAACAAAAATAGAGCAAACCACATACATTCTCACACGTGTGTACGTATGTATGTGTGTATATATATATATATATATATATATATATATATATATATGCATGCAAAATACACAAAAACATATATATCATTTTCGGCAACAAAAAAGTCCTAGCGATAACAGGCCCCCATGTACTCTTTTAATAGGTGTTTTGATCGATATTAAGTGAGAAAGTGATTAAAACAACTGTCAAGATGATAAATGTAACCATTTTTCAAGACAAAATAGGATGTTAGTTTTGAGTAGTTCAAAACGACGGAATGAGTTGATTTTTTTTTTTTTCAACGCATTGTATTTAAATTTTGATGACGTTTGGAGTGAAGGAAGTACTACAAAAAACTTGTTATCAACAGCCATGAACAGCTTTGGGTTTTTTTTAATCAATTTTTAAATGACTCGAACGCGGCTAAAACGTCGTGGTATGTGGATGGTTAGTTCCCATTCAAATTGTTATTAAAGTTTTTACAAGTAGGTTGAAATAACAGCTAAAATAACTATGATACCAAAATTAGAACTGCATTGGCTCTTTATGTGCACAAATTTAGTCTTAGTAATAAACCATTCCCTATTGCCCCATTCACCTATTGACACATTTGTACCATTTTACCACAGAACATTTCGCTTTTAGTTGATATTTAGTTCCAGTCAAAATATGATGTACCCTCCCATAGTAATGCTGATTATTTTTGGCGCAGAAATAAATATTTAAGTCCATGTTTTGCATTAAAAGCTAGTAATATTTCTTCTTATATTGCTCTTTTATAAAATGTTTTTTATTTATTTTATTTTTTATAGTTTTATTTTAGTTTATACATTTTTTTTTCTTCAGAAATGACAGAAGTAGGTACTAATAACTTACCACAACTTAGTTAAACTTTCACAAATTACGAAACTATATTTGTGAAAGTATGTTTGACAGCATGCTGTTCGCAATCCTGGAAGCGACTGTGCAATAGTAGAGAGCGATGTAGGCAGGAAGTGACCGCTTCCTTCCTCAACGACCTTCCCAATATCCGCTTACAACCCAACCCAAGCCGCAATAAATTCCTAACTTTCCTTCATTCGATCGATAAATTGGAAAATTTCTCCACTCTATCAGTGGCTCATTTCCTATTACCACCTTGCTGTGCAATATTTTCGCAGGGAAATATTACAGTAAATCTTATCTGAACTTCATATGACAAGAGTGTACACCGCAGAGGGTACAACTCACTCTAAGATATACAGTTGGAGTTCACCTAACCAGTTAAATTTTATTTTTTCGTTTTTAACTGCGCATTAAGTATTTGGCTATCAGCGCCAAAAATAAAAAAATAAAAGAAAATTAAATTAATTAAACTTAAAAGTAGGCTTGCCATATGTTTGATGAGTGAAACCGGGACACAGTAGTATGGGTTGTGCATGTGGGGAGGGGGGGGGGTATGAAATAGCCCTTCCCTGGAAAACGTTTAAAGAAATAGAAGCAAAATGGTGAGTTTTAAGCCTCACAAAAGCCTTTTCAAAATAAAAAAGGAATTTTTGCTACTTATAAAAATCGCCCTCCCAAATAGTAGGCCGCTCACAGTTAGAATACTTCTCACTTCTTTGACATTGTGCGTGGTAGTCAAAAATGTTAATTGTAGGAAAGTAACCGATTCATAAAGATTCTTAAAAACATAAATCCATTACTTTTTACATCTTACAGCCATTTCCGGGACATTGATAAAACCGGGCGGGAGAAGAGCAAACTACCGGGACTGTCTCGGTCAAACCGGGACGTATGACAATCCTATTTAGTTATAGGCCATCCTCATTGTCACCCAGACAACGAAGCCCAGACGTTCATCCTGTTTTCCTTAATGGATTCCAAGCTCTGGTCACCATGGTTTTCTACAGAGATGGCCAATCCATCATTTCTCATCATCACCTCCGGACTGCGTTGTCGTCATAAGCGGAACCAAGATGATGATGCGCTTGATGAAGTCAGCTAAGAAGATGACGAAAAAGATTAAAAACACAAAACGCAACCGCTGGGGTAAGATACCATAGAAAAAGTATACAATTTATTTTTCCACCATCCACGTAAAAATGTGTCTTTTCATGTCCACGACCAATATTTATCTTATTTTCCCCCTCGTGCTCCTCAATAATTACAAATTATGAAATAAATATAGACATATAAATTAAAATTCTTACAAATTATAATATCAGTTTGCTTTGAGGGTGTTATAGAATTCAATAGTATCTATGTATAGAAGATGTTATCAGTAGATGTTTATCATACACAAAGACAAACGCGATAAAAGGGGAGTGAAATGATTAGTTACGCCATGGTTGATTTCATATTTTGTTACACTTCAACGTTTTTATAACCAGAGCCAAAGATATTTCTCCAATAAATCTTAGTTAAGACCTAGCATTTCCTCTTATCGCTTTCAAGATAAGATTTTTTTTTCTTCTAACGTCGCAACCCTCTTGACGGATAAGCCTTCTTAAATAACCAAATACATTTCAAGGCAGACACAGAAAACCGTTGCTTTTTACGAAGAAACTATTATTGATTTCATAATAAACACAAACGAAATCAATAGTTATTCTTTGGATACCCATCCTCTCGTTTCCTTTCACAAACAAAACAAAAACACGTTACTCATAACCAAAACATCAAATGGTTTCATATTGAACCACGAATAAATAGGAGCAGACGCACTAAAATCAAACGAAAAGAACTCAATGGACTATTTGGAAAACTATACAGACTACTTAATGTATCATCACACTTAAACGCAAATAACAAACTGGCTGTCTGTAAGCCACTAATGAAACCTATATGGACTTGCGGAATAGAACTCTGAGGGTTAGCCAAGCATTCCAACATCCGAGTCCAAACATTTTACTCGAAAGTCCTTTGTACTATAGCCAATGCATTATGTTACGAATTGCACCCTCCATTATGACCTAAATATCCCTTATTCCACGATTTATGCTTCAATCAGTGAATTCTTATTAATTTAGAGTAATATCAATGGATATTTTCTCTCCTAAAGACATCATTGCCCTCGGCTCATTCGCCTTTATTCCTCTCGGCTAGTCGCAGGATGGCGAAAGGCAGACGTCAGACTCCTAAGAATATCTCCTATCAAAGCTAACAACTAGGCGTAGCCAATCTACTATAATCAAATTCCATAATGCCATCGAATTGTGGATTGTAATATAAAAATAAGTAAATAACAATATAAATTTGGATACAACAATGAAGATTCAGAAATTTGATTATAATCACGTCATTCCTTACCAATTATTCGTTTCATGTGAAGATAAATAAAAAAATAAATAATAATAATAAAAAAAAGTATTTTAATAAGTTGATAGTAATTTACAATCCCATTAGAACCCAATTTACTATTAAGCAATCTGATAATTAATTAAGTAAGAATTATTGGAAGGCTAAAAATGCTGATATTTTTAAGTCGATAGCGAAACGTCCTTATTCTTCAAAAAAATTACTCTCCAAGTTCAATTCAGGATGATATCTTCTGAAATTATCTGATTATTGAAGCTCATTAAAATTGTTTATTATATTCGTATGTATTAAATATATAATAAACAAGGACCAACAAATAGGACACGTTTTCACAAATGAAGGCTCTTTGCCTCCAAGTTTTCCTAATTTCGTTGACAATGCATAAATTTCCCCAATACATTCCTTTGTGTTTTCAATGAGACCAACTTCTAAGTCTGAAGTAGTTTGTTGTCTTTGTCTTTACAGAGTTTTAACAAAACAAGAAACTTGAATTGGCATAAAAAGCAAAAAGTTCTTTTGATAGAACCAACATAAATTAACTGAGTCGTTATGGGTAAAATGAGACGTTACAAAACATAATTAGAACTTGATTACGAACAATTACATTGAACGCATTTACGGCATTAAAACATCATTTAAGGGAGTGTAGAATCATGAAAAATGATCTCATCAAATTGTAGTTAACAAAACAAACATAAAAAACCTGGCATTTTCTGTTTTACGAAGGAGCTATCCCGATCCAAAATGACTTTATTAATACTAAAACATTGTAGTAATTATACGTTCATTTAGTCCAGGATCGTATGGCATTAGCAGTCCAAGAAGGAGAGGGGCGGATACTGTGAAGGTATAAGATACTTGACAGTAATACAAACTACAGAACCTATTGAAGGCTGGGTGGGCATGGTGATGATACTCCTATCCGATTTCTATCCCCGCAGGACAACGAAAGGAGATAAAACCTTATATGCAAGCATGAGTGGGGTGTCGCAACCCTTGAGACATACTCGCCCACAAATGGACATTTAAAATCATATATTTTTTCAACCTAAACTAACTTAATCGGTAAATAATTAGCTATATGCAATATAGAGGTACCTTAAATTGGCTATTGCAAAGTAATCGGCGAAATATTCTACGCAAATAGTCCGATTCAAAAGAACTGTTTCATCTTAGCGCATTTCTATGTTAATCCCTAGTATGATTGGGGATCCTTAGAACAGAAGTGTTTTGTATTTTATATATTCAATCAAGGGAAGGAGACCCATCCTTCCGAAACATAAAGCAGCGAGTGAGGTCCTATGAAAATGTACGCCTGAACTTAATTACTGGGACACTTTCGGATGGTCTCCTTCCAAATTATTAATTTCCCAATGTCCATCTAGGATATAAAGGAGGACAAGGAAAAATGAGGTGGAATGATGAAACTATAGCCGAATAGAAGAGAGAACGCTAGGAATGCGGGGAGTTGAATAACCGAACGTACCTAAAAAGAAAATGTTAAGAATTCCATTGATGTAAGCTAAACCACTGTCCCAGAGATTCGGCCTCTATTAATACAGATTGTTGTAGCTATAAACCTTTCACGAGTCCCTCGCCTCTTTTATATGTATGAGAACCTCTCCCCCCCCCCCCTCACCGCACAATCCCCCCCCCCCTCTCCAATTCCCGGCTGATCTCTTCAACAATCTATATAATGGCTTAATTTTATTTTCTTCAGGTAACAACTAAAGGACAACGAAGCCCAGCATATTTTGTTTAATGTTTCAATCTTCCTTCTTTTGATTTGCATTTTATACATTTTGGAGACTTCCAATCAATGTGCGGAAAAATCATAATACCAACTCTAATGTAATTTTTTTTAGTCTGCAGTTCCCTAAACATGTTTGATTTACCTGCTGAGAGGAATCCTGTAGGTCAGAGGTGCTCAAACGGTCACGATTGTTTTTTGAGTTGGCCTCGAGAAAAGATTTCCGATATAGAACGATTCAATAATTATGTTTTAGTCCGTAGATAAACAAAATAAAATGTATTGTACAACAAACTAAAATGTATACCAGTCCACAATTACTCAACACTTTCTATTACCGAAATAAACCCCTGCACAAATGGCGGTTTCATTACAGGAACGCGCAGTACCTATCAAAGAAAAGCCTCGTTTTTTATTCCCTCCGATTTTTCTAGAAACTTCTGGCAGCGTGTTTGGCGAGAGCATTCGAGACCTCGCCCACATCGATAATCTACTTTTTTTTTTATTTTATGAATCAGAAAAATGTAGGTTACACGATGCTTCGCCTCGTTCCTCTTGTTCGGCTTCAGTTCCCTCACAGTTTCAAGTTAAAGTGAATAGCAGCATTATCAAAAAATTCAATGTCCTATTTCAAGGGCGAATCCCGGGTCTGAAACGCCCCTCCTAGCATTTTGTTACCCATAAATCACTCGTAAAAATTAAAATTAAAACATTGAATTTCAATTGCATACTTTTCCAATCAGATTAATGTATCAGCATTCCATAAAGTAAACATTCGTCCTTGCTATCCTAAAGCGCATCTAGAATTTTAACTTCGATTTCCAAACATCCGGAATTCGTGATTCGCCCTTACTCTTCCAAGGTCTTGATGTAATAGACACGTCCTTTAGCGAGCAGTAAAATAAAATGACAACATGAGATTCATTTAACATATAAAATTCATCGTTGGATATCCAATAATCAATAAGAGCAGTGATTCGAATCCGGGTTGGGGTGATCTCATGGTTGCTGCAGCTTGTTACCTCCCTTCTCCCATTGGCTTTGAAAGCTGCCTAGGCTTGAAACCTGTTGACTTTCTCGTGTTCTATAAATGGACGCGACACATGAAGTGGACTGCACCTTGTAAGATCTCCCTCCAAGGTTCCACGCCTTCGAGTCGCCATTATCTCTCACCGGTAATTAATTAAACTTATCTCTTTAGTTCCTCGAATCCAACCAGACCGGCCGAAATTAAGACTTGGGTACACATTCATGACCAAGAAGTAACTTTGAAAATCAATAAACTATTTTTAAGGTAAATGGGATCAAGAGACACTGGAGGCCCGGGACCGTGAATGCTAAAGCGTATGCTCTAAGGTCGTGGGTTCCTAAAAAAGAAAAGCCATCACCCCTATCCAGGCTAGAAAAAGGTGGCAACCTATAGAAAACCCGTCCTAAACATCTGTGTCAATAATAAATGGATGTTAAAATTTAGATAAATCAAGGAACACTATTTCTTCGGAAAAATTCGCACAAAAATATCTTAGTGCTTAGAATATTTTGTTAATAGTCACCTTGATACTTTACATAGGCATTTTGACCACATGAATCTTATAAAATCAGCTTTACAAGTATTTTTAAAACGAGTGATTCAGTTGAAACGTTTTTTAAATGTTTGGCACACATTCAAACGGATATATATATATAAATTTTGGTTAGTTTCGAAGTACAGGGAGAATAAAAGAATATATTTTATAGGTTTTGTGTATACTTTCTTAAATGTGTCGAAATCGTGGTAAGTAGAAGGTCATCATTCGAAAGCCTAATATAGACGTAACATCGATAAGGTCGCCAAATGACGCCAGAAATAAGAATCGTGTAGAAAAGCACTAAACTGTGGAAGCTCATCGAACGAATCGTGTTTTAGATAGGTTCATGACAAATATTGGTTTATATTCTTAGGACAAGATTAATTCGACGGTGAAATATAGGATGAACCCTAAGTGTATGCAACAATGGAAAAAAAAATATTTTTTACGACTTTTTATGGTTTTATTCATGGAATGTTTACTTGCCCAAGGGGTCATGCTGATATAAGCGGGAATGTCTCTGTGAAACAAACATCGGTGTGTGAATTTCGGCCATAATGTCATCAGCTGACTGATTCAACATCACCAGCCGGTCCCTCTTCCATTATAATTGTGATTCAGGTTGAAGCGCATTTACTTCAACGGCATCGTCTCTTTCTGTTCCATCGGGACAATCAAGCTTATTCAGTTTTAGCTTGGTAGTTAATCTGAAACGCAATACAGTATTTTTCTTCAATGTTTATTATGCTTATAGTTCATAGTTTTACACTCCCAATTCTTGAAAGGTGTTTACGTTTTTCTCATTTTTTATTCATATTCATACATCAATATCTATTCATTTGTACACAAATAATTTATATCTTTGCATTTTATTCAAGGCAATAGATTTACGGAGCCAAGGCACTATCCAATGGGATGAAGATAGTTAACCGTTATGGGATAAGAACTGAAGGAATGGTTGCGATTCGGCTAAGAGAAAACGCCAGACTTTCAGATAAATGTATTTTTCAAACGTTTCAGCGTGCTATTTCGTAGCCTTCTGCTTAAAAATAATTTATTATAAATTATAATTACTAATGAATAATTTATTTTTTATTTTTTAGCAATTTATTTTATTGGAATCCATCTAATTGACAGTGTACAATTTTTGAAAGAAATGAATTTGTATAGTTGCCTTATAATTATGACACCATCAATGACTTCGGTAAAAGAAGAACTAGAGACGTCAATAAAAATTAATACTGTACATTTTAAGATAACGAAAAAATCCGTATGTGAATTGATTATGCAAGAAATTAATATTTGTTCCACCCCAAGCTTATGCCTGGGTTGTCCGACACTAAAGCAAGAATTTATCACGCATAGAGATTAGCGAACAAATCCGATGTTCTAAAGGTTTGGACCAAGGAGAGCGTAAAATAAACTTTAGTTTAACCTTTCAAAAGAAAACAAAAACAAAAAATGAAATTCCCTAAATCAATCTAGATTTAGAAGTATTCAGGAAGTTGACACGGCAAAAATAGGCTGTTTGAGGGATGTGGACGGATGGAATGCTTAAGACTATAAGAAATGAAAACCGGTCTTCGGTAGTTGAAGAAGCAAGGATAAGAAGTAGACGAGAGAGAGGCCCGCGAAGAATGCAGCCCCCTCTCCACAGGCAGGGTCATCAGCTCCTATCTTCCTAGCTCGTCCTTACCCTACTTGCGGTATATTAAGGCTTTGGTACATCATAACCATCATCTACAACATTCACAGTCGTAATAAATTATATTTAAATTTTATAATTTATAAACAGAGCATTTTGCAACTAAACAGGACTAGCGTGTCAGCAGATCCTGACACTTGAATCCTACCTTACGACTTTCAACCAATGCCACATGAAATGGATCTTCTGTTTATATTTTGCTAAATATAATGCGTTACTTTAGTTATGTAATAATTGGGAAGAAAGACATGATTAAGGAATATTTTGACAACTATTAATAATTTCTATTTTAATCTTCATAAGTGCTACCGAAAATGTCTGGAATTGTACCAAATAACGAATGACGTCAGCAGAATTCCACATTTGACTTTCTCCCATGTTCGTCGTCTTATCAACTCACTGGATAATTTCAATCTATGGAACCTACTCTGGCAGAAAATGAATTTCCTTTATTCGAAAAAGTCTGAGGATTTAGGTCAAATTCGGGATCATAAACAAGATACAGTGTTAAGAAGAAAACGGAGAACATACGGTTGAGATAAAGATAAGATTCAAACAATTAAATCTACAGAATTGGTAATTATATAACTCCCGGCAGAAACAGAAGCGAAACAATGCAATTACAAACGAAAATGTAAGCTGTTCAAACAGATTTCTTATGGAAGATAATTCACAATATCCATGGAGCAAGTAGCTCGAAAGCCATGAAACCTCGTAGATGGAAAGCACTCAAAATTAAACATTTCAATTTATTATATAATTGGCCTGGATACGCTAATGACCGCACGTAACCTACGCACACAAAATATTTAGTTCAGCTAGAACTAACGCGTTGGGATTTTATTAATTTTTAGCAACATGCCAGCGTCTTTCGCCAGGGGTCATTAGACTCCAATACTTGCTGAGAGAACTCCTCCGAACATCGGTTCAACGTCATATTTAAGCAAATTCTTCAATGTGTTGGTTGTCGCCGAATATCTGAAAAATTTGCTGAACATAACCTATTTAAAAAAAAAAACAATCCAAATAGTTTTGCTATTTTACATTTGTAATGCTCCATGCCAAGGGTAGTGGGTTTCATTATTCAATAAACAAAAAGAAAATATATCTGAAATTGAACAAAATCAGTCTTCAGTACATCATCGGAATTAAGAACCGAGGGTCCCCTCATGAAGGAAACTGATTTTGAATTAAAGTCGGAGAGAATTCCTCTGTTTGTTTTGCCATGAAGCGATCATGACAACATTTAGAGACGACGCGAGCAAGAAAAATACCCTAATTTGAAGATTTTTTTTTAAGTATGCCAACTGTGGCTAATGGGAAAATTTAAGATGTGGAGCTAGTAAGGAAACAAGAATAGGGAAGCAGGGTTTGCTTTTTAGCGCGGTTCCTCCGTCCCTTCATAGGGAGGAACCCGGCTTATAAGGTTGATCGTTTCAGAACCCATAGAGACCGAAAATGACGGTGGTTCAAATTCCTATATATATATATATATATATATATATATATATATATATATATATATATATATATGTATATATATATATAGGAATTTGAACCACCGTCATTTTCGGTCTCTATGGGTTCTGAAACGATCAACCTTATAAGCCGGGTTCCTCCCCGGCTATTTATATATATATATTTGTCTGTTCGCTCTCTAGGTCCCAGACGAATGGTCCGATTTTGATGAAATTTGGTACAAAAATCTTCCGTCTAATTTGAAAGGTCAAGTTCGTTAACCAGCAGAATCCGCCCACCGGAACATGGTTATTGGAGCGAATGTCGCGCGAAAAAAATCGTTTCGCTGCCTTCATATGCTTGCAAATACTCGTTCTATAGGCTTATTGGCCTAGGAAAACGAAAGAAACCATTTTTAAGGCGATAGCTTTAACCGCTGTAGAGAAAACTGGAAAAATAGTTGTTGGATAACGTTTTTGGTTTGGGTACTTAGAATCATGGGATACAGTTGAAACATTTTCTGCATGTTCGAATATCATCAAAACTAGTATGTTGAAATTTTGGTTACGTTTGGAGGAAGGATTAAAATAAAATATTTTATTAACGGACATGATAAGCTTTGGGAACTTCGTATACTTTCCTTAATATCTCGAAAACGCTTGAGAATCTTGTGAAGCGGAAGGTTACCATTCGAAAGCTTACTAAATGCTCTACATAAAAGGTCCTGAGGAAAGTTTTGACTAGGCGATGTCAATCGAAGAAATTAGTGCTTAAACTTTGAAATAATTGATTTCGTTTATTCGAACGGTTCTTCTTGTCTGTTTTTATTCCTTGTTATTTTTTAATTGCTTATAGTTGGATAATGTATTTGACAATATGCAAAATTGACACTGTTGACAATAAAACAGATTAAGTAAAATAATAAGAACAATTTATTGTTGGAAAAATAGCTCTCAAAGAGAGAGATTCCAAGGCTTTCCAACTGCCTCAGTGAGGGGGCCTTTCTGGGGTTGGCCGACCCATTCAGGTAAGATCATAAAACCTTTTCAAGAAAAGTCAAACCAAAGTAATAACTGTTTCTATTTTATATTTTCAAATTAGACTAGGGATAAGAGCCGAACCGCGCTATGATGACGCAGTTCCTGCGAGTCAGACTTTTTATGTTTCAAGTTCATCAACCTAACATGAAACTTACTGTGTAAGCCAATAATAACTAGCAATTATTACTTTTGACATCCTTTGATCATATTATGGTCGATAACTAAGAACACAATATAACGGCGAGGACGAAAATATTTCAAATAATCTTTGTTTTTTTAGAGACTATTTAGAGCCCAGAATGTACAAATCTCTATTCACACAAAACTAGGAGGAAAATTGTTATATTCAAAGAAGTTAACGTAACTTTCTGTAAACACATATCGGAAACACCAAAGTCTCTTAGGCTTCTTCTTGACTCCTTGAAATTGCATAATTATTCTAGACCTTTCTCCATGAACCTCTCGCAAAACTGTAGCGAGAAGGTTTTATGTAGTTAATGCAGGAAAACGGTTTATCAGGAAGTTACGACTTCCTTTAGATGTGGATAAAGAGGCAGTTTACGTATTACAGTCTATTGGTATGAAAATAACGCAATTCTATTGAAATTTCCTGATAGACCCAGTCTTTCCAGAAATAAATTGCTAAATATTCTTGTTATTCTCCAATATTTATTGAGGAAGCCACTGTTCCGGACATAATATATTATGTCAAAAAGAAAATACCATCCCAGTGGACTGAAGATTGGCTAAAACCAAGCAATCATCTTAGGAAAACGTATTATGATCATAGCAATCACCTTATGAAAATTAAAGAGGATGTGAAGTAGTGGACAACGCTAGACCTGCAAAATAGACAACATGAAGTGGTCAGTCACCAAGTCACAAGACTGGCCACATACAATTAACGCACACGCACTGCACAAAATGAACGCAGGTGTACTGCACTTACATGACGTGCGACACTTGCCATGACTTTATGTTACTGTCCACTGTCCTGTTTTCCAAAAAGAAAGAGAAGCCCATGGAATCCTGAACAGCCTTAAAGAAGAACCAAAGGACACTTTCGAAATCACACGGAAGATAATTGACTTTTATAAAACTATGAAAGTACAAATGTAAAAAAAAAGAAAAAAAAAAAGTCAACGACCTGCCAATGAATCAAGCAGTGGCAGAAAGTTAAAGTAAAATGAAATAAACAATTCTTGTGTTTTTCATAACTTATGTTTGTTCAGAATACTCTGGTCGAATAACTGGAATTCTCAAGGGCATTTATTATTACGCAATTAGGCCTGGCCCTGCACAAGTGTAAGATCTATTATCACTGTGACACATGGATAATCCGGGCTATCTGTGAATGCTTTAAAGATTCTTGAGTGAGCAAAACCGTAAGCAAATGAAGATGGTATAAAATACCTACCATATGCATGATGAGTAGAAAAACGATCCCTTCTTCTTCTTGTAGGCTCTTAAAAAGAATGAAATCCCACAAAAAGCACCACTTGACACGAGAAACTGAACACCAAACACAAACAACACCCAGCACGAAGACCCGGTGCCGACTGGTCGTGCCTCTTGGACACAGGTATGCGGGTATGTACCCCCACCACTGGCAGGCCCCCTCCACGTCGTCACGCTCTACCTCGGCCGGTACGTGCTGTGCTTCCTTCTTCCGCCATATTATAAGCCGCGTCTTCTGCCTGGAGGTCCAAAATGAGGGGCTAATTTTTGTTTTTTTACTGGAATGTTTCGCGATATTTTGGGATTGCCTCATTCGCGAGGCAAAAATCATTCTTTCGTTGAGGACCCTTAACATTTACCCCTCCAACGCTCATCCGAATGTATAATCACAGTCGACTCGGAAGAGTGCTTGATAAAGCTTTTAGTAGTGGTCGTTATAAAACCATATTTGGCGATAAAAAATTTAATAAAACCAAATAAGTGTGCTTCTCACTTTGCTCCGACATATCTCTCTTCATGATAAGTGTTGATTTTGTTAGTACCAGGTAGGCAGGAGCTTCTTAATGGGATTTGGACGAAATATGACAATAGCAACCAAGATCCCAATGGGCACAGATACACTTACTAAATTAGAAGAGCAGACATTAAGTAGGTTATGAAGTCAAGATTTATATATAACACATTAGGGTACCTTCATCAATGAGGAAAATTTAATTTCATAGAATTATCTACACCTTATAATGTTTTTACCTTGACAAGATACGTTGGCGCGTTACAATCAGTAATTTCAAAACACACTAAGGGGAATGTTGACCGATCTTCATCAAAAGCAGCTGCTAAGCTTCTGAGAAACCCGCATCAGCTGTGGCGATATGGCATCAATATTTTGGGTTGCCTACTAACTCGGTTATTGATCAAGAAATTCAATTTCGTCTCCGGAGTGGCCACGTTAATGGACAGTCAATATTTTTGAATAAGTTCAAACGCTTCCCAAGGTCCTTTTTTTTTTTTTTTTTTTTTTTTTTTTTTTCTTTTTTTTTTTTTTTTTTTTTTTTTTTTTTGGCGAATTCAGATGTCAAGATGTCATTCGCAAAGAGTAGAAGTAAACTGAAGAACATGAGATGCAGATAATGCTTGAAACTCTTTAAGGAGTAGCGTTGATAGTATGACATCAGCTCTAATTTATTCAGTCCGAAAGTAGTAATTGCAGATGTCTGCTGGAGTGGGGGGTCTTTTTTACTTTACCCACGCCAGTTACTTTTTAGAATAACGTAATAATATAACAATGCTTTAGCGTTGTTGACACAATATCCTACGCGCTTGAATGTAAAAACTACTGCACGAGTGCCTTCCTCGTCGTTGCCTAAGCATTCGATCGGGTTTGGCACCCGGGGCTGTTAAGTAAAGCGTATTTTATCTCACACATACTACCTCATCCTTCAATCCTACCTCTCGAATCACCCCTCCCCCCCGTGACCAGCTACCATAACTGCAGTTAAAAACAGCACAAATTGTTTAGATATATTAGGTGCCGATAATGTTTGGCTCCTTCCATATACTGTTCATTGACATGTATACTTAGGCCATCACAATTAATTATTGTACTCATAATTGTACAGATTTTAAATAAACATGAATTATAAAAAAAAAAAAAAAAAAAAAAAAAAAAAAAAAAAAATTCTTGAAGTGTATTTTTTGGATTTTTTTTTCCAATTAGTTCAAATTATAATTTGGATAATAATAAAAGAACAAGAAGTTGTTTTAATAACAGAATGCAAGAAAATATATTTTAATTAAGGAGTAGATTCCAAAAGGAATTTGATGAAAAAATAATTAATTCAAATGAAGGCGAATTAAAAAATAATAAACACTGTTTTTCAATTACCTCCAAGTATTACAAGATTCTTCGCTTAAGCTTAAAAATAACTTCAAATTAGCCTAACATTCAATATCTTTCCTTAAGAAGTGGAAAAGCAAAATGCCTTGCGGGTTTGCAAAATTAGTTTACGCCTGAAAATATTTGTGAAAAACTAACATTTAGCACTGCTCTCAGAGTTTTAAATATTATTTATTTTTTTAAATTTTAACGTCCATTTATTATTGACTACGAATTAACTATTAAAAAGTAGTGAAAATATGTATCAATGAAACTTCTGGCTCCCTGACTTTCATTTATTTGTTTATTTCATGCGCGATATACTAATGTCTATCATGTACGAAGACCACTATAAGCTAAGATACGACGAATATAAGCTAAGATTTTGGGAGCAACCCGTAAGGCACAAAATAAAAATGAGCGTCATAAAATTATGTTGTATTATTTACACATAATTTGATGCTTAGCGATTAATCTTCCAAAAAGGGCATTTTCAGAGCCGATTGAAACTATACTCCAGCTCGACACTTTTCCTTGCCTAATAAATCGGATGGCTTGAAACACAATTTATTCATCAACGTTTACTAGCTAGGCAAGACAAATATATCAATTTATTTATTTAGTTACTGCTTCGCAATTCTGTAAATTAACCAAACAAATAAAACGCAATGGTGAAATTACTAATTTAAAAAATTCATTAAATATATAAAAAAATAAAATACTATGAAATAATTTGTATATATTATTATTTTATTTTATTTATTCTGCCTCTAGCCTACTGAGTCATTGGCAGTGCGGTCTTTTATATTTGTCTGTAGATGTCGATTTGTTTAATGAAAGTGAGTAGTTTTTGGATAGTCTGTTCGTCATCTCCTAAAATGTCCCGTAATGTTTTGGGTATCTTAAGTGTTTGTCTTATGTGATCGTATTTGTGGCAGTAAGTAAGTATATGTTCAACTGACTTTTTTGTATCGCATGTGATACAAGTTGGACGATGTAGGTTGTTCAGGAGGTAGTTGTGTGCCAGTGCAGTGTGTCCTATTCGTAGTCTTGTCAAAACGATTTCTTCTCTTCGGGAGTGTCGTTGTGCTGTATTCCAATTTTCCGTGTTCTTTTTAGAACTTTCCTCCGAAGGAAAGTAGCTATTGAGGTTGCACTCGTGACGGAATTTTTGAAAAATTTCTTCAAATCTTTATCGATCCTACCTAGTAGACACCGAAAATGACCCCCGTTAAAATTTATATATATATATAAGTATATATATATATATATATATATATATATATATATATATATATATATATGTGCGTGTGTGTGTGTTTGTCTGTTAACACGATAGCGGCCAGAGTTTTTGTTTTTTCGTCACGAATCTTGGTATATAGCATTCAATTAGCAAACGATTGAACGAGTTCGTTAACCACCAAAATCGGTCCACCGGAAGGGGGGGGGTTTACCCCGAACCCAAAACACTAATTTGATCATGCCAGCCGATCATATTGGTTATATTTCAACAAAACTTGGTATTCGTAGTGTTAATCTAGAGAGAAAAGTGAGATGTAAAAATAAACTAAATCGGTTCACTAGAAGGGGGGGGGGGGGGTTACTTCGGACCCACAATACCAATTCGCCACTACCAGCCGTGATTTTCGTAATATTTCGACGAAACTCGGTATTCGTAGTGGTAATCTACAGGTAAAAATGTGTAGTAAAAATAAACTAAATCGGTTCATTAGGAGGGGGGGGGGTTTACCCCGGACCCAAATTTCTAATCTACTATATATTTGTCAAATACCACTCACTCAAAAGAAAATTTTGAAATTTTGCATCGACACTCCCGATGATGATATTCAAATTTTTAAGTATTTTTAGAGGGGTTTAAAGTTTGAGTAGGTTAGAGCATGCAAGCCTAGGCAGCAAGCGTTGCTAGGACGATAACAGAACAGCTGTTACCGTACATTATCTATTTCATAGTGTTATTTTTTTTTATTTAAATTTTAACGTCCATTTATTATTAACTACGAATTTTAGGACGGGTTATCTATAGGTTACCACCCTTTTCTAGCCAGGATAGGGGGTGATGCCTTTTTTTTTCGAAAGAAAAGCCACCACCCCTAGTGGGAATCGAACCCACGACCTTTGGCACGGAGTGTTAAGTGCTCACACCTTAACCCTCACGGCCATCAGGTCTCCAGTAATATTTTTTATTGAGGTTAATTTCCACTATGATGGCAGTCCTTGAATTACTAGAAATAAACTGTCACTCATAGAGTTTTAATTGCGTTTCATTTCTCCCTGTTCCCGTCAGATAGGCTTGCCATATTTTTGGAGAGTTAAACCGAGACACATTAATATGGGATGGGTATACCAGGGGGGGTTGGGAATAAAAACAGTACAAATTATAAGCAAAATGTACAAATTTTAAGCCTAGCAAGTAACGGAAAGGGGGGATCCTGAACTGTTAGTCTACCCAAACCTTAAAAATAAGAACGGAACTTTTTTTGCTACTTGATTTTCTTAAAAAAATCTCTCAGCCAAATAGTAGTGTCTGGCAGCTGGCAGCGCTGTGCAGGTAGTTCCAGCATTTTACAGTTAGATTACTTCTCATATCATTGGCACTGTGAGCAGTAGTAAAAATGTTGATTGTAGAAAAGTAACCGATTTATAAAAGATTCTTATAAACATGAATTCATTACTTTTTACATCTTACAGCCTTTTCCGGGACATTGATAAAACCCGGCGGGACACCGAAACAATTGCAAAATACCAGGACAGTCCCGGTCAAACCGTGATGTATGGTAAGCCTATCCTTAGAGTTTTCTAGGTGAGGCAATAATATCCGGAACCCTTGCACAGCCCCCTCACCTATAACCTTGGTAATGCTCTCAAATATAATGGGTGTTTCCAAATAACTTTTTGGAAACATAAACTTTTAAATTTTAACGCCCATTGAATAACATATAGTATGACGGGAACCGTGCTATAATAAACTTCACAAAATTATATAGTAACGTAATTTTAATGAAACATTATTTAACGCAATAAAATAACTACTTATCTGCCGTGACGAAGCACGGGTATTCAGCTAGTATACTTATACCAGTCGTAATTTCTGTTGTATTGTAACGAAACGCGGTATACGTTGCGGGTTCTCATGGGAAAGAAGTGTTGTAAAAATGAGCTAAATCGGTCGATCGGAAAGGGGGGTTTACTTTGTAATATATTACAAGGAGCCCTTTCTACCACTAGAGGGACTGTATCCTGTTCTTGCGTCAGATCAAAAGACGAAAATATGAAGTTTTTGTCTTTATTATTAGTGTCGTAGGTACCCATGTGTAAACATAACTCTGGAAGCAAATTAATTACAAAATTAATAATTGAACAGTTACTCATTACAAAATTAAAAGAGAACTATTCATGTTTTTATTTTATTTATGTAGGATAGTTTAAGCAAATTGTTCTGGAAAGCAGTCTACAATACCCAAATTCTGAGGAAAGTGCTTAGTTATTGATGGACTTTTGATTTTAGTACTGTGGGTACGTCTAGTTCCAAACCAAGTGTCATTCAATTTTTGTGGCTGTTTTTAAGTGTTTCTGTAGGTCTTCTTTAGTGGTTTCATTGATTATGTTATTCTCTGTTCGAGGGGAATTCAATTCTTGATCTGCACGTTCGTTGAGAATGATACCGCAATGGGATGGTACCCACATAAATGTTATTTCTTTTACCTTGCACTGGAAGCATAGTTGTTGAATTCTTTGGATATATGCATTTGTAGGTTCATCTGCCATGATTGCTTTTATTGAACTTAATGAGTCTGTTATGATTAAGTTCTTCGTCTCTTTGGATTCTTTTACGATTTCCATGGCTTGTAAGATGGCGTAGCTGAGAATACGGAATTTGTTTCATGCAGTTTAAAACGTTTTACGAGTGGAAGACATCACAGCACACCCTAAATGATGTGTTTTGGACGCATCAGTGAACAACTTGTGATGATCCCAATAATTCTTAATTTCTTCGAAATATAAAGATTTGTATACACAATCAAATGTAGAGTCTTTCTTATGTAGCAATATTGCTCGAAAAATTGGGAATGCACCAAGGGGGTGGCTTTACTTTTTGAAGCTTACAAATATGGGGGGGCAATATATTTTCTTTCCTTAAGTATCACTCTACTCTATTTTTAACTGTGTTAGAAGGCGTGAGGTTGTTCAGCTCATTCTCCTGAGTAGTCAGTACATTTTGCTGGACAAGATGATTATTTAGTCCTTTTATTGCGACATAATAGGATAATGACAAACTCATTCTTCGTACTGATAAAGGAGGTTCGCCACTTTCTATATACATACTCTCTACGGGTGATGCACGAAAGGCACCCAAAGCTAGTCTAATGCCGGCGTTATATATACTGTGAAGGCAGAAGGACTAGCAGAACTGTATACTTGATAGGCGTAGTCCAAGACAGATCTCATTAGTGCCCTATAAATGTACAGCAGAGTCTTCTTGTCACAAACCCATCGTGTACTAGCTAGTTTTTAAGAAATTAATCCTATTTAGGCATTCCTTTCGAATCCCTTTTATGTGGCAGATCCAATTCAGCTTTTTGTCCATTTGGAGGCCTACAAATTTGAAATCGTCAACATTTGGATATATAGTATACCAGAAGGCTAAGGAATAAATTAATAAAATAAAGAATATATTTTAGTCATATAATATATTCTCATTGACTAGGCGAGTCAACGAGAATCCATTCAGCTATCATTCCTGCAGTTCGTGTACTTTAATAATATCGATTTTCTTTTTTTGTTGTTGTATATTTTGTATTATTTAAGGGGGTTATCAAAGATTCCGTAGAAATTGGGATAAGAGGACGAGTCACCTTCTGAGGATTAACTTTTTCTACGAACAGAGTTATATAGACCGGTTTTATCGGTCCCACTAAATTCTTAAAATTTCAACCTAGAGTTGGGCCTAATAAAGAAAATGGCCCGTAATAGAACAGGGGTATCGCCCTGGCTAAATCGACGGAATGGCCTAGAATGGTAGAAAAGATACCATCTATCATAAATTTGGCTAGATTGTGCTGTTGTTTGTTATTGCTGCTACATCGAAGACTGAGCTAACTCTGAAATATCGTTGTTGATTATTATTGCTGCTACATCGAAGACTGAGCTAACTCTGAAATATCGTTGTTGTTTGTTATTGCTGCTACATCGAAGACTGAGCTTACTCTGAAATATCGTTGTTGTTTGTTATTGCTGCTACATCGAAGACTAAGCTAACTCTGAAATATCGTTGTTGATTATTATTGCTGCTACATCGAAGACTGAGCTAACTCTGAAATATCGTTGTTGTTTATTATTGCTGCTACATCGAAGACTGAGCTAACTCTGAAATATCGTTGTTGTTTATTATTGCTGCTACATCGAAGACTGAGCTAACTCTGAAATATCGTTGTTGTTTATTATTGCTGCTACATCGAAGACTGAGCTAACTCTGAAATATCGTTGTTGTTTATTATTGCTGCTACATCGAAGACTGAGCTAACTCTGAAATATCGTTGTTGTTTGTTATTGCTGCTACATCGAAGACTGAGCTAACTCTGAAATATCGTTGTTGTTTGTTATTGCTGCTACATCGAAGACTGAGCTAACTCTGAAATATCGTTGTTGTTTATTATTGCTGCTACATCGAAGACTGAGCTAACTCTGAAATATCGTTGTTGTTTATTATTGCTGCTACATCGAAGACTGAGCTAACTCTGAAATATCGTTGTTGTTTATTATTGCTGCTACATCGAAGACTGAGCTAACTGTGAAATATCGTTGTTGTTTGTTATTGCTGCTACATCGAAGACTGAGCTAACTCTGAAATATCGTTGTTTTTTATTATTGCTGCTACATCGAAGACTGAGCTAACTCTGAAATATCGTTGTTGTTTGTTATTGCTGCTACATCGAAGACTGAGCTAACTCTGAAATATCGTTGTTGTTTGTTATTGCTGCTACATCGAAGCGGTTTGCATATTGATCTTTATCTGTAGGTAATAAAAATGCTTTATAAATATTGTATATTTTTGGCATGATTCTAAATATAAATTCGATCATAAGGCGGTTTCTAAGCCAAACTTGGTCGTGCTATATTTCACCGTCAAAGGTTTGCTACAATTATGTCTAAATAGATTCCAATTTTCTGCATTTAATTTAGTTGGAGTGAGTATGAGAAGTAAAGAAAGAATAAGACTGTAACAGATAATCATTTAAATGAGATTTGAGATTTTAAATCAAAGAAAATTCCCACCTCCACAACCTTTGAGGATGAAGGGAGAGAAGACATGGTACGAAATGAAGTCTAGAAATGCTAACAAGCATACATTATCTCGACCGTATATTTCCTTAGTCTTTCACAGGCCCGCTACCGGTTAATGGTGTGCCCTTGTAAGCCCACACTTTCCTATATCACACGTTCTTTTTATCTCCACTTAGTCCTCGCCTTGTCCTTTGTTCAGCGGGCTTCGGAACAAAGGCATCTTTAGTTCACAGTTTCCCGTATGTTTCAACCATCTAACAAGGGAGCTCTTTCTCTGGGCCCCTTCGTCTCATGTTACTCCTTGTTGCTCGTGCAATCTAACATACACCCTGTCTTCCTTTTACATAGCCTCTCTTACCTTAGAAATAAAGTGTGGGTACCCTTAAAAATAAAGACTGACAATGCAATGAAAAGTCGCAATAGATAAAGAAACTCATCCCCATCTGGTTAAAAATAATCAATTATAAGATATTGTATAACTGAGTAATCTTAAGGGAATTTTAAAAACGTCCGACTCACACCAGACTGCATTCATTAACTTGGACTGTTATTTTGAAAACATAGAATAGAAACTATGTGTGCGTCTTTGTTAACAAAAAAATCAGACAAGGTTGCCCTTTTTTTAGTTGCGAAAATTGGTAAATAGCATTCACAGATCAAACGCTAGACGCGTTTGTTATAGCAAAATTGGTCCATTTGAAAGGAGATTACTCTGGACAAAAATTACAAATATGCCCTTAACGGTCTACACGTCTGTTCAATATTTCAAGAAAACCTTCAACAAATTTTCAACTGCAAGGAAAAAGTAAAAGTCCGTCACGCAGGAGCTGCATAACTAAGCACTTTCCTCAGAATTTGGGTAGTGTAGACTGCTTTCCAGAACAATTTGCTTAAAATATCCTACATAAATAAAATAAAAACATGAATAGTTCTCTTATAAATTTGTAATGAGTAACTGATCAATTATTAATTTGCTTCCAGAGTTATGTTTACACATGGTACCTATTACACGACGTAATAAATACAAAAAACCTCATATTATCGTATTTTGATCTAACGCAGGAACAGGATACAGTCACTCTAGTGGTAGAAAGCGCTCCTTCCGGAGGCTTTGTGAACCTACGTCTGGCGGGCTTTTCTATTGAAATATATTACAAATTAAACCCCCGCTTTCCGATTGACCGATTCAGCTCATTTTTACAACACTTCTTTCTCATGAGTTACCCACGACGTATACCGCGTTTCGTTACAATACAGCAGAAATTACGACCGGTATGAGTATAATAGGAATTTGGGTCCGGAGTAAACCCCCCCTTCTAATGAACCGATTCAGTTTATTTTTACAACACATATTTACCTGTAGATTACCACTACGAATACCGAGTTTCGTCGAAATATACCAAAAATCACGGCTGGTAGTGGCGAATTGGTATTGTGGGTCCGGAGTAAACCCCCCCCTCCTAATGAACCGATTTAGTTTATTTTTACAACACATATTTACCTGTAGATTACCACTACGAATACCGAGTTTCGTCGAAACATACCAAAAATCACGGCTGGTAGTGGCGAATTGGTATTGTGGGTCCGGAGTAAACCCCCCCCCCCTTCTAATGAACCGATTTAGTTCATTTTTATATCTAAATTTTCTCTCTATATTAACACAACGAATACCAAGTTTCGTTGAAATATAACAAATATTACGGCTGACATAGTCAAATTAGTGTTATAAATTAGGGTTCGGGGTAAACCCCCCCTTCTGGTGGACCGACTTTGGTGGTTAACGAACTCGTTCAATCGTTTGCTAATTGAATGCTATATACCAAGTTTCGTGACGAAAAAACAAAAACTCTGGCCGCTATCGTGTTAACAGACATATATATATATATATATATATATATATATATATATAGATATATATAAATTTCAACGGGGGTCATTTTCGGTGTCTACTAGGTAGGATCGATAAAGATTTGAAGAAATTTTTCAAAAATTCCGTCATGAGTCCAACCTCAATAGCTACTTTCCTTCGGAGGAAAGTGCTAAAACGGCCCAGTTGGAATAGGAGTTTACTTTGGAACCGAATTCTTTATTTGTCCTCATCGGTTGTCATTTTTACTACTTTGAAAGGAAAATCGGTTTATCATGCCGATTAATGTGTTGTGAAAAGAAAGATGTGTTGATGTGCAGTACTGTCCACTGCAAGTTGGGGCTTACTACAGGCCAACATTAAAAACAATTGGCTGTGGCGTTAATAATATCAAAGAGCAAGCCCATTCATGTTTATAAGAAGAAGCATGATCCTATTTTCGGAAAAATCTATATTTTCAACGTTTCGGCCTGCTTTTTGGCTGCCCTGTAGTAGTCATCTTACTGCTACCTTTGGTAATCCTCCATCCTCTAAGCATTTATTGCTGAAGAAGGCTCCAAACAGCATGCCTTTGCTTCTAAGCTGAATTCCAACTATTTCTGACTTCTTTACACCTCTACGGCTGACTCTGTGAATTGCATTTTGTATTTATACTGATTAATACCTCCTGGGACGGAGAAAAATCCCCACCTTTAACAGAATAAAATAGGCAGAAGACCAAATGCTAAATTCAAACACTTTTACATACTAGTCATTATTGTTAAAATGTCTGAACTTTTTGCCAAAAGGGCCACGTCCACCCTAGAGTTTTATTTAATCATTTGACTGTTCTGCCTGTTTTATAAAAATCATTGAAAAATTTGGGGTAATTTTTGGAAATCGTTGTTGCAGAATGTTTTTGCTTCTGTAGCTTCATGCGTGACGGATTTGTTTCCCTAAGAAAAGAATATCAGTGATTATCGAAGAGGGACTAGACTTTGAACGTTCCTTTCTCTAGAAGGTATAATTCTCGCCTTGACTGCAAGGGTGTGAAAGATGAGGACCTAAGTGTAGGATGAAGTGACTTAGTAGGCTAGAGAACCAACAACTTACAAGGCTGCTGATTGTGGCCGGCCTATTGTGGACGGGAGCAGCTAATGCTCTCGACACAATACGCCAGGATTGTCCATTACTGCATCCTCCAGTCCTTTGTAGGCCCTTTTCAGCTCATTGTTCTACACATTCCCTTAGGGGCTTTACTTCTAAACATAGCCTTACTACAGTAGAGTTAGGCAAAAACTCTCGCTTCAATAGATTGCCTCATAGTAAGGAAGCTGGCAATGTCGGGGAACCAAGAATTTATTTATTTATTTAAATTTTAATGTCCATTATTATTAACTACTAGCTGAATACCCGTGCTTCGTACGGCAGATAAGTAGTTATTTTATTGCGTTAAATAATGTTTCACTAAAATTACGTTACTATACAATTCTGTGCAGTTTATTACAGGACGGTTCCCGTCATACTATATTTTATTCAATGGGCGTTAAAATTTAAAAGTTTATGTTTCCAAGAAGTCATATGGTAACCCCCAATATATTTACGAGTATTACCAAGGTTATAGGCGAGGAGGCTGTGCAAGGGTTCCGGATATTATTACCTCGCCTGAAAAACCTAAGGATATGCCATACATCACGGTTTGACCGGGACTGTCCCGGTATTTTGCAATTGTTTCGGTGTCCCGCCCAGTTTTAACAATGGAAAAGGCTGTAAGATGTAAAAAGTAATGAATTCATGTTTATAAGAATCTTTTTTAAATCGGTTACTTTTCTACAATCAACATTTTTACTACTGCTCACAGTGTCAATGATATGAGAAGTAATCTAACAGTAAAATGCTGGAACTACCTGCACAGCGCTGCCAGCTGCCAGACACTACTATTTGGCTGTGAGATTTTTTTAAGAAAATCAAGTAGCAAAAAAAGTTCCGTTCTTATTTTTAAGGTTTGGGTAGACTGACAGTTTAGGATTCCCCCTTCCCGTTAGTTGCTAGGCTTAAAACTCACCAACCATTTTGCTTATAATTTGTACTCTTTTTATCCCCCCCCCTGGTATGCCCATCCCATATTAATGTGTCTCGGTTTAACTCTCCAAAAATATGGCAAGCCTATCTGACGGGGACAGGCAGAAAAGAAACGCAATTAAAACTCTATGAGGGACAGTTAATTTCTAGTAATTCAAGGTCTGCCATCATAGCTGAAATTAACCTCAATTAGAAATAAAACTATGAGATAGATAATGTACGGTAACAGCTGTTCTTTATCATCCTAGCAACGCAGGCTGCCTAGGCTTGCCTTCTCTAACCAACTCAAACTTTAAACCCCCCTAAAAATTCTTAAAAATACGAATATCAAAAAATCCTTTCTTAGCGAGCGCCTACGTTATAGCCTAGTGTCCATGCAAAATTTCAAAATTTTCTGTCGAGCGGTTTGGGCTGGGCGTTGATAGATGAGTGAGTGAGTGGTATTTGACAAATATATAGTAGATGAATTTAAGGACGGGTTATCTATAGGTTACCACCCTATTCTGGCCAGGATAGGGCTGATGCCTTTTCTTTTTTCTAAAGAAAAGTAAACAGCCCATCGTGGGAATCGAACCCACGACCTTTGGCACGGAGTGTTAAATCCTCACGCCTAACACTCATGGCCAAAGGGCCTCCAAGAATTTTAGTTAGGCTAAAGTTTACATTCTTACATGTTTTTACATTTTTTAAGAAAGACTAAGACAAAACCTTTTTCTGTTCTGAGCTTTCCAAGTGACACTAGGGATAAGGAGGAAACGCGCTAAGATGACGCAGTTCCTACAAGTCGGGAATTTCTATTATCATAATTGGATGTTAATCGAACCAAGCGCCTTATATTGAAAAAAGTGTTTTTTACTTTCAACTATTTAGTTGTCAGAAATATTATTCTAAATAGAAACAGCATGAAAATAGTTAGTAAGATATTGTATAGTTTGAAGACAAAATACTTGAAAAAGAATGAATAACTGAATTTCTGTGATATTGCAAGTTAAAGAGTAATTTTCTCAGAATGTTCGTAATGTAAATATCGTAATACTTGGTTCCTTTATGATTAACATGGTTCAATTGTCTATGTATAGCTGGTAGTGCTTTTATTCGTTTTCGAAAAAAAAAAAAAAAAAAAAAAAAAAACTGTTCGATAAAAGTGCTGTAAGTGCGGTTTTACAACCATCCGGTTGGGAGGAAGATCTTAATGTATTATTAAATAATTCATTTCTCTCCAGAATAATTACGGATTTTGATTTTATTTTAGAATAGCAGCTATTGAGCTCTCACGGCGTTTGAATTTGAGCGTGAAAAAAATAATGTAATAATAATCTTCATGAATAAAAGAGACAAATATGCAAACTTTAATTAGTTCGTAGAAAAATCTATTTTGAATTTATACCTTGTAGTGAGATAAGTAAACAGACTTGCACATAGTTTTCAGCATGTTTGGTGTGAAAACTTAGGGTTTGCTGCAATTTGCAGGCAAACTTCTTTCTGATTGAAGTACGCGTTTTAATTTCCTTGCTTTTCTATTTTTAATCGTCTTTTCCCCATTTTCAGGTATCTCTGACTGAAGACGGATGTTCAAAATGTCTGTATATTTTTCTTTGAATCCCTAATGGCTTTTTCAGTTGCGTGGGCTACGGTCCTCCTTACGTAGGTGGATATGTCCTTAGTCGCTTATTTTTTCCTTTAACACTTCCCGAAGGAATGTATTTTTATTCCTTTCCGCTCGGGGAGTTTGGCTTCTTCAGGATTCTAAATTACTTTTTTCCCTATAAATGACAGGTTTCTATGTATCTTGAAGGGTGAGTCTCTGGTTACATAAAACGTTATTTCAACCGTTTAGAAGAGACTCGCTTATGACGTCTAATGGATGACGTCAATCTATTGATTGGTTTGACGAGAAAAGTTGACGATAAAAAACAAATCATCAACCGAAATTGGCAGCATTATACTTATCGTATGTTTTCTTAAATATCGCGAATAGTGTTATGATATTTTAGGATG
Source organism: Gonocerus acuteangulatus (assembly GCA_946811695.1). Classification (NCBI taxonomy): domain Eukaryota; kingdom Metazoa; phylum Arthropoda; class Insecta; order Hemiptera; family Coreidae; genus Gonocerus; species Gonocerus acuteangulatus. Next base: position 97,704,725 of record OX328123.1, on the reverse strand, counting down.
CGCAGTTTGGAAGCCTAAACCTTCCAGTCCAAAGTCCTTCGCCGGATCCTTAATGCTCCCTTCTACGTCAACAATAATATCATCCACCGAGACCTCGAAATTCCCTTTGTTGCTGAATTAGCTAAAACCCGCTTCTCCACTTTTCATTCCAAGCTATCCTTTCATCCCAATCCCCTTGCCCAATCCCTTTCCACAGATGCGATCCCTTCCAATCCCCCGAGACGTCTGAAAAGAAAGTGGCCTAGGGACCAACTGTAACACTTAAAAACATTATTCATTCCTTAGGGAGTGACAGCAATGGCTGCCTTCTCCCCTCTGTTCTTCCTTGTGTATACCTATGTATGAGATATTTATTTACTTATTGTATTTATGTATACAGATTGTAAATATTCAATAAAAAAAAAAAAAAAAAAAAAGTTTGGAAGCCTAATATACTTCCTACACAAAAGGTTCGGAAACTTTCGATTGGAACCACCTCAAAAAGAGGAAATAGTGTTTAAAAAATTCGGAAGTGTTGGATTCGTTCTCTTGAATGCTAAATGTTAAGGTTTTCTATCCTAATTTTTCAAAATTAGACAAGTGAAGAGTATTTTACTGAAGTACGATAAGATTATGGGTTTCTTTGCTTTAAATTTGTTCTGGAATAGCTTACAGACCGATGCCAGTCCCAACAGAAGATATATCTGTGCAAATGATCAGAGTTTATAGTTACTATAGTTTATAGTTACCCTAGATACTATAGTTTCTAATACTTTTAATTTTTATACTGCATCTTAAATACTAAATAAGCCACTGGCAGATATATAAGAGAACCTTAACTCCAGAAGCTAATAAGATATTAACACTTTAATTATTTTCTTAAAATTAATATTACAAAAATGAGATTATACAATAATTAAGAAGCAACATAGCGTGGCTTTATACTGATGGTAGAAGTTCCTCAACTCTTCCTCCATTGATTTAAGTAACCGCAAAGCGATTGAGACCTAAAGGTCATGAATCAAGTTAAGCAGAGTAATCGGCAATAAGGTATGTACGGTTGCTTCTAGGAAAGGTAGTAAGTAACGGAAGATAACCTCAAGTGATGCAAACGACCACAACCAATGCGGATTCGCAGTGTATCACGTAAGAAGGGCAAATACGGGAGAAAGAGCTAGGATCCTGATTGTTCAAGTCAGAGGTCACGAAATTTAACGATGCTTCTAAAGTCGTGATCAGTAGAAATAAAATCAGTTACATTGTTAGGAAGAAGATAAAAAATGGTTCGACGTTACTAATGTGGAAGTAAAAAACCATAAGGATATTTTAGTAGAAAATAATTTGTTTTATACATTTTATTTCTAACCAGATTAATAAATACATAACCATATATTAAAATGATTAAATATAATATTACGAACATTTGGACATAAGTACAAATAAAAAGAGAAGTAATGATATTTTTAACCTTAGAATAATACATAAAATTGAATGTCAGGGGACTGATACAGGCTAAAGCCTCCAATTCAGAACTACATTAAAGAGTAACAATTATCCTGAAGAAATGATAAATAGAGACATAAAAAGAGATGAAAGAAAGGTATCTTAAAAAAAAGAATTAAATAAGAATACCAATTATGATTTTAAATTCGGCATGAATACTTTTTTAGGATGTTTTTAACAAGAAAAGAAAAAGATGAATTTAACAGAGCCAAAAGTAATTTTGTACATCGTAGAACGTTAATTCGACCTTAAAACGCAAGTTTGACGATACACCAACAGCAGAGTTGGCAAACGTTAGTGGTCGCTAATATCTAATACCTTCCCGCTAATTTAGCGCTACTGAAAGAGCCTGCGCTAACGATTAGCGCATAGCGACGGCAGAGCGCTAATCGCTCATTTACTTATGAAATGTTTAAATACGTGATAGCTAACAGCTTTAGCTATAGTTACAACATTTTGTCATCTCAAAGTTCACTTCCGGTCTGCTCTGAGCAAATTCTACCTCACTCCTGTTCCACTTCCGCTTTAATCTAGATGATTTCCGATCACATCAATGTCAATTTCTATTACTTCCGGTCGACTCATGCCTATCGCTGGGTAACTCCTTTTCGATCTGGGTCGCTTCTGGGCTATTTTTCACCACTTCCGGTCGCTCAAAATGGCTTACGAGTCACCGCTTGTTTACTTCCGGTCTATCATAAGAGCCCCGAAAGCCCAGGGATGCTTCCGTAAACGACTCAGGGATGAATATCTAGGCGCACGGTAGTGCGCCAGGCCAAGTTCCGGCCTAAGCATACTGTGTGTATATTACAGGCGGTCTTAGAGCCGATTTTTACCCCCTCATAACTTTCAACCAGGTAAAGATAAAGTTATGACATTTTACACAGGTATTATACTACTAGATGTGAGTAAAACTGGAAATTTTCATAATTCTACATCGAATAGTTTCTGAGATATAAGCGATCGAAAATCGGGATTTATAGGACTCACTCACTCACTCACTCACTGACTCATCAAAATTATTAGGCACTTCCCATGATGCTAGAGACTTGAAATTTTGCATGAAGATAGATATGAAGACGTTATTAAAGGAAAAAATCGAAAAATCGCGAAAAGTTGTGTTTGACTCCGCTTCCGGGGCGGGGGCGTTCCAGTTTTGTACTTCCTTCGGAAACCCATCATTCCGTCCGAAACCCATGATGTGGTGTATCAAATGAATTGTCTCGGTATGAAGAACCTATATTTGATGTTTTAAGAAACAATTAGACGCATATAGGCTCGGTAAAAATCTTATACCAGCTGTCTGTCTGTATGTTTGTTCCTCTTACAAATCCGTACCGTTTGACGATTTTGACCAAACTTGGGACACAGATGGGTCTTGATACGGGTAGAATCATAGGCTAGGTTAAATTGTCTATCAGCTGTCTGTCTGTCTGTTCGTTCCTTATACAAATACACACTGCTTGACCGATTTTGACAAAATTTGACACACATGTCGGTCTTTATCCGGGTAGTGTCATAGGCTAGTCAAAATCTTCTATCAGCTGTCTGTCTGCATGTTTGTTCCTTACACAAATTCACACCATTTGACCGATTTTGACCACACTTGGCACACAGGTAGGCCTTGGTCCGGGAATGCACTAGGCTAGGTAAAAAAGGTCTTTCAGCTGTCTGTATGTATGTTTGTTCCTTATACAAATTCACACCGTTTGGCCTATTTTGACCAAACTTGGCACACAGGTAGTGTCATATTACCTCTGACGTTTTCTACTTTTTGTTCCATCGAAATGCCATCATTCCTTCTGAAACCCATCATGTGGGGTATCAAATGAATCGTCTTGGTAAGGAGAACCTATATTTGATGTTTTAAGAAACATTTCGACGCATCTTAACAAAAACAGTTGTGACTTCTTTCTTAAATGTAGTAAATAAAGTCGTAGGAGTTCGCTGCATAATATACTTCAAAGCAGATACTAAGTTTTTCAAAGTCGAGCCATCTAAATTACAAAGTTTAGGATCATAAACCCAAAATGTATCGTCTTTGTTTTTATATTTTTCTTGAAGGCCTTCTACACTTTCCCTATTGTGATCTTTATCCTGGGGATAAGGTTCCTGTGTTTTACAGTGTAATAGTTTAGTTAAGAGAGCAATCGATTTGTCCTCTAGAGTAATGTCATCTGGAAGAGCTTCTAACTTTTCTAGTCTAGTGATTAGATGTATGTAGGTTGATTATTGGTATCAAATATCAAGCAGTAAGGAGAACCTTATGCAGAATCCAAAGACCCTGGTTTTATATGAAGTACAAAAGCCAGTAGGTATGCGGCAACTAAATTCTATTTAATACTTAGAAAAAAGAAATGAGATCCCCAAAAAAACATAAATGTGAAATAGAGGCCAAGTTCCTGTCCCCACAAAGAAACTTGGACGTGGGTCATCTTCTAGACTTTCTCTCCCTAACTTAAATAATTTTGCCCTTTCTTTCACTGTGGAATACGAGGGGGAGGACTGCCCGTATACATAATCCAAGCGCTCTTTAATTTGAGCAGGAGTAAGTCCCTCTTTACAAAAGAATTTAATTACCGCACGGTACTCGAGTTTGAACATAATAAAAATGGGGAGTTTCCTTCAAGGCTGGACACTGACTGACAAGACTGAGGAAGTGCGGGCGATGGGTATGGAGTGAGCAGGCATGGACCTGCATAGGCGTGCAGGTCCCGGCACGTTTGAAGGAGGGGAAGCAGGACAGGCCGGGCACTTATGGACCTTACTACGTAATATAAAACAGACTTGTAAAGATCTAGGAAGAGTTTTGCGGTTCAACCGGAAAAAAATTAGAAATAGTTGAAGCCAAATTAAGGGAAAAAAAAAGGAAACCAAATGTAATGCATTTAAAATTGATTGGGTAATTAAGGTATATGGGGGGGGGGGATCAGATCAATGTTTAAAAGTTGATTAACAAAATCTAGATAGAACATACAGAACCGAAATTTGTTTATTTTATTTATAATTTTTATATATTATTTTATAGTTTTTTAATTTATTTTTTTCTTTATTACTTTTTAGTAGTTATTATCTATTTTTATTTATTCTTTTAACAAGGAATTGAGCATTTTTCTTTTGTCGTTTGAACTAAATGAGGGCAAATAAAACGATTACTAATAACAATTTAATCAGACTGTATATTAACTGTGAATTAATACTTATTACTGAATTATAATGAAGATTACAACATAAAGGAATGGCGTTAACGGCCTTAAGGGTTGAAACGATAAAAAAAAATAAAATAATATAAAAAAATAAATAAAACGCTAAAAACCTGCAAGAGACTGACAATAAAACTGCTCTGGTAGATCATTATAAAAAATTCAATGATCACACTTTTAATTTTAACACAGTTAAAATATTAGATAATGAGAGGAATCCCATAAAACAAAAAGTAAAGGAAAATATAAATAAAATTAAATTATTAAATATCAAGATAAAATACGTTTAAAGTTAATAGGCAATTCTTAGTATATAAAGACTTATTTAGTACAATGACAATGCCTTCTTTTGGGAAATCGACATTTATCCTAAAGCAACGTATTTTAACAGCTGATCAGGGGGACGTGAAACATGTAGAGCGAAATATCTTATGTTGAAATCGAATATCCTTATTAAAGAATAATGCGTAATTATTTACACAATAATAATAATTAATAATGAGTAAAATTATAATGTGTACATTATTAGGTAAAAATTTGGCCTCCCACCAAATAAACTTCATACGTAGTAAAATATAAGGTCACCATCTCATAATATGTTAGTAATATAGATTTTTCTAAAAATCTGACGTTTTCTCTTTTCCGAATACTACCCATTCCTTGACTTCCTAACATCTCAACAGCTATCTTCATCTCATTATAAATATGATAGTAATAAAATGAAATTATAACGAGGAAATGTTTATGTATATCTAAATGTCATAGAGAAATAAAATATATAATAAATTAGAGAACGGAACTATTTCTTGTAGATATATATTGTTGGCTAAGAGGATAGTGAGTTGTTCTTATGGACCAGTGAGTTCTGCAGGACTAAGTTGGTAGGTACTTAAGGCTCTCACTGTTAGCCTTTGTCAAGAAGCACTCACTAACAGCTTGCTTTAGCGCTAGTTCCGTTAGTAATCTACCATACTGACAGCTACTTTCCGAGTGGCTTTAGAAAATATCTTGACAGGAAAAGAAAAAAATAAGGAATATGTTTTATCTCTCTCTCTAAAGGTATGACATTTTTGATGTTTGAATTGAACTATAATTAAATTCTTAAGCCATATATCATAGCATGACAAGTTAAGTTATCCAGGGTAGGCAAGGTTTAAGATAAGACAGATTACTGATTTATAGTAGACTTCAGAGTTCTGCCTAAAGGTGACTTAACTTGTCCTTACTCTCATATGAAGCCCATAAGCCTATTTGGTTAAGTCGCCTGCACGGGGAGCGAGTCTATTTTATTAAATTAAAGATTTGAAAATATAATTAAATCCGACATAGGTTCTCGTAGCGAAAAGAAGGGTATTGTGCAGTAATATGAGTGAAATATTAAGGAAGGTTATACTATTATTTGACAAACAATAGAAATTCTTAAAAAAGATACGTCGATTTAATTAATTACTTTGTCTACTTTTGACGACTTGAGGTTTATTTTATTATATTCGTATACAGCAATAAAGACAAAATGCAAAAAGGCCGTATATAAAAACGTAATTTTATATTATATTATTAAACTACATTATAAAATAAAAATAAGTTTTAATCGTCAATGTTCCGGATGGAATTTCAAGCCTTCGTCAGTGCTATGAGGAGGGGAAGAATTCATCGCTAGATATTTCGATAAGATGAAAAAAATAATAATAAGAACATGAAAAATAAAACAAAAAAGCAAATAGTTGAATAAAAAGAAAGGATAAGCAGAGAAATATAAAAAAAAAAAAAAAACAAACAAAATACAAATATCGCCAAATTGGGTAAAATATATTGAGCACTAGCAAACTAAATTGTACAATGTATTTTAATTGTTATAAGATGTTTCAGGTTTGTTTCAACATGTTAACAGGCTACTACATGTTAAAACTTCTTCCAGGTCAAAATTTATGACTAAATGTTCTCCTCTTCTGCAGTTTGTCAGAATATGGCTAGATTTTTATATTCAATTAAAAAATAGCTTAAATTATCAGCAATGAAAATAGTTCAATACAAACAATAAACATTATTAACGTACTTCATTTTACGTACAGGTTTTCAATCGGTCCTTAAACCGATTACACAGGTCTACAAAAATAATCTTTCTGAAATTTGATTTGATGATTTTGGTCAATCTCTATGCTCCTTGGCGTGCTGAAGCCGAACATGAGGTCAGTCCCTCTCTATCACGTGAGGAAATTGTTCAATCTCAAGTAAGGGCAGAGGTACTACCATTAAAAGAAAACAGAATTGGCGAATAAGAGTTTTCATTTATTTCCATGATCTTTTAGTTATTTCAATGTTGTTTACTGTACAAAATACATAAATGTGTAGAAATAACAGCTTCAGAATTAACAGTGGCATATTTAGTTATTATTTTTATGAAAACGTATTTTTTTCTCTTGAAAATTTCTCCGTGTTCGTTTCCGGCTGTAGGACTCTTCAGATGATTCACGCTGCAGCATCCAACAATAGTCAGCCATCATGTTTACGTTCCATTTGCCCTGATACCTACGTTCCATTTCCTGGATGTCCTGATGGAACCTTTCCCCTTGTTCTTCACTTACTTCCCCTAAGTTTTCCGGAAAATAGTCCACATGCGAATGTAAGAAGTGAACCTTCAAACTCATGTTGCAACCTTGTAATTGAAATGCCTTCAACATGCGTTCCACGATACTTCTGTAGTTGGGATCCTTCACGTTACCAAGGAACTTCTCAATAACATCTTTAAAAGAATTCCAAGCTTCCTTCTCCTTCTCATTCATGGTCTGAGTGAAATGTGGATCTGTGAAAAGTTTCCGAATATCTGGGCCTACAAAGATCCCCTCTTTTAGCTTTGCATCACTTAATCGTGGAAACTTGGAGCATAAGTATTTAAAACATTCACCTTCTTTATTGAGAGACTTTACGAATTGTTTTATCAGCCCTAGCTTTATGTGTAGAGGAGGTAGCAGTATTTTGTCAGAAGGAACCAAACTTCTCCTAATTACATTTTTTTGGCCTGGTGACAGAGCTCCTCGTGATGGCCAGTCTTTGTTGTTCCAATGGGAATTTCTGTCTCGGCTATCCCATAAACATAAAAAACAAGGGAACTTGGTGTACCCTGATTGTTGACCTAAGAGAATAGTAAGTACTTTCAAGTCTACACATATCAACCAGTTATGCTCATTATAATGAATTCGTTCGAGAACTAATGACAAATTTTCGTATGTTTCTTTTAAATGTACCGAATGGCCAACTGGAACTGAAGCATAAGTATTGCCATTGTGCAACAAAACCGCCTTTAGACTTCGCTTTGATGAGTCTATGAATAGACGCCAATGAATCGGGTCATATTGTATACCAAATTGACCCATGAGACCAAGAATGTCTTTGCAATAAATAAGATTCTCATCCAGAGCAAAGTAAGGAACAAAAACTCACTCAACATACAGTCTTCTCAACATCGCTCTCCGACAAACAGTCTTCTCTATTAGCTTCCCTATCTATACTGCCCAAGTCACGAGGGGGCTGAGGAACTGTCAATCCAGGACCGTGTGGTACCGGACGACTAGCAGATTCCACATTAGGGTAGTTAATGAGCTTATGATTTTTGGAATTATAGCCTTGAACATGACAATTACAAAAGTAACAGTCATTAACGTGTTTTTTTTTGCTCCCTCCACATCATTGGGATAGCAAATCCGAAAGATTTTAACTCTCCTTTGTACCATAAGCGAAGTTTTTCTACGCAGCTATGGCATACTTTGTGAGGAGCCCACACTTTATCTTGATCTCCTATTCTCAAGCCAAAATATGCATAATATACATTTTTGACAAAACCTGTTATATTTCGTTGGTATTTCTTAACTGTGTACTCCCCACAGATAAAACAGAAGTAGTCTGGACTGGTAACACAACGACGATGGGACATTTTGTCTAAATGCACTTTCAACCCTTAAAATACGTTCTTAATCACTTTGACACAACTAAGAGACCTCAGTGAATGTGTTCACGTCAGTTGATACTACTGAACTGAGAGAATGAACAGAAATTTAGCTACAACAGGTTCAATCTCGTTTAGCTTCAGACGGTGACATCTGAGACCAAACAAGTACGTTCCTGTCTGAACAGGTCGTGCCTAGACACCCTCAGGCCTACAACATCTACTGAGGGAGTCATTGCCTACACCACCTAGTGAAAGATGTCTGTTTATAAAAAGAGAAATCGTTTGAAAAAAAAAAAAAAAAAAACCTACTTCTTACCAAATTTATGTGTATAGCAGGTATATTATGTTCTATGGATTTGAAAAAAATCTGTACGTGATAGAGAAAAACGGACTTCATTCTCGGCCTCAACACACCGAGAAACACAGAGATTAGCCAAAATCATCAAATCAAATTTTTGGTTGTAGACCTGTGTTATTATTAGTATTATTAATGATTTAATAATTGCTTATTCATTAGCCACTAATATATTTTCTTCATGGATTCATTAATTATTCCAGTGCTAATGAAGTTCCAAGGCTTTTATTATTATTCATTGATTTTCTTTGAGGGCTGCCGCAATAGTGTAAATGAGTCACGTAGACAAGCAACAGAAAAATATCCCTAAAAAATTCAAATACACACACAACACCACATGGTTGTTGTTTCTAAGCGAGTATTAGATATTTTGTAGCCTTAGTTCTATTGTAATGTTTCGTCATAAGCTGTGAATTAGTAATGGAAAGAATGCTTTTATCCTCAGGTGAAAAATGACTATTTCTCTTATTTTACATCTCTTGGCCGAATGCATTTTTAATTTTATACAGTAGGTTTTTGTGGTGTGTTATACTATGAATATAGCCATTACCATTTTGCTTTCCATTACATGTACTGGCGTGTAGTCATCTTAAGATGTCCTTTATTAGATCGTCTCCAGTCATCTTTCCTTTTCCACTAACCTCACCTAAGTGCTAATGTCTAGTTTAATATTTCTTTAACCTTCTTCTGCCATGATGAGTATTGTATATTGCATGTAAATGCATTGCAATGAAGAGGAACTACCTCAATGTTACCAGTATACATTAATGTGTATGAACACATGAAATTAACCTGAGCAGATAGGTGTCATTTTAATTTGGTTTTAACAATAATCATTCACTGGGGATAAGAAAGGAAACGCGCTAAGATGACGCAATTTCTGCGAGACAGATTTTTTTTACATCCCTGTTTTGTTATTTAAATAATAAATAAAAAAAATGTTTAATACATTTTATTATACTTGTTTTTCTAAATCCTCTTATCCCCGGATATATATTACCAGGGGTGGGGTATTTCAAGCACAAATTTCCTCCGTTTGTAGCCGGCTTCCTAAATGAAGCTTGTTGGTTAGCTAAAAGGAAAATGTCCGAGTTACCTGGAAAACTCATATCCTTTTAGTAAATAGACCTTATAATCTTTTTGATATATAGAATTAATACACAAAGCTTGAGTTGGTTGTATATGTATTTTCCTTAGAGGCGCTTTACGGAAATAATCATCTATTAAGGGATTAGTTGAGCTTTCAACCTCAATGCCCGTTATGATCCACCATAATATCCTTTGCGCCTAACGTACCCCAGGCTGGATGTGAATAAATATCTCTGTCACAGTCCAAACACACGAGAGGAAATACTACACAAAACAACAATGAGTGATTTTCCTCATTCCTCAAGGGAAATAATGTTGATCATGGTAATGGGTCGGATATTCTCTTCTTTCTTTTAATAAATTGTTTAATTTAAAAAGGTCGGGCTCGCGGGAAATTGGTCATCCTAGCGCGTTAAGCAGTTATACAACAGCAGTATATTGACGGTAAAGACCGTCTTTTTATATCATTCAAACATCAATATTTTGACCATTGTTTATACCCGTAGTTTAACAATAGGCGTATATTTCCTCATCTCCATCTTTAATTTATAAAATTATTATTATTCAAATTAAAATAAACAATGGCACTAGGGAAGAAGAAAATCGATTCCATAAATTCATAATAAAAAACTCATAAATATCTTCCACTTCACTGGCGTTAATATCTAATAGCTAACACGCCTAAAAAACAAAAAGAAAGAAAAAAAAATCAATATGCCTATAAAACGATTAAATGGAAGGCTTTCAATCAGAGGTTTTCTTGTTAAAAATGTACGGGGTTTTCTGTTTAAAAACAAATAATTTGTCAACCAATTTCGCCAAAATAAAATGTACATTTTAGAGAAAAAATGGACGAGTTATGAATATATGACGGTTTGAGACGCAAAGGGGTACAAGTGACATTTAAAAAAAAATCGAGTTAAGTGCAGTTCTGGGTAGTTAATACATACGAAATGTTGGTGGCAAAGGGATATAAGTAAATGTCTGGTATTTGCTGAGAAATAGCGGAAACAAAATCAACTACTTTAAAAATGAGCAGATTTGTTTGGTGCACAAGGGATACAAGTGACACTTATCAACTTGTGACTTGCTCAAATGTTTATTATTTACGATACTAGCAGATTTGTAACTTTTGTGTACAGAAAGTAGGGACTGGCAATGCTTCTATGTATACGTGGCATGATGGTCAGGCTTCATAGCCCTCAAGATACTGTCTGGATTGCTGAAGTTTATCAATACTCTTCCTGCGGCAGTTAAAAAATTAACTATGTTCAGTGACAATATAGGAGGCCAAAAGCCGGTATACTGTTAACTTCTGGTTGTATATTGTTAAAATCCCAAGGACTTGACAATCCCAAAATACAACCCTTAAAACATCTCGGCCATATTTTATTGGAGCAATGTATCAATTGAAGTCAATTAAATAAACGACCTAAAATAAATTAATTAAGCTTCCATTTTCGAACTACTCTTTTATAAATTAGCCTACATGTTAATTACAGTGTCCTCTATGCATTGGGAAAAGATAGGACCCTCTAAGCGGTATTCGTTTTCGAGATATTTAGCCTTAACATGGGAGACACTTTTTAACATGGGAGACAGGGGCAGAGCGTATCCATGTTTACCCCCCCCCCCCCCCCCCCCCCAAAAAAGCGAGTTTGCTTAGCATTTTTCTGGAAAACTAGTATATGATACATAATAGCTAACCTAATCTTACTCACAGAGTTTTAATAGGGCAAGCGGTACTTGGCTTCCTATCTTTTCCCAATGCTTAGAGAACACTTTAATTAACATGTAGTCAAATTTATAAAAAATTAGTTCGAAAATGGAAGCTTAATTAATTTATTTTAGGTCGTTTATTTAATTTAGTTTAATTGATACATTGCTCCAATAAAATATGGGGAGATGGGTTGTATTTTGGGATTTTAAGGATTGCATCAGTTCAAGAATTACTGAGGAAGGCCTTATGTCAATATATGTGTAAAAAATCAAAGATTGTATGGCTTAGAAAATGTATAATATACAAAAATATAAGCAAAAACGCGAATTTTTTAGGAAAGTCTTATATTTGAAGGGCTGTAACTTCCCTCCAAATTGACCAATCAAGTTCGCTGAAGTCTCGAAACATTAGTATTTTTATGCACTAAAAAGCAGTACGTAGCAAATAGTCGTTTATTTTAGATAACAACTTGAATAACAATTTTATAGTGTACAATATCCTAAATTATGAGTTTTGAGGGGTGGGGCTTAAACAAAAAGCGCAGGGCTTTTTCTGACCCCGGATACGGATTCAGGGACCCCAGAAACATATAGGAAACATGGTCTGGTCTCTGGGTCCGGACTTTTATTTTTTTTTTGTGTGTGGCTGTTTTATAAATTGATAATATACATTAAAAATTAGTTTTTTTCTTAAACTATATTATTGAAATTTCAATTGATGCATAGTAGAAACATAATTAAAACATTATACAGACTTATACTTATTCGGGAATTTACAAAAACGATTTAGCTTTAAACAGCAATATCTCAAAATGATTATAACGTCATTTGTATCCCTTGGCTTCTCAACCCTGTCATATGTACATGAACATATGCAGAGGTAAAGAACTAAAAATACAATCAAGACATTCTGTATTTTGACCGTCTAAACACAGAGAAGAAAAGAAAAATAATAATAATGTTTTTCAGAAGAACTCGTCCCAAAACAATATATCTTTGAGAGACTTGCCAATGCCAGAACTCTGTTATTCTCTGTATATACGAGCTTTTTACATCATATTACCCTTCCTCTTCATAACTTAAGATTCATTAGAGAAAATGATTTATTTATTTCAGTGTTTATTAATAGATAAATGGTCTACAAACCTAGACATTTTTCAATTGTGTTACTTACGTTGCATGAAAATTAAACGTAATTTTTTTGTTATTTTAATTTTAACGTAAATTTTTATGGCACAGGTGAATAAAGAGAGAGAATTTAAACAAACAGTCGGAGAGTGTTTCTGTTTAAAGCATAACAGAATAGATGTGATTTTACGGATAGGCCATTCACTTTTAAATGTCTCTCACTCATCACGAGACAAGATAGATTGACATGTGAATTATATAGCTCTTTTGAACTATTCAATCAATTGAGTTTTGATTATAAAACATTTACAGAATATCTAGTAAGACAAAATGTTTGACATACAGAATAACAAGACTGATGCACTCCCAACAAAATTATTTCGGTAAATCTAATGTTTTCTGATTTATACCTGTAAGTCAAAACCAATAAATGTGCTTTAGCGCGAAAGAGCCATTCTGAACACTTTCTTTAATTTCACAAGATGTCCTATCCTGTCTTAAGTTATAAAGGGTGGGATACTTCGGAATCAAGGGTAGAAGATGACGGAAGGACATATTGGAAATAATTACACTTATTTATTCCCGGCGTCTTCTTGGCTCTTTATCTGCAGGAGAGAGTTTTTTCTATACATTTTTCAATGATTGTAATGAATAAACCAGTTAAGTTTATTAACTAAGCAGAAATTGTAGCGCCTAATTTTATTAAATTAAAGTTGTTGTTCAGAATGGCTCTTTCACGCTAAAGCACATTTATTGGATTTGACTTAGAAACCAAAAAAAAATTAGATTAAAATAAATGGTTTTCGGACTGGAGGCGGAGGCAAACCTCTAAGTCTACAAATAGCTGTTTGAGAAAATATTAAATAATTTAAGAAAACAGTAAAAATCTGAAAAACACAGTTTGTAATAAACTTTGAGTAGGTCTACTATATGTTCAGATAAAACTCTCATTTTTAACTACAATTGAGGTGCAGAATAAACCCCTAAAGTTATGACATCTCAATGCGGGACACCCTATATAGAAGAGTTTCGTAGATGGGTACACATGGGTAATAAATATTTATTTATAATTTATATCAGAAAGTTAGTAATCTACATCGTTGAGATTAATGCAATTCTTATACAATTGAAAAGCACTAATAAATAAATAATTATTTTGTTTATTGTAGAAATAAAATGAATTTACTATTCTATCAGTTGAGGCCGAAAGAAAAAAAAAACATTTATTTGGGTACCATCACATTGTGGTAGGATTCTCAATGAACAAGCTAACTAAATAGCGAATTCCGTCCGAATAGATAATGAAAGTCATTGAAACCACGAAAGAACACTTACAAAGGCAATAAGGCAAAAAAGTCCGACTCGCAGGAACTGCGTCATCTTAGCGCGGTTCCGTATATCTCGAAGAAGTGGAGTAGATTAGGCATCTCAAATAACAGGAAACTGACAGAAGCCAACTTACACAGAAGCGGATAATTCTTAATCCTCATTCTTGAGGAAGGCTGAATAAGTCAATACAATTATGTACTAAAAACGTACTCACTCTACGAATACTGCTCAGCAGGCTCTATTCCAGACAACCGAAAATTCGTTGTCATTTTAAGTTCCTTGTTTTACTAGCAAATTCGTTTCACTGTAATAATCAACTGCAAATATGTGCTTCATGGCAAATAAAAGTTCATTCTCTCTTGGGTTAAATTTTTCTATAAAATAAGAAATAATGATAACTTCAGTTGTAGCAGTAGGAAGATATATAGATAGGAGAATTCAAAACAAACCCATGTATACGCCATCATGGTTAGCCACAGCCATCTTGATTTCCACAGTTATTCCAAACGTATTACCTACACCTTTTACCGTTTCTTAGCTTATTTTACTACAATACTAATTTTACTGATAAATTCAATTTAAAACAAAAAACAACCAATTAAAAAGTGAGATAAACAAATAGAAAACCCCTTTTAAAACAACAAAACAAACACTTTTTAAGTTTTAAGCGCTTATTTCTCTGATTGACGTTGTCCCATCGAATATTGCTTCAGAACCTTTTTTGTAGAGAATTTAGTAGGCATTCGAATGGTTGCCTTCCACTTACCACGATTTCCCAACCGTTATCGAGATATTTACGAAAAATGTAAGAAGATCCGAAAACTTTTTTTTTTCGCATACTTCCTTAACTTCAAATATAACCAAAATATAAACATCTCTGTTGGGATTAATTTCCAAGATGTAGAAAATATTTCAATTGAATCCCGCGATTTTAAGTACCCACAATAAAATAATGACATGCGAAAACATTGATTCCACTTTTCTCAAAAACGGTTACAGATATCGCCTTAAAAATAGATTCATTCGTTTTCCTACGTTAAGAAACCTATAAAAGAAGTACCTGGAAGCACATGAACTCAAAAACGTAAGCGTTACGATTTTCTTTGCGCGAATTTCGCCCCAGACGCCATCTTCCTTTGGGCTGGCTAAGGAACTTGACCGTTCAAATAAGAAGACAGATTTTTGTACCAAATTTCATCAAAATAGGACCATTTCTGAGCTTGCTAGAGCGTTAACAGACAGGCATATATATACAGGGTGTCCCGTAAATGTCTAGTCATATTGTGAGGGGTCATAAAGGACCCTTAGAGGAACAAAAAATGTTCTATGACGATTTCCCGAATTCTCGCCCATAAGGGAGAAAACGTCGTTTTATTGTTTTTTCGAGACAAACGTACTTTTTAGAAGAATAATCGTTGTAGCTCC
Source organism: Gonocerus acuteangulatus (assembly GCA_946811695.1). NCBI lineage: Eukaryota > Metazoa > Arthropoda > Insecta > Hemiptera > Coreidae > Gonocerus > Gonocerus acuteangulatus. Next base: position 97,689,049 of record OX328123.1, on the reverse strand, counting down.
GTCCCAGGTGGTACTACTAAAAAGGGTGTGAAACCAATCGAAAGCTCAGTAAATTTACTATAAGACTAGTTGAGAGTAAACGTAAAAATGAATGAATGTAAGTATGTATATCTTACCAAAAGAAGGCAATTCTAAATTTCCTGACATTTTATTGATATTTCTTTCCAGCGTTACTCCTCAATAAGCAGGATCTGAGATTTCCGGGTTTCAGAAAAACTTCCTCATTTAACGAGCTTTCCATTCATGTATCACAACCCTGTGTTATTGAAGTATTTGAACGATTTAAGAACAAAAGTTTTAAAAAAAACATGAATCTGTGAAGAGAAAATTATATTTGTTTCTTCAATTTATTCAAAAAGCTGAAGGGAAATATTTTTTTTATAAATGTTTACATAAATATTAAGTAAATATTTACTTAAAAGAATAACAAAAATTATTTCCACGGATATAAAAAAAAATCTTAAAACAGTAAATAAATAAAATACACATTTATTTTGAATTTATTAATTCCGGTAAGTAATACTGGGTCCAGGAGGCGGCCATTAAGGAACCCCAACCATACATTAACCTCAAAAATTACTATTTTTACCTAAATCACGCATTTGAACACATTTTTACAGGACTATGTACATATTATTTATGAGGGATAGAATTTTTAATTACCACAACGAAAACGCATGGGCTCAGAATCCCAGTGAGTTTCACAAGCGTAGCCATCAGTATTAATTTAAGGTAAAGCATTTGTTTTCTAAATATAAGTACCTGTAAAAATGTGTTCAAATGCGTGATCTAGGTAAAAATAATAATTTTTGAGGTTAATGTATGGTTGGGGTTTCTTAATGGCCGCCTCCTGGACCCTGTAGTAGTTACCTGAATTAACAAATTCAAAATAAATGTGTATTTTATTTATTTATTTACTGTTTTAGGATTTTTTTTTATATTCGTGGAAGTAATTTTTTTTATTGTTTTAAGTAAATATTTACTTAATATTCATGTAAACATTTATAAAAATAAATATTTCCCTTCAGCTTTTTGAATAAACTGAAGAAAAAAATATAATTTTCTTTTCACAGATCCATGTTTTTTTAAAAACTTTTGTACTTAAACCGTTCAAATACTTCAATAACACAGGGTTGTGACACATGAATGGAAAGCTGGTTAAATGAGGAAGTTTTTCTAAAACCCGGAAATCTCAGATCGTGCCCATTGAGGAGTAACGCTGGAAAGAAATATCAATAAAATGTCAGGAAATTTAGAATTGCCTTCTTTTTGTAAGATATACATACTTACATTCATTCATTTTTACGTTTACTCCCAACTAGTCTTATAGTAAATTTACTCAGCTTTCGATTGGTTTCACTCCCTTTCTAGTAGTACCACCTGGGACGGAGCTACAACGATTATGTTTCTAAAAACCACGTTTGTCTCGATAAAACAATAAAACGACGTTTTCTCCCTTATGGGCGAGAATTCGGGAAATCGTCATAGAACATTTTTTGTTCCCCTAAAGGTCCTCTATCACCCCTCTCAATATGACTAGACATTTACGGGACACCCTGTATATATAAATTTGATCCACCTACATTTTCGTGATCTATGGGGTCTGAAACGAGAAAGTTTCTGGTCGGCACGTCCGGATCGCGCCGTGAGGTCAACCTCATAAGCGGGTTCTCCCTATGGAGATAGGGAGGAACTGCGCTAATAGAACCACAGATGATTTGGAACTCAATTCACCCACGTTACAAAAATGACAATGAACGCAGACTATTGTACAACAGTACGACAACATTCCAGAAGGGGAGAGACCGTTTCGGTTAAACAGAGAATCGGAGACACAGCACTGACCCACACCTACCTTTTCCCAAAGTGCAACAATAAATTGTCACAAATACTACCACATAGACAGACACCCAAAACATTTCAAGACTTTTAGGAGATAATTAACCGAATCGTAAAAATGCTCACGTACATTAGATAAATGAACATGTACAAGATATTAACGACCGCACAGCTAATGACCCAGTAGGGTAGAGCTAGAAAATTTAAAAGGAAAAAAATTAAATTAAATTTATCTTCATAACGTAATGTGTTATTTACTGGAATTCATGAAATGAATGTTTAAAGAGGATTAAAAAATCTTTAATGGAATTGACTGGTTGTGACTTCCGGCTTTAGAATAACTAAGAGCGGGACCCGAGCAGCCAGCTGGTGGAGTTTAAAATAATGAAGGAGAGAAACACTTCGCCTTGAGGAACACTTCCTCATCAGGGGCAGCTGGGGGTGAAGATATAAGCTAGAGAACTGTCGGCGTCCGGCGGAATTTATGATATTTTCAGAAAGGCCGAGAAAAGGGGGGGGGGGGAGAAAAGTAAGTTTTAATAGAATTAAAATGTTCACAACGAGCACCCTCTGGGGTCTAAGGCCCTTAAAGAGTTGATTCTTCTCGGTTATAATTTGTAAATTCAGTGCGGTTTTGTTGTTAAATACTTACCTTACAATATTCAAGTATAATTACAGGTGAATTGAGTTAAATAATTCTTAGAAAATTAATTTTATGAATTTAGTTCATATCGGATCACATAGGCAAGAAGATGAGAACATTATTTAGTCAGCTAGCAAGAGAAACGTTTTAAGCCGACATTTTTGGGGTTGACTTATTTATTTACTTTTAATAGATCCGGAACTCACTTCTTTCATCAGGAAGTCTTCTCATCCAGGCTTCGTATTGGTCACACCTTACTAACTTATTCGTACCTATTAGACAGAAAGGACAGACCGACTTGCAGATTTTATAATGAGACTCTGACCGTTAAAAATGCAGTCAACGCAGCTATGGTAATACATATACCGTACATCTTTCGTGACTTACTCACAGGAGATAGCCTTCACATAGGTTTACTATTTAAACATTTAAGAAACAAATTTTTACACTCCCAAATTTAACTAATTCAACTTTTTAAATGATATTCATACTTTTTATTTCAATGATAATGAAATGCTAAAAATACTGAAAATGTTTTTACTATTATTACTACTGATAGGGTTGAAAATTTAACATAAAAATACCTGATAATATAATTAATGCTTTTTCTCCCGGTGAAAATATAAAAAAAGAATATTGGTGGTATTGGTGTTCATAAGCTTGAAAAATATATGGTAACTTTAAGTTCTGATTTAGAAAATATATATGATAAGGATTAGGATCGGGTTTTAGGGCGAGAAACTTTTCGGTTCTTACGCCCTATATATGATAATATTGACTCTGTGGAAAGCCATATTAATGGAACGATAAATCATATTTGTAATATCATTTCTAATTATATGACAAAATTCAATAAAACATATAAAATCACATAATAATAAACAAATAATATAAGATTTTGAATTCTTTAAGGGATTTTTAAAGGAAAACAAAGATATAATTATGATAAAATAAAATAAAACGGAAAAGTTAATAATAATGAATAAATTTGCATATATTATTAAAATTAATGTTTTATTGGCAGAGAAAACAACATATAAAAATTAAGAGTCAATCCGGGAATAGAGTAGCCAGTAAAATTAACAAATAAGTAGAAAATTTGCATAAAATTGGGTATATTGATAAGTACCCAAAAAATATATTAGCAGTTAATAATTATACAAAGCCAAGGATCCATTTGGTAAAACTACATAAACCGGGTAATAAGATAAGATCCATAATAAACAATATTAATGGACCTAATAGTAGTTTAGCAAAGTTCTGTCACCCTCCAGATGGACAGAATTTGCTGGCCAGCGAACTCGTTCAATCGTTTGCTAGGACATTACTATATACCAAGTTTCGTAAAAAAACAAAAAAAAAAACTGGTGTGTATCGTGTTAACGATAGTTCATCAAATGTTCGACGTAATTCTTTACATTGGCATAACTTTTTTATTTATGAACCGATTGACATGAAACGAACTCTAAATGTTGAGCGAAGCTTACCACAATATATTAGTGAAACCCTCATCTAAATCGGATTAGCCATTTCTGAGATTATCGAGCACATACAAACATTCTAAAAATCGTTGTTTTAGGTACTATTGCGTGGATAAAGGCCCCCAATAGTATTTTTCCCTACACTGTACTAACAGCGATCCGCTACAGTTTTATTATATGTATAGATATATTTTAAATTTATTTCTTTTTACTATTTTTTTATTCATTCATTTTTTAACTTGTATTTCATTTATTTATTTTTCGTTGTCAAAACTCTTAGGTTTCTTCTTATTTTTTTCTTTCTTTTTATTTATTTATTTTTTAATTTAATTGATCCATTTTTGTAATATTGACATGGAACGAGATTGTAGCCTATTTTGCGGAACTCTATAAATTAAATAAATTAAAAAGTTCCGGAAATCGGGCACATATTTTTCTCGGAAGTGACACACACTACTTTTCACCATCCCCCCATGGTCTGCTATATATGCCTATGTCAGTTTTTACTTCTGTTGAAGTATCTTGGAAGCAGAACTTGTGTGTCAGCTAGATTTACTGATTGAGAACAATACAGTGATTTGTCTTGACGGAGCAATATTTCTCATGTCAACCATTGTTATATCAGCTGACAACTTTCCTCTCTTCCTAGGATTGGTGGAGGGAATATCGTTGTTGTATATTGAATTAGACAAGTTATTGCTTTTGGCGTAGTGATCTACAACAGGAACTGACCCAATAAATTTTTAAAATCTTTTAAATGTGAGAATTACTTCAGTTCATACAAGAGAAAATAGCCGCATATGGCGCAGAGCATTCATTAATAAAAAAATACATATTTTTATTATTATATGGCTTTAGTTTTGGTCAAAGAACGCAGAAAATCTCAGAGCTATTTGTTTCATTAAAATATCCCTACATGTTTCAAAGCCATTTTTGCCATTTAGAGATTTACAATCCCACTTCAGTTTAGTGGAGAGCATGTTCACTACTAGAGCAGAGAATGAAGTTTTAAAGAAAAAAAAAAAAACCTAAATACTTGGCAGAAAAGAGTCATCAGCGTGAAAATTAGAGCAAAAGTCTAGTGCTACGTACTTGGACCCTGCAAAAAATGTATAATAAAACATTGTCTTCTTACTCCATTTAATTTCTGTTATAACATATTTTTTATTTTTTTTCTCAGTTGGTTTTATAGCTACCGGACATATCGTCGCTACCATGTCAAACTATGGAATATGAAAATCAGAGTAAAATGGGAATGAACAAATTGAGGAAGTAATATATTGCAAAATGGTGTTATTCCATACTTCATTTAAGGCATCAAATATTCTATAAAGAGAGCCGGAGGTTGGGAATCGAACCCACCATCTCCCGCTTATGAATCCAAGGCGCTAGCCATTAGACCAAGGGAGACCCCAACAATTGTATTTGTTCTTTTTATCAACAGTAGCCATCATTTGCAGTAATAACAGTTTAAAATCATGTTCTACGAAGTACTTGGATAATCTACGGAATAACAGGACAACAAATGTTGCATTATCACTCCTTAAGTACATTCTCATCCTTTCCCATAATAGGAACACCTCCCACTCGTAGAGGAGAACCTCCCAGGGCTTTTAGGAAGAGAGAGGAGGCCTCCCGCATTTCATTAAACAACTTGAGGAGAACATTTAGCATAATAATGAATGGGGAACTCCTTTCCTTCATTCTCAGTTTATTAAACCGCCCTATCGAGAGCTACTGCCCTCAGACCCTAGCCTGGTGTCAGATTCTGAATCATGAGGTGGAAGGAATCCTGGATCAATTGAAAATGTTCCTATAAATAGAGTACAAAATTGTAATAACATCAATTACTGTTGAACGATTAGTGTAAGATAAACCAGAAACTAATAGCATTTATTTGTAACGAGTCTTACATTCGCGTTATATATATACATATATAAATATATATATATATATATATATATATATATATATATATGTATGTATATATGTGTGTGTGTGTATGTTACTGGCAAAGTATATAATCAGGCATTCTATAGAATGCCTAAATCCAGCCGGCAATGTATGAAATAAAGCTTATTTCATACTTTGCCTAGGCATTCTATAGAATGCCTACTGTGCTTTAGGCAAAGTATGAAATACAGGATTTGTAGCTTGTGAGAGTAACTACCGGCGCATAGTGGGAAAAAATCCACTTTTAGGTCGACAAAATTATTTTTTTGTGTTTTTCAATATTTTTGAGGTCACTGAGTTAGGGGAAAATATTTTAAAAAATCGTTGACCCATAGTTTTTAGTATATCCAGCAAACAAATGTTGTAGAGACACAAATGTTTTAACATAATAGATAAAAATTGGGAAAACATTTTGTAAATCTATGGAACATTTAAGTAGTACCTTTTTACATCTATTATTTACATAAACATAATACATATATTCATAAAAAATAATACATAGGCTATAATTCGAAAATAAATAACAAAAATAGACTAACAACTTGAAGAAAAAAGTAATTGTACTGACTTGTTTTTTTTTTTTTTTTTTTGTTTTTTTTTGTAATAATAAGAAATATACACAATTATATTATGCACGAAAAACGAAATATCCATCAATCATCGTCTGATTCAATACTGCTACATCCTTCAGCATTTTCTTTCGACAAGTCAGTATCGTCTGCCTTATTTTCTAATGACAGTTCTTGAAGTGGATCATGTGGTAAACTACACTTCAATAGGCTAATTACATATACATCGGTAACATGAAATTTAAATAAACACGTTCAAAAAATGGAAAAGTAATTACAAGAACAAAACTGCAATAAACACTGGGAAAAATGTTCCCTTTCTTAGAGTCCGATTAATATTCCCTTCCGTCGCCTGTTGATGATCCAAGAAAGTAAATATTTACTCCTTAATCCTACTAATACTAGACAGTATTTAGTAAGTGATTTGTAAAATATTTTTTTGAATTTTGTCCACCTAAAAGGTGATTTTCGCCCACTGTGCGCCGCGGATTCTTCAGCTGTTATCTGACTGCCTAAACTAAATTTAAATTTGCATTAAAAGGGGGAAGAAGGGGGAGCTGAAAGTCTCAAGACTGTATAGTAGAAGCTTAAGGCTTATTGAAAAAAAATATTTGGAAGTGGAACTTTGAGGAACTTTTTATTAAACCTTACTCAAACTTGAGTAATCAACAAAATATGAACAATCTAGTAATAATTTCATTAATATTTTTGATATGCCTTTCTGTTATTAGATATATATTATGTATTTATAAAGAACATACCGCTAGGTAATAAATCCATTGTGAAAAGAATTGATAAAATTTGCACACAATTTTTAAAACACACCTTACAAAGACCGTAGTTGGAACAAGACAAAGCAGAGGAAGAGCAAGTGACTAGCAATGGTTACCTTCCTTATTGTTTTAAACAGGTTTGCGTTAAACTAGCTAAAAAAATTGTTCTGTTTTTAATGAATAGAAGACTTGAGCACGTTTTGACACGTAAATTGACTTTCTACGACGACATCACATTTTCGACTTTTATCGCCGTAAAGTAGTCGTTTTGCCCAGTGTGCGGCGGTGCGATTGCGGATATATATCCATGAACATCGTGTCTGATGATGTCTAGGAGAATTAGAAGAATGCCTAGGACGACTTTTGGGCATACGTGCTATGCGTTTCCGCTCGCTACGCTCGCTCAAGAAGATATCAAAACCCTAGTTAATCTAACTCGCATAAATTAATAGAATTCTATTAAATTCTACGAGTTGGATTGCCTAAGGTTTTGATATCTTCTTGAGCGAGCGTAGCGAGCCGAAACGCATAGTACGTATGCCCAAAAGTGACAGCTTACGACAGGTCAACTACGACAGGTGAGTCCAAATTTTAATTATACTTCTTCATTAAGGATACGCTGTTTACGCCATCTTTTATAGCCTCCATAACAGTGAACTTTAGTTCCCGACATTTGCAATGATTTGTTATTGAGCAAAAACCGTGTTTTTATACAAAACCCCAATTTTCTCTGCTTGTAGACATTATTTTTCAAAGTTACATTACTTTTTTGAAATTAGCATACAATTTTCTTTAAGGCTAATGTAAATGTTTATATTAATATAAAAAGTTTTGTTAGTGGACAATTTTCGAGAATCACTACTCTTCCGAAACAAATTGTGAAACCTCATAAAAATCGTAAAATTTATTTACTTTTCCAACGGTATTCAAAGAACTTATTCGATAATGTAATTGGAAATGAGGGGGAAGAACAACAGATAAATAAAACTAATATCATGATTATTTCTGAAATCTTATGGAAAACTAATATATATATATATATATATATATATATATATATATATATATATATATATATTCTATTTATAGCGCATGCAGAAGTAGGCCATCAGACCGAGCTGTTTATGGGTTGCCACTCTTCCGAAATATCCATGGTGGAGCAGGGGACTTTTCCAAGGGGCTCTTAAATGAAAAAAATCTAAGCCGGAGAGAATCTCCATACATGGTACATTTACTACACCTAAAAAGTAAGAAGAAACGTCATGTGACGTGAAACAAGAAGGGCACGAAATAAATGAATATATTTATTCATTGGTTTTCACTCCCCCACCCGTCCATCGTCTATTTTTCAGACCACCTTGTAATAAAACAAGTTAAAGGGAAAGTATAACAAATCTTTATAAATTTACTCTTTTAAAAATATTTATTGTCTTCTTTTTGCTTTATTGATATATTTTGAACAATTCATAGTTTCATTATTTGTAAATTATGTAAAAAATAAGTAAAGAAATATGAATATGTTAATGTCAAAAGTAATTGATATCCTATTATTAATGACGGGACTTAGCAGATACAAGACGAAAACAAATTTCCTTCTTGGACGGTTACTTTAAGGAAGGAACATATATTATGTATACATATAAATATGTATTTTTTTCTGAATATATGTGTAAGAATATTAATACTATAATTTTTTTTTGTTAGCGTAACAGCTGAAAGCTTCACTCACAGGAGTAGAGAAAGGACTCTTGAAGTGTATCTGAATAGGTGGCACTCTATTATTGTGTCGTCTAAAGCAGCTGTTGCTGACTAGATCTTAATATCGCCAAGGGAGGGACCAAGTCTTTCACGGGATCTAGTAATGAACTTGAGGATATCAAGGAGAATGGAATCACTCGACCGTAGCTACCAGCTGCCTACCTGTGGGAGTCCAGGGTATTTGTGTCTCTGGAAGCTTTTCAAAATCCACTTTGTGCCTTAAAGGAACAATATTTTTTCTTTCCTTTTGTATTTTTTCGCCCTAAGCCTTTAAGAACGTGCTTGTCGATTTGCTGAAGCTTAAAAAGATAAATCAAAATTTAGGAGGACGGGCGGAGGAGGGGAGAGGGGAATTGTACTCCATCGCTTAATCTCAGATCGATATGATGGATGTGACAAACTCATTTGAAGAAATATTTAATAAAAAATTTCGTTTAGAGCCTTCTTTTCAAATTCAGGAACATAAATGTGCTTTATGTCCGCCCGACAAACCTATATAATATACTGTATAACATGCAGTCTTCTTTTTCTTATATGGCCACCACGAAAGCGCGAAATCAAGGGGACACTTTTTTGTAACGTTTTTTCCAGTTTAGTCATCGCTAAAACATATTTATGCTAAAATTAATATTGTATAGCAAGTAGACGGCTAAAAATGAGTAAAACGGAGACAAATAGCTTTGTCTTGAGTATGTAATGTTAAGCGGCTAGAAATATAAATGAGATGTATAATATAAAAATTAACATAACCTTATTAAACATACTGATATAGTAATAAAAAAATTAAGTATATAGGTATTCTGATAAAAAAAAGGTTAAGTAATTTCTTAGTACTTCAACAAACTTGTTACTACTTGGTACTACGACAAACTTCTTCTTATGGTAAACCAACTCGCACTTTTGTTAAGGTTGTGACATATCTAGGAAAGAAAAACCTAAACCCTTTTATTAAAATGTAATAAGTATTCATTTTTAGCCATATATTGAGTATTTGTGCCCTTAAAACAACAAGGTGTAAGTATAACTTTATTACAATTAAAATAGCAGGACACACATGGACTGCGTTGTCCTAATGTGTTTCCATCCTAAAAGCTTATATTTGGTGAGATTTCCAGGACAGAAAAAATAGAAAATTTTCAATATTTAAAGTAACCTTTGAGGTGATTATGTCAAAATTTAATCAAGATTTTAACATTTATTAGGTTTTAGAATGATTACTTTTCATTTAATGTTTTTAAGGTATTCACGACTTTAATTTAAGATGTAATTCTTTTTTTAACACCCAACTGACAAATATTAATGTACACACACACGCACACGCGCGCCACACACACACACACACACACACACACACACACACACACACACACACACACACACACAAACACGCACACACACACACACACACAAACAGGGTTATGAAACATTAAAATGTCTCGTCAGCGCTTCATCACGGGTTCTTCACTAGAAGTAACTATCATATTCATTCAAACTTTTAAGCGAATTACTTCTCATTCAATTATGAAAAAAGGCCTTTCCTCGAGAATTATAGGCACCCTCACAAATATATTGAATATTTAATTTGATGAAGATTTTAATCGTTCTACAACCTCATGTGGTGAATAAAGCAACATGGAAATTAATTATGTTATAGAATTAATTAATGGAGCCCATCATAATCAAATAAAATTAGAGAAAATATTCGCCTACAACTAAGTTAATATAAAAAAGGGAATCAATTAAGTAACTGACAGAATATCATTAGCTTATAATGGATATTGACACCGTCAAATTTCAGCGTGACAGACTCCCGACACGTGGTCTATTAATCATCAATTGTTCAGTCCACTTATCAATCAGATGGTAATTACCATAGTCAAACACTGCACGAAGAGGATAAGAAGCAATGGAATCAATTGTACTTCTTATCAGATTATAATATTATAAAAAGTCCGTCACGCAGGAGCTACATAACTAAGCACTTTCCTCAGAATTTGGGTAGTGTCGAGTGCATTTCTGAATAATTTGCCCCAAATAACCTTTATAAATAAAATAAAAACATGAATAGTTTTGCTCTTTTACATTTTTAATGAGTGTTTGTTTCAATTATTAATTCTGTAATTATTTTCCAGAGTTTTGTGTATATATGGTACACGAAACACAAACTACACATCTTAAAAAATATACATAAACTTTATATTTTCGTCTATTTATTTCGATGAATAATTAAAGGAACGGAAATAGTAATAACACGGAATACAGCGCTCCTAGAGGCGGAAATGAGAGCTCCAAAAGTCATATAAAGTCATATAAAATCACAGGCGCTCCTAGTGTGAGGTTTGAAAGTAAAATTTATACTTCACTTATTCTGTAGTAAATTGTTAATTTGAAACGATTTGTTATGTATTAGAGCGGTGTGAAATGCTTTGTAAATATGGTATATCGCCAGTTAGATAGTTCCAATTGGCTGCCTGTTCCTCTGTAAGGCATAATTAAAGGGGTCGGGGCAAAATAGTGCCAAGCAACATATTTTTAAACAAAACTTAACTGTAGCTGCTATAAGTTGTATATTATGTGGGACGATCAGTCTATGATGCAAATACTACTAAAATATGACTACAAGCTCTGTATGCTACTTAATCTAGTTGCCCCTAACCATTCCAACTGATAGTCCCTCATAATATCCAACACATAGCAGCTACAGTTAAGTTTTGTTAAAAATGTTTCTTGTCATTATATTGCCCCGACCCCTTCAATTCAGCTGAAAAAGAGTAAACCCATCATCACACATCAACTATTTATTTATATTTTTACAACATTAAATATAAGCTGCATTAGAGTGCTGAGAAGTGGATTGTCACTTTTGAGAAAAGCTTACGACACCGGGATGTCGTGGCTGTATATCCAGGCCCGCAATAAACTAGCTAGCACTCAAAGCTTGGAGGCTATAAACTGTTATATTGAAGGAATCATAAACCACGACGGGATCGTCGTATGGCAGGCTTGTGGTGCGTCAGCTCACATTTTATAGTATTATCTTCAGGGGGCTTATCCGTACTAAATCTTATAAACAAAAGATAAGGTATTCTAGAGGTAGTCATCTCATCCTTGCAGACAACATGGTGAAACAACAACTTTGCCATAAATGGTGGTAAGGCGGTTACTCACAGTCCAGAAACCTAAGTAATCACGGCTTACTTAGAGAAAAAATAAGAAACTCATAAAACATGCGTGTTGAAAGGACTATTAAATAGCTGATTTGCTGGTTAAAAGTGCTTCTAAAAATCAAAACATTGTGCCGTGACATAAAAAATTGTCGAAAAATAGTGAGGAGCATTTGTTGAGGTAAGAGAACATCAAAACATGGTAAGAGAACATCAACTTTAACAGTACCTAGCACATAAAATGCATATAAATACATGGAACGTGCAGATTTAAAAAAAGAACTCCCACATCGAAAAAAAATATAATAGAAAAGTCCTTTTCACAGGCCATGCTTAAATCGAGAGCTAAGCAACAATAAATTCCAGAAGTTTTATTTACTATATTATGTGTGTAATAATGCACTGTCATTCACGAACCATTTACATCTCATGAAAAGACCGTACAGTGAAATCAAATTACAAATCATAGAGCACATACAGGTAGAATATGTACAAATATGAAACTATTACCTGTCAAAATATACACATTCAATTCAAATCTCAAGGCAGAATCTGCAGAGTTTGGCCTCAAGGTTTAGAATTAATAGGTCTATCACACAGAAGACAAGTTAATAAACCATTCTTCTCTCTGCCTATAATCCTAACTCTAACAAAATAAAAATTGTGTTTTTATTTACTCCCATGATATGCTAAACCTGTTTTATTGTCGCCCTCGTCCACATTTTTTGAATGTTGCTTAATTCTCTTCCTTAAGCATGCTACACAAGATTCAGGCAGGCCTGTCAGTTAGACCTGAACAGTCCATCTGAAAGCCGGTCGCCTGAACGTGTGTATATTCCGGCCACCTGAACAGTCTTAACAGACAGACCGGCCGGAATATATACACGTTCAGGCGACCGGCTTTCAGGCGGACTGTTCAGGCCTAACTGACAGGCCTGCCTGACCGTGTATAGCCTGATTTAGCAATTGCAACGAATATCCAATATGTGTTCTACTAAAGGTACTACATTGTAATTCGCTTACTCTATATTTGGTTTCTTCGTCTGTTTATTTATCTTTAATTCGACTGAAAGAGTTTCTAATTTCATTATAATATTGCCAAGCAATGGTCCTAAGATCCTTACATATAGCTTGAATAGTGTTTGAAATTATCGGATTATAGTAAAATTCATAAACTTTTTTTCAAAATTATGACAATATTTTTAAAAGAACTGCGTTTCACGTCCTATTTTTGATTGTAAATATGCTTGTTTATTTTTTTAGTTAAGTGGAAAAGTAACTTAATTTGCAAAATCTGAAATAATGTTTCTTTGCTCTAATGCGAAAATGTCTCCCAAGCTGCTATCAAAATTAGAACTAGAATCTTTTTGACGTGAATTATTTTTAAATTTTAGGTATTATATAGTTCTGCATCTTAATTAGGCTATTTAGCACACATCATTAATTTATCTATAGAAACCCCTTTACCTTTTTGAACTTAAGGAATTGGGAATAGCCTTTTATATTTTAAGAACTCGATTCTATATTTTATATTTTAAGAGCTCGATAAGTTATTTTCAGATATTTCATACGCATGTCCTAATTTAATTGTGACCTGCCAATCTGAGTACGTGAATCCTTGCTATATGTTTCTTCCAGGTCTGTACTCATAAAATTGTATTCAGAGTAATCTGCATAGGTTAGTAGATAAGTTGTAACATCTTGGTAGCCTCAGCATAATGGCTTCATTGTTGTTGTTTCTGGAGCATTCATGTTTTCAGTAACCATCGAATGAGTGCTGTAAATGTCCGCGAGGGAGGTCAAAGAACTTCATGAAGTTTCGAACAATTTATGTTTCTGTCAAATTTGTAAATTGTCTTGTGTAGAGAAAAGATATAAGATACAATACAAGATTAAATGAAGGGCTGATAATGACTAAGGTAGTTTGTCTGAAGAGAGATGGAGCTATCAGTCTAGTTGTCCTGGATCTAGACTGGCTGTGATGTTCCTTTATGCTGGGGATCTTGAGCCCTTTTCAACATAGCTCTAAGCAATCCATTCTCTTCCGCCTCCCTTGTCATACCGCCTAAATACATAACACTCACAAGAATATATTCAGAAATATCATCATGAATTTAAGAGATCTTTTACGTTGAAGGGACTAATTATTTATAAGACTCTTACCCACACATTAAATTCAGCCGAACCTATTAAATGAATATGCCTATTCTGTTTCAATACAAATGAAAATAGAGTTTTGAAACGTTTTTGCAGCTCTTTTTAGCGAGGCTACTTGCTACCTCCTTAGGGAGAAAACGCCCTTATGACGCAATCCGTATGTGCCGACTAGAAAATTTCTTGTTTGAGATTCCTCAGATCACAAAATAACGGTGGTTCAAATTTGTGTGTGTGTGTGTGTGTGTGTGTGTGTGTGTGTATATATAGAGAGAGAGAGAGAGATAGGGGAAGGTACCTTTGACCACTTTGCAAAATTTAATTTGACTTGAATATTAAGGCTAAATTATTTTTTTTTTATTTCATTGTAATTAGTATTCTATTGCTTATCATATTTGACCTGGTCAAAGGAACAACCACTAGTCGTGGTCAGAGGTACAACACCCTAGTAGTGCAAATTAAAAAGCATGCTAAAAATTTTAGGGTTAAGATAAATCAATTTCAGAAGCTACACCATATTTCTTATTGTAATAGCTACTTTGTCAAATGATTTCCATCTAAAAAGACATAATATAAAAAATATTATGAGGCAAAACGTCATCAATAAATAACTTACATTTTTATGATAGAAATGAATAAGTATTTTTTGCAAGCATCCTCTTTGACATGAATAATCCAAAGTAGGTTACACAAGCCAGTGAAGGAGCTAAACACTAGTTACACCAAAATTTATAAAATGTTGCTACTCAAAAATGACCCAATTTTTATGAAATTTGGCACAAAAACCTTTCGCCTAATTTGAAAGATCAAGTTCGTTAACCAGCAGAACATGCTTTTTTTAAGCGAAATTTGCGCAAAAGAAAACTCGTAACGGTTACGTCTTCGTGTTAATATGCTTGCAGGCATCCGTTTTATAGGTCCCTTCGCGTAGGAAAACGAATGAAAAAATTGTAAAGCGATATCTGTAACCGATGGTGTTTTCTCTATATATACATAAGTAGGCGAAACTAATAAGAATTATCAAATGGTGAATGTAATCCGTATATGGATGATTAACCTTAATACGAGGTCTAACATTCCAAAATGCAAGGTAAAGATTGTAGCTCTTCACAATTACTCCTTACAAAAGGTAATAGAATAACAGACTGTGACCTCTGCACTTCATTCTAAATAAATATTGCATAATATAAAGAAATATTCTACAATTGAATAAATATTAAAACGATTGATTTTCAAAGTAAAACGATAAGAGCATGGAATTCATGAAGATGCATGAGCGTTGAAAAAATGACCAAAAGAAGAAAGGAGGAACTCCAGCATAAAGATAATTGGCAATTAAGTGAAGTATAGGGAAGAATATTAGAAGAGAATCAAAGCTCCCAAAATATAACAATGATGAAAGAGCCAATCCATCGTCTGCTCAGGTCCGCTTTCTCTTACAGTCTCCGCTTTTCATTCGGATTTCCGTTTCCAGAAAATCCTTTTCCCGTCAAACGGTTTTAATCCCAATTAAATTATACAAGAGACGTTTCTCATTAATCCATGTCCTGTTAGAAGTGTTTTCTCTCTTTCTACAATGAAGCCTTGTTTAATATAATGCTATTACTAATTTTAATGAAATATTGTAAATATATTAAATGAAAAAGCAGACTCAAGATATTATAATCCTTCTTATTCCGACATCTGCTTAATGGTGATGAGTGGCATATTCGTTCATTAGACCGACACTAGACATAAGCCATGACTCAAATCACAGAAGCAAATGTTTCATTTAGACAAACACTGTTCACATAATATGACTTAGATCACAGAAGCAAACTCAAATTTTTGCCTTATAGACCAGGCGGAAAATAAGTATAAGTCTTGAAACAGTTTCATTTATTAAGGTACAACAATAATAACACAATAATATCAGGAAAACCTCGATTGTTAAGTATGCCTGACATTACTACAACGAAAGAACAGAAACGAAAAAACATAAGCACATCTAATCGAAAGCTTTATTCAGAGCTCGTCTGTAAGGAATTTGATAACATTTTCAACGTTCAAAACATCCTTGTACAAACGTACATCCAACACATTTTCGACAATGCTTAAAGGGTTTCTGTTAGGAGTTCAGTATAGGTCAAATTTATTTCTCTTTTTATGAATTTTTATAAAGTGATTATGAAATTGATGGCTGTATGTTTTGAGAAATCGACTGGTTATAAATTGTAGTTTATTTATTCATTTTAAACGTGTTATTAGATGTCAATATGATGACTTTTTTTCAGTAAGCACAAAAACGAACACGAATCTCTGGAGTCTGACCGATCAAGACACGCTGAAGATGAAGCTGAAGTCTTCGAAAGCTCGCTCTCAATAGACGTTAATAAATTTGGGAAGAGACGAGCGTGGTACTTTTCGTTATGAGAAAAATTCCCCTATTCAACGAATCTGTCGCTTAACATCGACTTTTTTTTTTTTTTTTTTATACGATATAATTTTAGATTTTTTGTTTCTTTCATAGATCTCTAAAGAGATTTTCTTCAGAAGTATGAAGGTGGACACCGGTCTCTAGCTAGAGAGTTTTCTGCTATTTTGTATATTTCGTTGAGCGGGAATGCCCAGGGAGGATATGATGTTTGGAGATGAAAGGAACCGACGTCTCCCACATTTATCACTTCCTACAATTGGCGTCTTTTCTCACAATAGTGCCGTCCTTTCCACATCTTTTCCGAATGATATAGCACCCAGACACCTACCCCATACACCCACAATCCGACCCCTCATATCGCTAGGATCCCTTTCAAAAGGCCAGCATTTCTTGTTCAACTTCTTTTCCTTCTGTGCTGGATATAAATCACTCTGCGCATAAAGCATAAATTTTGTAAGAGTTTTTTTTTCCTGATTTTTTTTTTCGTGCGAACCTTCGGAATTTGTACAGATTCAGAAATGCCTCAAAGCCTCAGATACCTTAAGGGTTTCCTGGTTTTGTTTGATATCAGAAGCATCAAAAACGTTTTCACTCGTTGAGAAGAATCACAGACAGAGGCCAGATAAGAAGTACGAAAAGAGAGCAAGAGGTTTATTTCAAGGAGAATCTAGCCTCAATGCCTTGTTTGTGGTGAATATCTTACTAATAAGAACATTTTCACCGCTCGAAACCGTTGGAGTTTATTTTGTATTTATTTTAGTTTTAATAAATAATAAATTATTATTATTATTGTTAATAAATAATGAATTATTATTATTATTGTTAATAAATAATAAACAAAAAATAATACTTTAGTTTTATTATTATTAGGTTTATTATATGTACACCAAACTATTTTTTTTTTATTTATTTTTTTTTTTGTTGAGTAATTTACGTTTAGTTCTTCGTCTATTGCAGTAACTTCCAGTTCTGATATTTTATATAGCTATTTTATAACTAACAATGATTTAATAGCCCGCTTGACTAAATTACCTAAAAAAAAAAACTACTAAAATATGAAAACATCACTCAAAGACTGTACAATAGATATTTAGCCGTTGTTGCGTGAGGCTAACATAACAGGAACAAGGTCCATAGCACAACGGAGTCGTATGCACGTGGTCACTGCCTGGGAACGGAGCATGTCAGGTACCCAGGCAGAGGCTAGACACAGACTGGCTTAAATGGCGTCAGATCTGGCTGCAGTGTTGTACACAGGCCTAGCTGTAGCAACTCCAGTGTTGCCACCAAATAAAACTGAGAAGTTAGGGGGGCGCCGCTACATCACTTCCCCCCAATGACATCGACACAGAAGCAGGAGAGAGATTATTCTTCGATGAGTCCTGATGTCCGTTGATGGCTGGTCGGCTTCTGTGGCGAGGGCATTTTCAGTTGCAGTAGTCTGTTCTGATGGATGGTGGCTTGGCGGTGTCCTGCTGATCGTGGATACTGGCCGATCATGTACAGGTGATTATGATCACGTACGGGTGATTATGATCACGTAAGGGTGATTGATGATCACGTACAGGAGATTCGTGTAAGTTTCGTTGTGCCAGGTGAAGCTTCGAGAACGTTGCTTGGTGCTTGGCGAAGGTTTCGATGCACTTGGTGAAGGTTGCGTGGCGCTTGGTGAAAATTCGTGGTACAGATTACGGAGCGGGGAGAGCTGACCTTGTTTGACAGTGAAAAACGTCTGCCGGTCCATTCAGGGTCACCCGCGAGTCCTGTGATCCGGGGCGAGTAGGGACAGGAAGAACGTATGTCCCCCTCGGGATCAGGTAGTAATCTGGAAATTCAACGGTTTGATCACGTCGGGGTCACCACTTTAGCCGTTGTTGCGTGAGGCTAACATAACAGGAACAAGGTCCATAGCACAACGGAGTCGTATGCACGTGGTCACTGCCTGGGAACGGAGCATGTCAGGTACCCAGGCAGAGGCTAGACACAGACTGGCTTAAATGGCGTCAGATCTGGCTGCAGTGTTGTACACAGGCCTAGCTGTAGCAACTCCAGTGTTGCCACCAAATAAAACTGAGAAGTTAGGGGGGCGCCGCTACAGATACTAAGGACTAATTTCCTTGTCAGTTAAGGTATACTTTGTTCTCTTGAAGATGGATTCTATCTGAAGATCAGATAGAAACTTCATGAGTAGGGCCCTTAAAGTATAGATTTAATTACTTATTTGTCAAGAACGACCCTCCGTTTTCCATGCAACTTAAGTCAACTTTTAATCCCCAAAAATGACAGAAACGATATTGACTAATGCCATATAAAAATTATTTCTATCTATATATATATATATATATATATATATATATATATATATATATATATATATATTCCGAAAGAAAAAGGAGCTATGTCCAATTTTCTGATTTTTTAACGTAGTTACGTTTTTAAATGAATAATAAAGGATTTCTGAAAAACTAAATAAAAAAAAAAGATAATTAAATTATAATTATGCCATCATAAAATAGACAAAATTTCCTTTAAAAGAATAGTAATTTAATTCACTAAAATCATTAGTAAAATATACTTTCTGGACTACTTTCTGACATACTTCTGTTTTTATCAATGAATCACAGTTATTTCGCGATATTTTCCCTCAGCCCCTTAACGGACTACAGATTCAATACTTACAGGAAAACTTCTACATTTAGTAAGCATTAAATCCATGGAAATGAAGTGGAGGTTTAGTGAGGGATAAATTGAACGATTGGTTTCCTTTTGTAAAAAAAAAAAAAAAAATGTGGAATGTAGTTTTGTTAATTTCAAATATCTTCTTTGAAGAAATTAAAAATTATTCATTTAGTATTGGCCAAACTGTGGGTATCCATTGTTCAATGCGGAAGTAATAAATGTAACCGAAAGAAACGATTAGAAAAGTTGTTTGTTTGAGAGATAAGTCACATTTTGTGTTTTCCAATTTTTCATTGATTTATGTTTTACATGATGTATTTGGCACCCAGTTTTGACTAGAAATTTTGAGCGGAGAATTCAAAAAACTTTCAGGATAGTTGTATAATTGCAATCCAAAATTTACACATAATTTGAAATGTTTTCAAATAAAACTAAAAATTGTGCAAAATATTGCGGGAGGAAAAATGTTAATCCTCAGTTCGGCCGCAACGCTTTGTGGACAGACAAGGCCACATTCACACGGAATGGAATATTTAACAGTCCCAATTCACATACTTGGTCTCATGTTAATCCTTATGCACAGTGAAGATCACACAATCAGTATCAGCTCCAAGTTAACATGGGGTGCGGGATTTTGGACGAATATCTATTGCATTGGAAGACGTTCCGCTTGGACATAAGATTCATGGTTCCTGATGGATTGCTGTCCGCCACAAAGCAGCAGTTCTGTTAGACAGAGTGGATGGATCCACTGCCCAAGTTCATAAAGGTACAATTGCAAATTTGGAACATTTCAAATTTAGTACATTAGCAAATATTTTAGTTCCAACTACATCATGCAAAAGATAAATGAATGAAAATGGGTTGAACACAAAATATAACATATCTTCCAAATGAAAACTTTTCTAATCATTTCCTTCAGTTACTTTTTATTGCTTCTGGACTGGACAATGAATTCCCACAGTTTGGCCAATACAAAATGAATAATTTTTAATTTCTTCACACAAGGTATTTGAAAGGAACAAAACTACATTCCACATATTTTTGACAAAAGGGATCCAATCATTCTATTTATCCCTCACTAAACCTCCACTTCATTTGCATGGATTTAATGATTACTAAATGTAGAAGTTTTAGTGTAAGCATTGAATCTGTAGTCCGTTAGGGGGCTGAGGAAATATTCGCGAAATAACTCTGATTCATTGAACAGAAGTGTGTTATGGGATGTCCAGGAAGTATCTTCTTATAACAGTTCTAGTGAATTAAATTACAGTTCTTTTAAAGGAAATTTTGTCTATTTTATGATGGCATAATTAGAATTTAATTATCTTGAACAGTTCCTCAGAAATCCTTTATGACTAAGTTAAAAAATCAGAAAATTGGACATAGCTCCTTTTCCTTTCGGAATCGGACCATACTTCAAACAATGTTGGGCAAAACTAAAAACTAAAACTAAATTCACTTTTTGGAATAAACTAAAACTAAACTAAAAATTGCAACCTAAAAAAAAACTAAAACTAAAATTTTACTAATTAATTGATTTTAACTAAACTAACACTAAAACTAATTCTTTGGGAATTGACTAAAAACTAAACTAAAAATTTAGTTTAGTTTAGTTTAGTTTAGTTTAGTTTTACTAAAATAACATGAATTAATATAAATCATATGTTATTTCGATAATTAAGTAAATTATTAAAACTAATAGAACTTGCTTAAGAATAAGAATTTGTGGCTTTTTCTCGTAATTTGAAAACATATGTTCTTTGATAAACTAAATTAGTTAACTAAAAACTAAAACTAAACTAAAATCACAAATTTAGGTCTCTTTTACTAAACTAAACTAATTGCATTACTAAAAACGGAGTCCATATGATTAATAATTATACAAATCTAAAACTAAACTAAAACTAAAACTAAAAATATAACATTAGTTTAGTTTTAGTTAGGGAAAACTAACGTTAGTTTAGTTTACTAACGTTAGTTTTGCCCAACACTGACTTCAAATGAACTTTTTTGTTGGAATTCATGTCTACAATCACCTCCTAGAGTTTGGCTACTTATCCCTGAATCGCCCTGTATATATATATATATATATATATATATATATATATATATATATATATATATATGACGGTATTTTTTCATTAATATCATTGAGAAAAGATATTCTATATTGATAAACATCTAAAATTGCAATACTAAACTTAGCAATGGACCTCACGAAATGAATAAATTTTTATTATATACCGAGGGGAAGCCAATCTATATATATATAAATCACGTGTCTGTTTGTTTGTTCCTTATACAAATCCACACCGTTTGACCGTTTTTGACCAAACTTGGAATAATGGTAGGTCTTGATACGAGAAATCTCCTAGGCTAGGTCAAAAAAATCTACCAGCTGTCTGTCTGTATGTTTGTCCCTTATACAAATCCATACCGTTCATCCGATTTTGACTAAACTCGGTACACATGTAGATCTTAATCTGGGGAGAGTCGAAGGCTAAGTCAAAAACGTCTACCAGCTGTCTGTCTGTATGTTTGTCCCTTATACAACTCCACACCGGTCGTCGGATTTTGACTGAACTCGGTACACATGTAGATCTTAATCTGGGGAGAGTCGTAGGCTAAGTCAAAAATGTCTACCAGCTGTCTGTCTGTATGTTTGTTCTTTATACAGACCCACACCGTTTGACGGATTTTGATCAAACTGGGCACACAGGTTGGTCTTGAACAGGGGATTGTTATAGGCCAGGTCAAAAACGTCTACCAGCTGCTGTCTGTATGTTGTTGTTTCTTTTTATAAGCAAGACCTATTTTTACCAAACTTGGCATACATGTATGTCTTGATACGGAGGAGTTATAGGTTATGTCAAAGCCTTCTAGGACTTACAGTTGAGAGGTCACGGGTTCGAAACAGTTACAGATTCATGTTATTAGATTTTAATAATACTTATTTGGTTTCTAATTTATTTAGGCTTTTCTATATGCAGAAAGTAGGTGTAGCATGGCACGCCGGGTAACAGCTAGTATTATAATAATAGTTTTATTTCATTATTTTTTTCACTAGAACAAAAATAACTGTTGAATAATATATAATTAACCTTAATGGAAGAAAATTTACATTGTTAAAATCATTTACATATTGCATGAGGTTGTCCCTAGGTCGAAAGGTAAAATGGTACTGGGAGTTAAAAAAAGGACATCGAATAATTTATTTGGTCAACTACATATATTGGCCCTTTACTTGCATGAATAATGTACATCGTTTAACACATTGGTGCCGGACAGGTCTTGGACTGGTCTAAGCCTGGGGCCGGACAGTTTATCTATATTCGGGGAGAAGGGACGTTCCCTGAACGTGTCCAGGCCCTTGGGATGTCTTGCATATACTATCCCAGATTTGAGATATTTGTTTTTACTAAAATGCTTTATTCATGTTTTTCTTATTATTAATTGATAAATAGGGCTCTAGATTTGTTAAAATAAAATTTAATCAGTCTTAAGTGCATTAGCCATGGTTCAGAATGGCTAGTGGAAAGTAGAATTCCATATATATATATATATATATATATATATATATATATATATATGTTCAGTTGGGTCTATTTGTATTTATACTACGTGTATTATTATTATTCTTATATAATGGCATTTTAAAGTTATATTACCTTATCTGAGTGATTTATTAAGGGACATCAATTTTGAAAAAGGCGAGGTAAAATAATCTAATAAAAAATGCCTTATCCTACATGAAAATTCTCTATATGATCATAAACGTAAAAAGTTTTATTTACAGTAGAACAAATATGTACAAAAACTTAATTAAATAAATCAAAATTTGTTAAAACATACATAAAAATTACACACTATTTATCAAATAAATAAATGTGATACTGCCTGACACATAGGCTCGAATGGTCTGGGCAATCTGGGTAAAAAAAAAATACTGATTTCCGCTTCCCATTTTTTTTTTTTTTTTTTTTTTTTTTTTGCATTGACGACAATCCTTCTCTTTGTATCGCTTCGTGTCACCTTTAAAACACAACTGATTTCGATAATGATGCATAGAGATTAGAGATGTGTTCGTGAGTTACGGGTTCAATTGCAGGGTTACGAACAGGTCCTACACGCAAATATCACAAGATTTATGATAATGGATTTCCGAAATGGTTTTAAATATTTCTTCCCAGGCACACGTCTCGTATATAATGAAGGAAAAAATATATCCTAGTAAGTAAAACATAAGTAAAGCACGGAATTGCAAACAGAATTCACTCCTTTCAAAATTATAATCACTTACTTGGATGTCCTGGGGCGGATAACTTTTTTTTTTTTGGGTCTCGTAGTAATTCAAAAAAGCGTAAACTGATTAAAAACACAACATTATTTAAATATTATCTTTGAACTAGAAAAAAACAACTTAATACAGTAAACAGTAAATATCTAAAGAAGTACTAATGGTAGGCGAGTGCGGAAAAAACGGGTAGAACCGTACTTCTTCGCTGCACAGGGCATACTAACAGAATAACAGACAGAATGAAATCCTAGGTTGACAAATAGTAAATTTTAGAAATATAGAGGAAATCGTTCTTAGAACGTGGTCCGGCCCTGGGGATAATATATGGGTTATTTTTTCCGATCTCCCATTGGAGAATCATCTGGCCAACGGATGACCATTATTTTTGTGACACCCTGTACAAACGAAATGACAAAATCAGAAAAACATCATAAATGGAAAATAGCGAATGATACATTTATCATAAGTAAGTATGTTTTACAGCTGGCGCTTATATTAGAGGTAGATTAATTCAGATTTAAAAAATACAAGGCTAACATCGAAACATTGCCCATTTAGGTATTAAATCTTTATTGCTACCTACCTCTAACTTAAGCTCTAATTATAACACGCACTTATCAAATGTATCATTCACCCTCTTCCATCTGTAATGTTTTTCTGATTTTGTCACTTCTTTTGTATTTGTATTAGTACTAACTCTGTACTCTTTGTATTACAGACCTGATGAAAGCTTGAATTTCAAGCCAAAACGTCAGAAAAATATGATTTGTTTTTCCTTTCTCATAAAAAATTATTTTTATTAAAATATCACGACCGAACCCTGCCAACTTCCACCTTTGAATCAATGCCTCTCAATGCAATTATAATTTTTTCCGGTTTAAACTCCTAATTAATCAGCTTCCTATTTTTATCCTTCGAGTTTCTGGAAATCGGTCTACCAGGAGGAGGGTTTACTCCGGATCCAACGAAGTTATTTGCTCCTCCCGGCCGTAATTTTTGTTGTATTGCAACGAAACACGGTATTCGTTGTGGTAATCTTAATAGAAAAATGTTTTGTAAAGTATCGAATGTGAAAATCAGCACTTTCCAGAGTGAATAAAGTTTAATTCATTACTTTCCTTTTGAGCGGTGAAAAAGTCGCTAGTTTCGATCTTTTGGCAGTGGCCACTTTCTCTTTCACTGAGTAAACATAGATTCGAGGGTTTGCCGTACATCAGCCCAACAGCAATCAATATAGGTTGAAAATGAATAATGCGTTTTTCACATTCGATACTTTGCATTTATCGACGATATGACGTGGATATCTAATGAGAAAGAAGTGTTGTAAAAATAAACTGAATCGGTATATCTAAAGGGGGGGGGGGTTACTTTGTACTATGTTTGAATAGAATTTTACCGCCAAAACGTAAGTTGCTTTATTTATCAACAAGACAAAAAGAGGAAAACGTTAAGTTTTGTATATTTATGAAGTAGCGTAGTTCCACGCATACACAAAACTCTGGAAGAAAACCAAGCACAAAATTAATAATTGAAACACTTGCTTATTACAAATATAAACGAAAAGAACTATTCATGATTTTAATTAGATAAGTCATTTTATGCCAATAATGCAGGCATGGAGTCTTCACTACCCAAATTCTGAGGAAAATAAATGCTTAGTGATGCAGCTCTTGCGTGACGGACTTTTTACTTGTATAGTATACCTAGGTTTAACATCTAGGCAATCATCATTTATTAATCATTGAATCGACCATTTCAACAAATTAATTAAACAAGTCTTCCATATGCACGTTAATTAAACTTTGGAAACGATATAGGCAGAGTAATGTTTACACTTTCATATTTCTCTGTAGTAATTAAAGGGAGAGGAATATTACAATAAGGGAGCGTTGAGTGCCAATAACATGAGGTTTTATTAATGGAAATTGGTAAGGAGGGTAGGGATTTAGGGAGGGAGATGTTAGGGTCGGTGGAAGTCCGAACCTTGGAACGGTATTATTTATGTGTTCTCCAAAAGGGCGGTTCCACCCTTGGGTTGTCCCCTGTAGCCCCGGGATATTAAACTTGGACATGATGGAGGGCAGTAGCTTAATAGCCCACCAACCAGCCCTCCGCTCCGATATTTCCATTACCATATATTTTTGGAGATTGGAGTTCACTTTGATGGACATGATGACAAGTAAGTAACTAATGATTACTCATAGGTAGAAAAATACCGCCTTTATCGGAAAAAATAGAGGGTCTAAGAGGAAGAGGAAAAAGAAAAGAAAAAGAGAATTGTAAAGGCACATCTAGGGGAGGTAAATTTAGTGGAGGTAAATTTCAAATAGAAATAATAATTTATTAAGTGATATTTGGAAGTGATATTGAACCTGCAGTCAAAAACTTATTTTTGCAAAATAGACATATCGTCGATACAAATGCAAAGTATCGAATGTGAAAAGAGGTTGGTACTAGAGAACTGCACGGATAAGTAAAAAGTAATCGGATAAATAATCGCCGAGTATAAAACGGACGATGCGAGTACATACTCGGCATCGTTTCGAATTGGCATCGCCGAGTATAAACTGGACGATGCGAGTACATACTCGGCATCGTCCGGAATTGGCATCGTCGATTACTTTACATTACGATTACGAGTAATACTCGTGAGTACTGCATCGTAATCATCGTAAATAACTGTCGACTTCTCGACATGTCAATACAGGAGGCAAGATAAGCAATAGATGAATTAGGTAGTAAATAAGGGGATTATAGAGTATTTTTTTTTCTTTCTGAAAATAGTTTCTGAGATATAAGCGATCGAAAATCGGGATTTATAGGACTCACTGACTCATAGGAGGCATTTCCCATGATGCTAAAGACTTGAAATTTTGCAGGATGATAGATATGAAGGTGTTATTAAAGGAAAAAATAGAAAAATCCTGAAAAGCTGTGTTTTTTTTATTGTTTGAAAGGGTGTATTAAACTAAAAAAAAAAAAAAAAAAGCTGTGTTTGACGCCGCTTCTGGAGCGGTGTCGTGTCAGTTTTGTCACTTCCTTGGGAAACCCGTCATTCCGTCCGAAACCCATGATGTGGGGTATCAAATGAATCGTCTCGGAATGAAGAACCTAAATTTGATGTTTTAAGAAACATTTAGAAGCATATAGGCTTGGTCAAAATCTTATACCAGCTGTCTGTCTGTAGGTTTGTTCCTTATACAAATCTGAACCGTTTGACCAATTTTGACTAAACTTGGGACACAGGCGGGTCTTGATATGGGGGGAATCATAGGCTAGGTTAAATTGTCCATCAGCTGTCTGTCTGTCTGTTTGTTCCTTATACAAATACATACCGTTTGACCGATTCTAACAAAACGTGGCAAATAAGTAGGTCTTGATCCTGGGATTGGCATTGACTATGTCAAAATCATTAATCAGCTGTCTATCTGTCTGTTTGTTTATAATACAAATCCACACAGTTTGACCGATTTTGACAAAATTTGACACACGTCGGTCTTGATCCGGGGAGTGTCATAGGGTAGTTCAAAATAGTCTATCAGCTGTTTGCTTAACTGTTTATTCCTTATACAAATCCACACGATTTGACCGATTTTGATCAAACATGGTATATAGGTAGTTTATTATCCGGGGAGTGTCATAGGCTACGTCAAATTCGTCTATCAGCTGTCTGTCGGCATGTTTGTTCTTACACTAATTCACACCATTTTACCGATTTTGACCAAACTTGGCACACAGGTAGGTCTTGGTCCGGGGAATGCACTTGACTAAGGTCAAAAAGGTCTTTCATCTGTCAAATATCAAGCATTAAGAAGAACTTTATGCAGACTCCAAAGACCCTGGTCTTATATGAAGTACAAAAGCCAGTAGGTATGCGGCAACTAAATTTTAATTGATACTTAGAAAATAGTAATGAGATCTCACAAAAAAAAAACATAAATGTGAAATAGAGGCCAAGTTCCCCCCCCCAGAAAAAATATTGGCAATACAAGAAGATGATACAAGAAAGATATGTCCAAGTTCATTACTTAGAAAGACCTATTGATTACTTACTAAGAACAATAAAGACACAACTGACCTTTAAAAATAACAATAAAAATACTTTTATCCAGTTACTAAAATATAAATTTCTTCAACCAGGTATATTCTTAAACTTGGCAATGTTCACTTTTCTCTCTAAAGATAATTTCGGCACAAATAAAACATTGCCAAGTTTAATAATATACCTGGTTGAGGAAATTTATATTTTAGTACCTGGATAAAAGTATTTTTAACGTTGTTTTTAAAGGTCAGTTGAAGTGTCTTTACTGTACTTAGTAAGTAACTAATAGGTCTTCTAAGTAATGAACTTGGACATTTCTTTCTTGTATCATCTCTTGTATTGGCAAATATTTTTGGGGGGAACTTGGCCTCTATTTCACATTTATGTTTTTTGGGGGATGCGTTTAATACTAATGATATTTATTAATGACCTAGGTGTCTAAGCGTCCTAAAAAAAAAAAGAATAAATAAAAAAAAGTCTTTACTTATTAACTACCAATCATCATTTTTATTATTATTATATTACGGCAATCACTAATATTTCAATATCTTTCCCCTTTTTTTCATTTTATTATATAATGACGATTCAGGAGATGTACTTGCGAAAAGCACTAGACAAGCTGAACTCGCTCTATTTCCCTTTTTTCTCAATGGAGTGGATGATTCCTTTCTTGGTTCGTGAACTAGTTCCTGAACTAGTTGCAGAAAGTATCCTTTTATTTGCCTCATCAAGAATAATTTCATTGCTTAATCAGGATGAATAATATTGCTCAAGCCTCATCTATCAACCTTTCTTCATTTACCTAAATAATTTTTTTATGAAATCTGATAACTAATTTTATTTATCTAAATCATTCTCTAAAATTCCACCATACTCTAGTACAATCCTTCGGTAAAGGGCATCATATGATTTGGACTTATGAATAATTTCTGCCATTTCTCGGAGGCATGTTACACCTTAACAGAGAAATATATATCAGCCAAAATCACACTAGATCTACCACACATTAAAGCAGACGCAGATGAACCTAATATTTTTGGACAAGTCCCCACTGTTAGCTTCGAAAATAATTTCAATCAGGGCCTATGTCTTCCTTTTGTATTGTTATTTCGGCAAACATATAAAACAAATAAATAAGTGAAAAACTTTTAATATGATGTAGGAGCTACCATTTGTAATGTGTAGTAAATGTTAACATATTTTGTATACGGTGCTAGTCCACGTATTTCAAGGAAACATAATATATTTTTAAAACAACAGCGTTTCCACATATTATGTGGATTAGAGTAGAGCTGGAAAACTCTACATCTTAAATGCTGATATTAGAAACAGGAAAAAACGCGCGTGAATGTGAATGACAAAATAAAAAAAAAAAAAAAAAAAAAAAAAAAAAACCAAGAACGTCTTTTTACATTCGGCAGGACAGGATTAACGGTTATATCTGCCTTTATTTATGTTTTTTTTTTTTCTTTTATCACCTTAAAAAAATGTTTATTTCTTATATTACCTTTATTACTGATTCTTCTGGATTTTAATATAGACTGTATTACATTGGTTTTGTTTACGTTACAATTGTATAGTCACTGTAGTTTCGTTGAGTTGTAAGTAATACAGTGGACTTCATTAAACATGGCGAGGCGAACCAGTATATAACGTAGTTATTCACGGCGATACCGATACCAAACCTGCAATACTCCACGATGCCGATGCCAAACCCCTCTGTACTCGGCGATGCCGATGCCAAATATTATTTTACTCGGCGATGCCGATGCGGCACGATGCCGATGCCGGTGTTCGGAATGAGTATGAGTACACATAAAGTAATCGAGGTACTCGTCCCATGAGTATACCTACTCGTGATTACGCGATGCCATACTTACTCGTGCAGGTCTCTAGTTGGTACCTTATAGAGAACTGCACGGATACGTAAAAAGTAATCGGATAAATAATCAACGAGTATAAAATGGACGATGCGAGTATATACTCGGCATCGTTTGGACTTGGCATCGCCGAGTATAAACTGGACGATGCGAGTACATACTCGGCATCGTGTCGAATTGGCATCGCCGATTACTTTTCATTACGATTACGAGTAATACTCGTGAGTACTGCATCGTAGGCATAGTAAATAACTGTCGACTTCTCGACACGTCGATAAAGGAGAGAAGATAAGCTACAAACGTCCGATTCGCAGGAACTGCGTCATCTTAGCGCGGTTCCGTTTATATCTCTAGTGCTATTAGTAAAGGAATAGTGGCAGTTATTGGTGGGGTTTGATCTTTCTTGATAAATCTATATATATAAAAATCACGTGTCTGTATGTTTTTCTCTCTGTTTGTTTGTTCCTTATACAAATCCACACCGTTTGATTTTTACCAAACTTGGAATAATGGTAGTTCTTGATACGAGAAATCTCCTAGGGAAGGTAAAAAAAAATCTACCAGCTGTCTGTCTGTATGTTTGTCCCTCATACAAATCCACACTGTTCGTCCGATTTTGACTAAACTCGGTACACATGTGGATCTTAATCTGAGGAGTGTCGTAGGCTAAGTCAAAAACGTCTACCAGCTGTCTGTCTGTATGTTTGTCCCTTATACAAATCCACACCGTTCGTCCGATTTTGACTAAACTCGGTACACAGATAGATCCTAATCTGTAATGAGTGTCGTAGGCTAGGTCATAAATCTCTACCAGCTCTATGTCTGTATGTTTGTTTCCTATAAAAATCCACACCGTTCGACCGATTTTGACTTGGAACACAGGTAGGTCTTAATACGGAAATTGCCATAGGCTAGGTCAAAACGGCTACCATCTGTCGGTCTGTGTGTTTGTTCTTTATACAAATCCACACCGTTAGACCTATTTTTACCAAACTTGGCATACATGTATGTCTTGATATGTGGGGTGTTATAGGTTAGGTCAAAGTCGTCTAGGACTCACAGTTAGGAGGTCACGGGTTCGAAACAGTTATAGATTTGTGTTATTAGATTTTAATAATACTTATTTGGTTTCTAATTTATTTAGGATTTTCTATATGCAGAAAGTAGGTGTAGCATGGCGCGCCGGGTAACAGCTAGTATAAAATAAAATCTCAAAGAGAAAAGAGATTTAAGGCGCCACAACAGGAAACAGACAGTCATGGCGACTTCCCTCACCTTCTAAACGTAGTTTTAATGTTAAATGAAATTAAAATAAGCAACAACCAGTTAAAAAGTTACGTAAACAGATAAACAAAAAAGCAACTTGCGGTGGACGGATTCTGCTGGCTTACGAACTTGACCTTTCAAAGTAGTCGACAATCTGAAATATATATATATATATATACATATACAAATTTGAACCACCGTTATATTCTTGCTCTACGGGATCTGAAACATGAAATTTTCGTGTGGGTACTTCCGGATTTTGTCATGAGATCAACCTTATAAGCGGGTTTCCTATGGAGGGAGGGAGGAACCGCGCTAAAGTTAATTGGGCGGTTAAATCAAGGGATGCGGATTAAAGAGCGTCGAGTTATTGTAATCAGCAGTGTTCAGCAGTAGCACGAACTTAATCGCTTATTTTTGTCCTTAAGTTCCATATTTGTAACGAAAAAACAAATATGGAACTTAAAAATAAGAAATAAGAGTGGTATGTACACCTCAAAAGAAGTATGTGGTTAAGTTATGTATGGTCCTGTTTAAAAAAAAAACGTAATTGACTGTGATGGTGCGTAAGACGTGCAACCATTTGTAATGTGTGGTAAATGTGAACATATTTTATATACGGTGCTAGTCCATCTATTTTAAGGAAACATAATATGTTTTTAAAACAACAGCGTTTCCACATATTATGTGGATTAGAGTAGAGCTCGAAAACTCTACATCTGGAAACGCTGATATTAGAAACAGAAAAAACCGCGCGTGAATGTGAGTGACAAAATAAAAAATAAAAAAGTTACCAAGAACGTGTTTTTAGATTCGGCAGGACAGGATTAACGGTTATTTCTGCCTTTATTTATGTTTTTTTTTCTTTTATCACCTTAAAAAAAGGTTTATTTCGTATATTACCTACCTTTACATTGTCTTACATTGTTTTTGTTTACGTTACAATTGTTAAGTCACTCTAGTTTCGTTCATTGTAAGGAATAAAGTGGACTTTGTTTTGAATTTGTCTAATATCTTCAGAATAAGCAACTTTGTCGTTTCGCAATTCCATCGCCAATTATCAATATTGAACATCAGAATGATTTGCTCTTCATTACACATGGCGATGCGAACCTGTATCAAACATAGTTATTCACGGCGATGCCGATGCTAAACCTTCAATACTCGACGATGCCGATGCCAAACCCTACTGTACTCGGCGATGCCGATGCCAAATATTATTTTACTCGGCGATACCGATGCGAAACGATGCGATGCCCGTGTTCGTAATGAGTACGAGTATACATAAAGTAATCGAGTTACTCGTCCCACGAGTATACCTACTCGTGATTACGCGATGCCATACTTACTCGTGCAGTTCTCTAGTACCTTATAGATGGCTTTATATATATTACACATTGTCAAAAATATTACACATTGTTTATCTAAAAATGTATTTTTATTAACCAAAGGACGGAACTCCGAAAGCCTTTGCAATTTCAATGGTCAATGATCTTCTATGAATTAAATTAATACGATTTTGGTAAAATTAATATTATCTGCCTTTATGAAAACTAGTAAAATTGATTTTAATTGTGCAATATAAGTGTTTGCACTGTTTGGGACATTGGTTTAAATATTCAGGAAAAAACCATTGACTGGTCTACAGAGAAGATGTTTTAGTGTTCTGCATTTTACTTTTTAATTGATACAAATCTCATGTACCTTTTTATTGATACTATTTCTGTTCGGGTTAGACGTGATTTTTCAAGAGTTATTAGTAACAAAAATAAGTTTTATGATTTATTAATTATAAACTGATCATAAATGTTTTACTATTTTTTAAGTAATTCTGCATAGAATTTGTGTTTTATTCTTTGTTATAGCTTTTTTTCTATCCTCATAGTTTGATGACAAAATAATCCTCCGTTTTTAAAACAAATGAATAATATATTGAGCGCAAAGAAAACATTTATGCACAACATACGTCTTTTTTATTGGTATTCCAAAATGATTGATAATTTTGAATATTATAGCGACATGTGGCGATTTTTTGGGAAATCGAATTCACTAAGAAAAATTAGAGTAGAGATAAATGTAAATAAAACATACATATATTCACGCCTCAGATAAACACCACTCTATTCTTTGATCCAGTTTATTAATATATGCTCCCTAAATTTTGAATGGAGTTTGCCTCAGCGAATTGCCGGTTCAGTGCTTATATTAAATGTAAACACTGTCTGAGTATCACCGTTTGCAAGGTAATTGAGCTGTGTTATACATAGAGGCAATGAATCGTGGCTCTCTCTCAGGGTCAATGAAGGTCAACGGAAAGGACCAATAATTATTGAATACATATCAATTACAGGAAAATATTTGAAAATAGTGATATTGGCCCATTATATAAACAATAGATAGAAAGAAGAAATAATAATTTGGTTCAGGAGTAAATACTATTTCTAGTGGACAAATTTTGCAGCAAATATTCCTCTTTAGTTGAGGACAAGAAATGCCGACAACCAACAACAATTTCTGCCCTTAAGAGCACATTAGTAATTTGAGCCCGGAGTGAGCCACCCCTCAAGATGAACCTTTTCTGCAGGTCAACGAATTCATTAATTCATTTATTATGGGATTAATATATACAAAAATTCGTACCAGAAGAAGAAAAATGCTAACTGTCATACGAAAGGATGAACGAAAAGGAGGAATAGTTATAAAATTTAAATCAAGCATAAGTTTTGGTTTCATATCTAAATAATTCTATTCGACGGTACTTTGTCGATTTATTCTGTTCTAATTTATTGCTTATCTGGTGTCATATTCAATGCTTAGAATAAAAACTCAAAATATGGTGCCTTCAAAGAAGCGAAACAACTACTTCAAGCATCCTTTTATCTAACAGAAGTGGTCCCGTCCATTTTTCTACTTGAACAGAAGTCAGAAATTTTAGTTTCGGTGTGGCAACTTTCATCTCTTCGGTTTTCGGTAAATGTAAAAAATAAAAATAAATAAAATACAGAACTGAAATTTACTTGTCTTTTAACATAATATTCTTTTTCCAATTCTTTCGCTTTTCCAAACATAACCGAAATTTATTTGCTTTCATTTTGTTTTCTTAAATACATAAACGATAAAAGGTTTTTGTCTCGAACAATCCAAACTTTTTTGTAAAATAAAATTCCTTCTCCAATTATTGATGAATGTAGATCATGCGAAAATATTTTTAAGTAACTCCATCAATGTTAAACACTCAAAACCTAAATTTTAAATTTGCCACGTTTCCTCGAAAACGGGTGAATATATCTTATTGTGAGTGGCTTAAATCCATTACCTATAACTAAATTCCATAAAAATGTGCTAGGAACCCGATTCTATTTTTATTAACTTGAAAGTGCGTTTCTTACAAAATATTAACAACCATGG
Organism: Gonocerus acuteangulatus; assembly: GCA_946811695.1. Lineage (NCBI taxonomy): Eukaryota > Metazoa > Arthropoda > Insecta > Hemiptera > Coreidae > Gonocerus > Gonocerus acuteangulatus. Next base: position 97,654,724 of record OX328123.1, on the reverse strand, counting down.
ATAATTATTCATTAATCAAGACTAATTGTCTGCGTTATTTAAATTATAATAAAAAAAGGTATTTAATAATATATGAAAAAACTTGAGGGATTTTTTTACTTGAACGTCATAGTATTTTGGAACTGTTACTCAACACAGTTACTTAATATCTAAACAAGAACAGCCGCGATGTAAAATATGTAATACGATAAAACATTTACTTATCTTACAGATACACATTAAACGTCTTATGCGATTGGTTAAGGGAAAGAAGTCAAAATAGAGACTCAATACTACATTACAATGGAATGTACGACATATTTTGATTGATAATCAATATTTTAAGTAATTCCACAGATGGATTATTATAATTTTTATTTAATTACCGTTTGATAACCTGTCTAAGCCAAATTCATATTACTAGTTTACATGTTTCCTAGAATGCGAGTGTAAAAAGGCATACTACGTAGATATCATGTACATGTGAGGCTGACCAGAAGAGCGTTCTCGCCAAATGCAATTCCAGAGATAAATTCACGAGTTACGTCTTCCTAGTCCCCGCAGCTTCGGCTCAAGCCGAACCCCTTGACTTTCTCCAAGCGGGTTTCCGTATTATACAAAGGCGAACTCAACAAACTACAACTAACACATTGTGCGATGATAATGAACGAGACGATCAGGGAGCGGTAATTAATGTATTTTTATATAATTATATATACATTATGTTCTTAATATTCAAATAGTGTAAAATGTAGGTCGCTCAGTGGGGCCAAACGACATTTCCTGTCTTAAAAAAGGTGGCAGCCTTAATCAATGATTCAATGATTTTTATTTTTAGAAAAATAAAAAAAAAATAATAAAATTTAGAATAAAATTTAGCCTCGCAGGTTATAAGTACATTGTTAGTTTTTTAAGATTTTGCAGATGTTCAAAGAAAAATTAAACTAAATATTACTAACTAAGGCAAGAAAAATAAAATTTTACTAAATGTAATGTTTCGTGCATACGTCATATCGTAATAAGAGGTGGTGGAGAATAATAAATGCAATAATAATTTCCAAATTTTCATGAGACATGCGGACCTACCTGTTCTGGGGACTTGGCGAGGAAGACGTGACAGAACTGCTGCGTGAAGTGCCCTTTTGGCTGTCTAGCAAGAAAACTGAACAACGACTGAGTGGGTTCACAAGTTGCATAGGATACGCGCCTCAGCGCATGCGCCATAAGAACAACCTGAAACAAAAGATACATAATGATATTACTTTCATTTCCTCATGCTCAACTGTATTAACTAAGAAATGGCTAGCAGTTTCTTATAATCGAAAAATAAAACAACACATCTTGAAGCGGATAATAACTATCTGAGAAGGTTAAAAATTATCTGAGTCATATTGTATTAAATTGTCACATTTGCCAATTATATTGAATTGAATCGCCCTTGAAAAGGAGCAGAATGACTCGGAACCGATGAAGGGAATGAAACATATCAAGTAGAAGAGAACTCAATTTGTGAACTTACTTCTTGGCTACACCAACAAGAGCAATATCGGTTGAAGGCCAACAAGAGAAGAAAACAAGTATTTGTGTGTGTATTTATGTATATATATATATATATATATATATATATATATGTGTGTGTGTGTGTGTGTGTGTGTGTGTGTGTGTATTTACATATATACATAAGCATTCTTACATACATATATTTAAAGGGTTGGCGCCTAGTAGACAGGATCAACGAATATTTGAAGAATTTTAAGACATACCGTCATCAGTGCAGCCTCGGAATATATCATAAAAAAGAATGGGAATGATTATATATAAGAATATTAAATTTATTTATATTGATAATTCGTTTGTTCTTTCGGAAGAAACGCTGGCACTCCCAAAGTGAATCAATGTGAATGTGTGATTTAGATACGGTCTACTAGAGTAATTCCTATAACAATCATGAGACTACCAAAGGGTATTTGGTATTTATAAGATAAGTAAAAAGAACCATGTCGCGTGAGAAAAAATGATAAATTTTTAAAAACGACTACTCAGAGTTTTGTAATTCGATTTTCAACTACCAATGAAGTAGATACCTTATAAATGTGAATATGAAATCAAATATATTCCTTTATTTTAAGTAATTTTTCTGCAGGGGAAGAAAACAAAATACGAATAAATAAAGGCAATTAAACCCACTTAGGAAAAAGAAAAAAAAATTTTACATTAAAACAGTGGGAACAGTGATTTCATTCGTTTATTATTCTAAAATAAATTAGGCATTTATTTATTCTCGGTAAAAAATAAAATCAATATAGTATTAGTATTATTACATTTATCAAACATACTGGAATAAAATATCTTTTTCAAAGGCGGATGAAAATAAAAGCCATATGTCAGCACGTTTTTGTATCATAATTATCTGTTTTAATTGGAAAGCATGGAATAGATCGGTTTGGAGTTGTTTCTTCATAAAGAGTACATTCGTCGTTTTTTTGATTCATGGAATCCAGTTTTGTAACTGATAACTGGGGTTGGCTTTAATCAAAATTGAAATCAATGACCTGGAAAAACATTAACCTAAACATTAACCATTAGCCTAAACACAAACCGTTTGCCCTTTCTTTCTGCTCTCATTTAATATAATCGTTTTGCTTTATTGGTTTTTGGTGGTACTGGTTCACCTGGATATTAATTCATTAATACGGAGATTTATTTATAAGTATGAATATGTAAGTATGTATGATGTACGCACGTATTTATGTATATATATATATATATATATATATATATATATATATATATATATATATATATATATAGTAGTCGGTCTCAGAGATCAGTGCAACCTGAATAGCTACGTTCCTTCGGAAAATGGTAATATTCACTGTTGTATCATTAAAGTACACACTGATGTGTTTTTTGCAAGTATACATTTTATTACGTTTTCGTATTATGGTATAATTTTCCTTATTACATATCTGCTGATAGATAAGTTTATTATTACAGGGAGTAAACTCATAAGGTTGATAGATTTTCTAGGTATGGAGGAGACAAGATGAAGGACCTTACCACATTGGAATATATTGGCGGAGAATGTTGGGATGGAGTGGCTGGTCCAACATGTTCTGCCGTGTATGTCTCCCAGCCCAACATGCTCACCGGGTCGGGACCAACATCTAACATGTTAAATAGTGGAACGGATCTTTTACCTCAACAAACTATTGCACCATCCGCACACATACAGCTCATTTGCTCATAACTAATAACGTAAATATAAAAAGAAAATAAATAAGTTCCGCCGAAATAAGGAAATGAATGATGACGTAATCAACAATGTAATTAACATGAGTTCACGAAAACACACTGACACATATCTATCTATCTATCTATCTATCTATCTATCTATCTATCTATCTATCTATCTATCTATCTATCTATATATATATATAGATTTAAGTTCATTGTCTTTATTTTAAAAGAAGACTTGCAGGTTAATACAGATCCAGCTGGCATCTGCAATAATAATTTAAAAACGATCCTTATTCACCACAAATTGTAAAAAACGGTCATGAGTAGATACGCACCTGTATCTAGGTACATATATAAGGGTCAAACGTTTTTATTCGTAGAATTGAGAAGCATTTGAAGACATTTTTTAGTAATTCTTTCAAAAGTGCGATCACAATAGCTACTTCATTCAAGGCGTGCCAAAATAGCTACTTCTTAGTATGGGCTAAACAGAGAAGTCTGACCACAGATTGAATAAAGCGTATAACAGGAACAATAAGTTAAAATGCTGGATTCTGTAATGAAAATGTCAAAATGATAAAAATACTGTTCTGCTTGCGGCATGCAAGCAAGAAAAGTGTCCAGCTTTCATGTAAGCAAAATAAACAGGCAGGGCACGCAAAATCGAGCTTAAGATTTGAACTCCTTGTTAAAAATAATATGATTCGCTTGTGTTAAAAAAGCATTGCTAATTTTTTGCGACTAATGCAAAACGTCATATTCCTTGCAAAGCACGTGAGAAGAATTAGTAGTAGGACAAGAGGATTTACTGCTAGTAGAGGAAGATTGATGCTAGGGGAGCACGAAGCAATCAGGCAGATGAAGGCGTTACTGAGGACATGGCAAGAGTCATTCGGAAACTTGACGTATGTATGTGCTTAGTAATGTTTTTACTTCCACATGCTAACAACCAGCGCTTATCAAACTTTTATCTTTTAATCCACAGAAATTGGGAACTTATATTCTCACAGAAGTAGCGTATTATATTATTTCCTCTTATGAAATAACCGGTATGCGAAAACGCGATCAGGCTAACCGGAGGTAGGTGGGAAAACTGTACTATACATAATCCCTGTGAGTGAACGGTATTTTGCCAGGCCAAGTTACAACACACACGAACAAAAAATTTACACAAACAAAAATTACTTGTTTTCTCACCCATATAACTCTGGTTCTGTCTGTGATAGAGACTTGAAATTGTAACCATACATAGCTGATATAGAATATAAAAGGCCCTGAAAGTTTTACCTTTGAACGGTAGAAATGGAACGAAACCACATTCTTTATCAATTTTTGAGAAACCCTGAAAATCAATAATTTCGATATTTGGTGCTCGAAAATGATGGGTAGAAATTTTCCCTCGCGTTTACTATTACTTTAGCTTGAAATATAGAATATAAAAGAGATGGTATAAAAAAATATACCATATTTACACGCGTGACCAGTTTTGTATATTAGAATATTTTTTTAATAATTTCGAAAGTTGGAAAGAAATCCTTATAAGTGTTAGGGTGCTTGCTAGTTATTGCAGGATATTTATATCAGAGAGAAATTGCGACTATTGAAACCCCATGTAAAATGTATGTCGGCAATAAATTCTACCATGACCAATTTATTGCCGACATACATTTTACATGGGTTTTCATTAGTCGCAATTTCTCTCTGATATAAATATCCTGCAATAACTATTACGTGAAAACCCAACATAAGGTTCTAAGTTTGAATGTTTAGAAATAAATATCGATAGACCCACTTCAGTTGAAGGAAAGAGTGTTTGAAGTTAGTAAAGTGCTTTGTGCAAGGCTTCAAAGCCAAATTTTGATTTGGTGTGATCAAAACCACGGAACGATTTAAACATATCCCACATGTTGCTTGCATTTACAATAAACGAAGAAATTAAGGGAAATGATTCTGTTCCACGCTTTCCGAAGGAGAGGTATAAAAAATATGAAAAAAATTAAAGTAACAGTCCCTGCGATTTGACCATTTTTTTTTTCTTGAGGTGAGGGAAATCAATTTGTAACTTTTTTTTAATCTATTTTAATGTTTTAAGATAGGTAAACAGAGACCGCATGTATTGCAATATATAGAGGAAGGAACCTCAGAGAGATATAAAAGAAAAGGCTTTCTGCAATATTGCTATACAAAAGCACTCCGGGAATGGTGCATCCCCCTTTATTATTTTCAAGCATCTCCTCCATGTGACCTTTACAATACCGACCACTGCATTCTACAGCCTATATACAAGCATAGATATTTTCTTAAATTATTAACATATTTTTCGGCAGTAGCTATTATTATCTCGAAAAACTCAGCTCTGTATTTCCCTTGGAAATAACGTATTTTTCCTTATGTTTCCCTAGAAAGCCTTCTGTCCTAAATTAAAATCATCTTAATGCTATGCTGTCCTGTTTACGCTTAATTAGAGTGGGCCCTGTCAAAGAATATTGGGACTACTTATTATTTAAGCTACAAATATTTTAATGAAATAAAAAAATCATGTAATATCAGTATTATTTATCACTCTTTTAAAACCAACCACATGTTATGCATCTATTTTCTGCTAACTTTTTACCACGCGCCATGGGGTCAAACGCAATCCGGAAGACTATATATATATATATATATATATATATATATATATATATATATATATATATATATATATATATATATATATATTGGTGTTCGTACGGAATTCTCCAGCTGTCTGATTATTTGGATGATATTTCGCGGAAATCCCATTCTGCGTCGTCAGACGGTTGTCCATGTTTTTTTTGTTTTTTTTTTTTAACTTTTTATGTTTGTTATTTTGTAATAACATGTCACATATTAAAATTACTTTATCACATGGGTCCTTCCAGATGTAGATTCTTCTATCGGTGCTTCACGACGCAGCGTCTACTGGAGAATGCCGTACAAACTACTAATAATTCTCTCCAGTGAAGAAACCTCAAAAATATCATATATATATATATATATATATATATATATATATATATATATATATATATATATATATATATATTGTCTGTTTATCCTGTAGCTGGCTCAAAAATTGACCGATCATAGTGAAATTTGGAACAAAATATGTTATTATTTTATATGTTATAATATAAATGATACTATCTCTTGGTTTGAAAGATCAAGTTCGTTAACCAGCAGAATAAGTCCACAAGAACGTGTTTGGGGGGGGGGGGTAAAATTCACTTACGTTTTAGCGTTACTCGGCTCTCAGATTAACGTTTTATACATAATTGCTTGTGGGAAATCTAATGAAACCATTTTTTAAACAACTGTTTAAAATGTAAAAAAAAAGGTTTTCTTGGGATTGGCGGGTATATTCCTGTATAAAACCGGATGAAAATTCTTCATAAATTTAATAGGGGTTTCCCGTGGTCTAGCGGCTAACGCCTTAGATTCATATTTTACATTTGTCCGCTTTGGATACTGTCAGTTCCTTGCTGTGGCCGTAAGCTCTTGCTGCACTTTGAGATTTTATTTCCATTTTTTTGTTGTTTCCATTTTTCTCAACAGATTATGGCAAAACATTAACTGTTTCTGTTCTGCGCTTTCCAAATGACACTAGGGATAAGAACGGAAGGGGCTAAGATGACGCAGTACCAGAGTTTCGGACGTTTATCAATTTTTATCATTCATTTACTACATGTTCTAATATTGAAATTGCTCCTGTAATTGAGCATAAATTATAACACCTAAACAAAACATTAATAATTATTTAAAACTTTATTACCTTCCATACATATAACTTATTATAGATGGAAATTATAGCATGTTTGTAATAAATATGATATTTTATTTATTATTATTCTATTAGAAAATGTCTGATACATTACATACAATGATTCTTGCATTTTTTCGTTCTCATTTAGCTCTCACTGTGCAGAAATATTCATAAGTTCGTCTTGGATGAAGAAGATGATAAATTATGTTTTTTTTAATGTTTTTATAGGTTTTAGACCATTTAAAAACCATTATTCAGAAAATTTTAAATAGCTTTTTTTTCTATCGATCATATATACTATACAACTTCTCATTATTTTTTAAGAAATATAAATAAACATATAGAAACTATTAAAATTTAATAAAGCATTAATAGAATATTTGGTAATATTTTTGTTTTGTTCGATTGCCTGCCAGACCAGAAGACTTATACTGAAACTAAAAAGAACACTCCGACAATGAACGTGTTACACAACTGAAGATTTTTTTGAAATAGATTTAGCATCCACACTGGCATCCTGACTTAAATCTGTAAATGCATTATTAAATGTAATATAATATTATTATATGACGTGTCCATATCTCGATAATGAGCTTTTGGAAATAAAGATTATTCTATTCTATTCTAACGATAATTCAGAAAAGAAGTTCACTTCATTTCTTAATCAAAAGTATAACAGCTTTTTATTCATTTTAAAAACGTTATTGTCCTTTATAGTTATTGATTAGTGGGAGGGGATATAGTTTGAAGCTAAATTGGGACAAACTGGAGCGTTAATGGGTTGCTTTCTGCGTCGAAGTGGCTTCGCCGAGAACAGAACACAGGGTTCTACCGAAATTAAACAAGGTCTATAAACTGGACCCGCCCTTTCTAATTAATATTATTTCATTAAGGGCAGCTTTACTACGGTCAGGTTATTTAATAATCCTAGCGACAGCTTTTGTAAAGATAGGTAACCTGGAATATTTTTTCAATGTCAAGAGATTAAGTTAATACTTTGATGATGTGAATCTGATGAATTGGTTGGATTGAATACAGTATCAAACATTGATCCCAACGGCACAGTATTAAGCATTGATTTTAACGGATCAAAGAAAACATTTGGAACTTCAGTAGCAGCAGCAATTAGCAAGAACCAAACTCATTCCAGCTAATCACATGACGACATGAGAATCTAAAGAGCTAAATTACATGCCATAGATTAAGCATTAATAACTTTTGGCACTGAAAAAGTAAATATAATCCTACGAAAATTCTATTTATGCCTCCTGGCTAAAATGATCAGTACCTATCCAAAATTATACAAATATCAACAATTAAATAGAATTATCAACACATATACACCATTTTGGCGCAGGATATTGTACTGAGTGCTAAAAAAGACGAACAATTAAAATTAACAACTACAAAACTGGATATAAACATTGATAAAATTATAGCGTTAAACTTATTAAACTGAATGGTTGCATTATTAAAACTAATTTCCGATACTTTAACTCATTAATATAATTGTAATTGCAATTACAATTATGTTGCAGAAAACATTCTAAAGAATCATACCTGTGAAAATAGAGAAGATTGAGCATTCAGTTAACACATTTTACTAAAGTACATATTACATGAGTAGGATAAAATTATGACTAATTATTATTATCGTGTATGATATCTTGAACAATAACGCCTTCATTAAGGTTTATAGGCAAACCCAGTAAAGGTGAACAGTCGTGCTGTAACCTGCGCCTTGACCATGCAAACAGTTAAACTCGGCTGGCTCTCGTTCCGGAATAATTTCAAATGTTACATCTCCTTCGTTAATTTCAAATACTACATTAGCACGCTTTTCAGTAAAGAAAAATAGTTTAAATAAAAATATAAATGATTAGAAAATGGTCAAAATACTGAAATATAATTATATAGCTATTAAACATTAATAATAACAGGATGTAATTATTAATCATCAACCATCATATTTATGGTTAAACAAAATGAAGAATCATAAGCAAACAGCACAATTAATAAGGAGCAGAGTTACGTGTACAAAGTGATCGTTATTACAACCCCCGATTCTCCAGAAGTAACCTACTCTTTGGTTTAAACCACTTAGTCTTAAAGATTAAACCAGGATCCTAGTGCTAAAAATAAACCAAAATAATTCATAAAAACATTTATCCCTAGACTGATGGTTGAGCTGTGTGGTTTAGCAACCCCATTAATTTGGGAAGCCTCACTTTAATTTTTAATAAGGTGTTCTTTCTTTCTTTTTGGCAGGTTTTGACAGTTTATACATTTTAAGGATAAATATTACCCCACTAAATTTCCTTCAACCATTGTATAATACATAGGACGGCACATACCGGACGTTTGCCATTTCTTAATAAACAAAAACTCGCCAGATTTGGTTTTTAGCCTGGATCCTAAAATGTAACGTTCGGGTGCCTGCCGATGTGGCGAAGGGCTTCATAACCGACCAAGGCAAGTTAATTTATCTATAGGAATGAATTCTTAAAATTTAATATTTTTTTGAAGGCAGACAACGTTAGTTCTAAGGAAAGGTTTAAACTAGGTCCTCATACTAGGGTTTACAAACATTTGTTTAAACACAGTATATTTTACACGAAGATATTCGTGAAATTAGCTTCGACCAATCCTAATATCCCAATTAAATATGACAAAATTGGCAATGAACATTTAAAATATGTACTAAGGCCCAAATATTCCACGAAATGGCAGGCAAGATGGAAGACAGACACACTTAAAATATTTCATACACGAGACAAAACACTACTACTCACAGGAATAAATATTTTTTACATGAATACAGCTTACTGTCTTCAACATTTGTACTTGTGACTGTAATAGAAGAATACAGTAATATTAAAAAATACTATGAAAAAAAAAGACAAAAGAGTGGAAGAAAAAAATTATAAAATAAGTACACGAAGATAAAACATAAAGATATTAGATTTAGGGACTCTGTTTTATTGGCAAAACAGTGACTAAAAGTGAGCAAAAACAGACTGTATAAAAACATTGAAACAATGATTTTCTGTTATCTTTATATTTATTTTATGTTTGTTTTCTTTTGCATTTGTGTTTTGTTATTTTAATTATAGATTATTCTTACCAGAAATTCTCTAAATTGCTTATTGATACTAGGTTTTCATTAGGAATGAAATAAAAATTGTACGTGTCTCATTAACTGAAATTGTATGTAGATGTAAGTACAGTGAAAATATTTTTTACAAAAATTTGGATATTTGTAACTAAAATAATAGAAGAAAAAAAAATGTATGCTATATGCAAAGCATGGGACATTCAGAATAAACTCCCACTCTATATAGGGTTACTATCGGGAGGAAATAGTAACATTTATTAGTAACATGGCGCATAGCATATATTTATTATATTAGTCAGGTGCAAAAATAATGAAGGTTTTATATGACCAATTCGTTTCCGATGGGCAACAACAAATTATTTCAGAATGTCCCGAGTAGTTTTGCAAGAGTGTTCTTCTATTACGTTGAGTTGGTCTTGAACAGAAGGCAACGAGCAGGACCTGCGTTGTCTTCCAAATCAAAATCTCCAAGACGAAAAGTTTGATTCCATCACTTCACTTAGCTCTTATTGAAGCATCCTTTCCCCCAGACAACATTGATTGAACGCCGGTTTGAGTCGCACTTCAACCCTGACGAAAATCTCGTTATGTAAGGAGATGAATTTCGTAGGACCTTACTCAGAAAGTAGGTAACATAAACTAAACTAATCTTTGAGCAGAGAGAAAAACTTTATTTGAACAAAGAAAATTTAATTTAATTTATCAGACTCAAAATATGCTAATAAACCCAGATAGGCAACATAGTATAATATTCATAAGAACTGTGTATCAATTAACACAAATTGAGATCAAATTTGTTTACTGGCAAGCACTAGCCTAAACAAAATTTCGTATTAAAGATGGTGATCCAATATGTCAGAATGTATTTTATGGGGCGGGAGGTCAAATTTCATTAACAACACATTATTCTAGAATACCCATTTAGTTTCTCGACATGCTTTACGCCATTCTAGACGTGGCCCTGCCTGCGGAATGTTCTGTGAGGCTGTGATTTCTATTTTTTGTGCTTCTTCGTGCGGGGGATGTTGTTCTTAAAGAATGTTTTATATTTACTGAAATTTGCCTTTTGCTCAATGTGACATTCAAAATCCGCATTATTTTTGCACCATTCCAATAGAAAAATTACCTTCAGACTAAGTTCCTTAAAGAATTAGCTAAATTTTATGGATTGCTTAACATTAAACGGGGAATTCGCGTGTCAAAGCCAGCCTGGCGAGTTCTTTTTCTCAAACAAAATTCAGTAAAATTAAATAACAGTAGTATGGAACTTGAGTTGTATGGAGCGAAAAGAGTAGTAAGAAAAGTATCTGTTTTAAAGTCGCCTGTAGAACTTTGATACTATGCTGGATTGGATTATACCTTATTGAAGCAGGGGAAGGGCAGGTGATTGGTTCGACTTCAGGCATCTCATTTCCAGGCCCTTCTTCACAACGTAATTTCCTACCAATACGATTTAAATTCCCTTTTCCTCTCTTCGGAATCCCAGTCTTTTATGGAGAAGACCAATTTGTTTTTAATCTCACGTATGGACGATTAACTGGGATAAGTAATCACTAGGCAATCACTTGATATTCCGAAGCAACTGTATAGAGTTGGAAAATTGAATAATATATATATATATATATATATATAATATATATATATATATATATATATATATATATATATATATATATATATAAGAAAAAACTAGAAGGTTATCATTGCCTTTAGATGAGAAAATAAATAGCCGTGAGTTGAGAAACCACCATATCCTACATAAGAATCTAAGGCGTTAGCCACTTGACCACGGGGAGACCCAATATTTAAATAGTATTAGTATTATTGTAATTAGTGTTTTTCGCTTCATTGGCGATCAACACTGTATATCAATAAATTGTACACAGTATTTAAAAATTGTAGCTAGTATCTATGAAAGTATGATAGTTGTCTTTAAGTCAATAGTGCTTTAAAGTCATCAAATAAGGCTATATAGTCATGTATTCTTGGGGTTTGTAAATAATATTATATTATGTCATATGTTTGTAATTTTTTTTTATTTTATACTAGCTGACCCGGCGAACTTCGTACCGCCCAACAGTCGATTCTTTAATTTTTTTTTCTTTTAATACTTTTTCAGCTATTTGGGACACCGGGTCAGCTAGTAAGATAAAAAGAAAAGAAAAAAGAAACTTAATAAGTCACCAATTACATTTTGTCAAAAAATAAAAATTATAAAACACTTAAAATTCTTTTAATAGTCACTAAAAATCACAATGAAAATTACAATATCATATTTCATATTATGATACCTACTTATTATATTTCGTTTTATTTTTACTTATTCTAAATTAAGTTTCATTTTTATTTTTGTACTTAATGGTACACGATATTTTTTGTTTCATTACCTGACGCGTAAACAAACTGATCAGATGGTTTTCCAACACGGTAACAGGCAACATACAATTGACCATGCGAGAAACATGGGTTTTCTAGATTAATACCACAAACACATAATGACTAGCCCTGGGATTTGTTTATAGTCGAGCAGAGTTCATAGGTCCAATAGCAACACAGTTCTAGGCACTGTAATGAATTCACAGCAGCTCGAGTCCACTTGCACCATTATTAGTCGAATGTCGCGCTTCGAGGGTCTGTCTTAACCGAATTCTTTCACGTGCATTGCGATCTTCACGTTCATTGCGATTTTCACGTTCCTCGGCAGTAGAATTATTCATTTATTTATGAGCTCAGTAACGTAAGGCGATGAGCTCATCAAACAGATGATTTCAGTACTTCGTCAAGTAAAACAAAAAGTGACAAAAAAAAAATCAAATAATTTCAAAATAAATAAGTAATGTGACAAAATATGCAAAAAGTTTAAATAAAATACCACTAAAAAAAAAAAAAAAAGAACAAAAGCAGCTTATGGCAAGAATTTCAATATGAAAATTTTGAAAAGACTTGTGATTGTTAATTCAGATCCATTATAGACAAATATAAAGAATATTCAATGCTTGGAAATTAAAATTAAAATTTAGGTTTACCTAAATGAAAAAAAAAAATAGTACTTAGGCTTAGATGAAATTACTGAAGTGGATACTAAAAAATTAAATTCCAAAATACAAAGGTAAATTGAGCTTAAAATTATGAATTTTACTTTTAAATTATAAATTGAAAAAAAAAATAATAAAAATAAAATAAAAAACAGCTGAACTGACTTTATGCCCAATAAAGCGGGTGAGGTTTTTGAAGATCATATGGAGAGTAAAATAGTTTTCAAAATAAATAATAAGTAAACGTCCTATTAGTCCTACCGTTTGTTTCCTTTAAGGAAGTCTTGTCGTCTGTTTGTTAGTGTGTTAGTAGGTTTTGATGATTTAGGATGTTCTGGAGGATCATCTTCATTCTTTTTATTCTTCTTCTCCTTTACATCTTCACCTGGATAATCCTTCATGTCTCCCCTGCATTCCTTCCCGGGTCTTCCTTCCTCAGCAGCCTGATCCTGGTGAGGTCTGGATGTGCTTGGTGTTGGGTTCAAGTCATCTTCCAATGTCCCTCATTCTGAGAGACTAGGCTTGGATAAGGAGACCTGTTTTACCAACACCTTCTCTAATAACTCTATTCTCTTGCTCATAACCTCTATTAGGGAACTGAGTTTCTTAAATTGAGTCATTTCCTCCTTATTACTTAACACATTCATGGCGCAAGTTCGGTTTTGCCTCTTTTTGATATTCTTTTCGCTTCGAAGTATCCGAGTTTTTGAAATACCATGGTTTTTTTAATCTCGTATTCTTCCGCATATTTTGAACAAAACTTAGCGTTAGTGCGATGTTCACCTCCACAAAAGCAGCATTTGATTCTTGTACAGGAATCTTCATGCAGTACAATTAAATTGATAATAAATTTATTTTTTCTTTTGATTCTTTGAATTTCGGGTTGTTCTGCCTAAATTTGTCCGCCGCCTTATAGGAGGCATATTTAGTAAGTCACAAACACACAACACTTTAGTAATTTTACAGAAATTTGTGGCTTTTAGATTTAGTAATATTATAGACGCACAGCAAAGAGATGTTTAAATTTCAAGTGACATTTTATCACAGACAATTCACATTTTACCAAAGACAATTTGTTTTTGAGTAATGTTACCATCGTATAAAATTTGACAAATATTGACTAATGTCACTCAATTGTTTTGCCTTCCCAGAACCCCTCCAGTAACACTTAAACTTTATGGTATGGTATTAAAGTTCTAATTGGCCTTTAAGTATTTTTACGAATCTTCTGTATGGGAATATAGAAAAGTGGAGTATTTTTACTTCGTTAATGCAAATATAAATTAATTTAAATTGCATTATTAACATGTGATTCTATTGTCACCTAGTGATTGCTTGTTCTTATTTTTTTAATGTTTTTTGCTTATACACAAATAACCTAATACGTTAACTTTTATTATTTATTTAAATAAATAATAACAGTTAACGTTAATAAAAAAAAAAAAAAATGTTAACTGTTAAAAATATTATAATTGAGAACATATGTTTTTATTTAAAAATGAATTTGCGTTAAGGAAGACTTGTTCAGGCGAAAATCGGTTCAGTTGTTCTCGAGGTTTGCGCTTACCAACACATTTAGCGATTCATTTTTATATAATAGATTTATTTAAATTATTCTGCCTCTGCCCTTGAGGGTCATTGACAGTGTACATAGGCTTTATATTTATTTATATAATTTGATATATTTTAGGAAGTTAATCAAATTTTGAATATTTGAATCATCATCTTGTAGAGTTTCCTCTTGAAGAGTTCTTGAAATGTCATGTATGATCGATATGTAGAGAACTTGTTGCACTCTATTATTATGTGATCTACAGTTGTTGCCATTTAGCATGTTCACAAGAGGTTGGGTGCAGATTTTTGAAGAGGTAAGTACGACTTACTGCACCGTGGCCTATTCGCAAACGTACCAAAACAACTTCTTCCCTTCGTTAGTGACGTGAAGCTGTATGCCATGGTCTTGTGTCACGCTTTTCTCTTCAGTAAATCGCTCCTGCATGTTTGTGGCTACAGAGCTTTCCTTATTTCTAACATTTTATTTGTGATGCATCTTTTTACTTTCTGTTCAGTTGCTTCTTCGACGTACTGCAGATCCGCTTCATTATCAGACCGACAACGGTTTCCTTCATTCAAGGCTTGCTAATTCATTGTACTGGAGCAACAGAGCGATGGTACCCACATAAACGTATAAGCCTTATGTCTCGTTCCATAACATAGATTACGGATTCCCCGAATCAATCCATTAGAGTAGACCTTTGTAATAAGGCCTTTACTGCACCCAGAGAGTCCGTCAATACGAGTATTTTATTATGGCAATATTATTGAGTATGTTATTGTGGCCTAGAGCACACTTTAATTAATGCTTTTAAGAGGGCCCTAATATCTCCAGAGAATATTGAATTAGATTTATGCAGATATACTGGTATCTCCTAGAATGATCTTTAAATCTGTCGAAGGTTGTGAGTACATTTTCACAGCTTGCTGTCGGGAGAGAGAAATGAAAATGTTATTCACACGAGAGTTTGCGCTTCGATGAACAGCCAACACTAGCCACCTTACACGAAAAGATCTTATAGCTCACACATATATAATAAATAATAACAACTTAAGATCACGCGATTATAGCATCTTGGAGTGTATAATTTATATTACGATGATTATGTGTTAAATAAATTATTTCATACGCCAACAAAGCACATAAGATCGAGATTAAGAAAGTCTTATAATGCATAATAAATTGTAATGGTCTTTCAGAATTCATTATATTAAGTGAGCAGGACTACCATATTTAATGCAATTAAACGCATAATAATAAAACTGTTCATATTTGTTTTCTTGTATATTATGTTTTGCGCTGTCCGAAGAAATTAAGTTAGCATTCATGAAACAATTTTCAGCAAAATTTCTTCAAATCTTCATCGATCCTACCAGTTGGATATCGAAAATGTTCCCCGTTAAACTTTTTATATACACTGGTGTTCAAAAAAAACGGCGCACCTTGAATTTTATGCAAAAACCTTATCTGAAAGAAATATTGTAGAGCGTGAGGTAATGACAGAGATACGGTAGGTCAAGAGGGATTAGTTCGCACTAATCCTGTCCTAAAATTCTCACTTGGCTTAAGAATAAGGGCATTAAGATAAAGCGACATAGTCGACGGACTATGCTTCAGTTTGTCTCCAGTTGTCTATTCACGCGCACTGATTTTTTTGCCTTGAAAACTTTGTTCTTTAAGAAAAAAAAAGTTTTTGAAAAGGTAAAATGGTTTTGGATGCAGTTGTAGCCGCTCAGATTATTGCATTGGTGGAGGACGGCCGAAGTCAACGATATGCCGCCAGAACCCTAGGGCTCCCTGAAACAACGGTTCGGCGTGCTGTCCAGAGGTATCGGGAGACAGGAAGCTACGTGAGGAGGCCAGGATCAGGGCGTCCAAGAGCGACAGTCCCAGCTGACGATCGCTTCATTGTCACGCAATCCCTCAGAAACCGCTTCCAATCATCAGTCGAGACCTCTCACCGGCTGCGTGTTGCTCGGGGTGTGAACATCAGTGCACTCACAGTACGAAGAAGGCTCGCTGACCCTGCACGCCAGGGTACCCGCTTCCGGACCTCTACTCACCCCAGCACACAGAGCAGCTCGCCTGCAGTTTTGTAGAGAACATGCCGCCTGGAATGAAATTGATTGGGCCTCTGTTCTGTTTTCAGACGAGTCGAGGTATAGCCTCTATGGTGCAGACGGTCGAGTGCGAGTGTGGAGAAGACAAGGAGAGAGATATGCTCAGTGCAATATAGCGGGGAGAGTGCAGTTCGGAGGAGGGTCAGTGATGGTTTGGGGTGGCATTTCTTTAGAGGCTAGGACTGACCTCCATGTGTTCCGAAGACCGACTCTTAATGCACAATCGTACATCACGGACATCCTAGAAGAATATGTGGTGCCTTTTGGCCCGTTTATAGGCGATCAATTTCTTTTTATGCACGATAATGCCCGGCCTCACACAGCAAATGTTGTCAGGGAGTACCTGGATGAGGTCGGTATCCAAACTTTGAACTGGCCAGCTCGCAGCCCGGACCTCAATCCTATAGAGCATCTTTGGGACCATCTTGGGACGTCCGTCCGACGGCAAGAGAACCCTCCAGGTAACATGAGTGGAACCAGATTCCTCAAGATAGGGTAGCCAACCTTATTCGGAGTATGCCTACAAGGATGGAAGCAGTTATTCGTGCCAGAGGAGGCAACACTCGGTACTAGGAACAATATTTTGTAAGTAAAACACAAGTTAGAGGAGTTTTTTTCATTTTAAAATTGTGATCATTTGCTTCTTTTTTACATTACATTATTTTTATGTATCATGTTTTATGTTTTTATGTTAGTTTTATTTTTTCTATTCTTTACTTCTTATGTCCTACAAGCTGAAAACATTTGGGTAAAAATTTTTGCCAATTTTATTACGTTTTGAAAAAAATAAAGACAAAATTCAAGGTGCGCCGGTTTTTTTGAACACCAGTTTATATACTAGCTGGCCCGACAGACGTTGTCCTATCTTAACTATGAATATGCGCATTGGTGTAATTAATAATACAAACAAACTGTTTATTAATATTGTGTGTTATGATGTGTTTGGCATTTCGACATGGCAACAGGCGACATACAACTGGCCTCGTGAAAAATATAGATTTTCAAGATTGATACCACAAAATCTTAGACTTAGATACCAAGCACTTAAACATTTTTACTACTTTTTGATTGTAGGTTTAATTTCTATATTTACTTCATGTTTTTTCCCAATATCCCTTAACCGTTCTTTTTTTCATTTTAGCGCGGTTCCTCCCTCCCCCATAGGGAGGAACCCCGCTTATAAGGTTGATACAATGAAACAATCCGGAAGTGCCGACTAGAAAATTTCGCGTTTCAGAACCCCTAGAGACCGAAAATAACGGTGGATAAAATTTGTATATATATATATATATATATATATATATATATATATATTTATTTATCTGTTCGCTCATTTCTGGCTTCCCTAATGGTCCGATTGTGATGAAATTTGGTACAAAAATCCGTCGTCCAATTTAAAAGGTCAAGTTCGTTAACCAGCAGAATCCGCCCACTGGAAGATGGCGTTTGGGGCGAAATTCGCGCGCAAAAAATCGTAACGCTTACGTTTTGAGTTCATAAGCTTGTAAGTACTCGTTTTATAGGCTTCTTGGGCTAGAAAAACGAATGAAACCATTTTCAAGGCGATAGCTTTAACCGTTTTCGAGAAAATTGGAAAAATAGTTTTTGAATACCGTTTTTGGTTTGGGTACTTAGAATCGTGGGATTCAGTTGAAACATTTTCTGCACTTCTACTTTCATTAAAACTAATATGTTTTAATTTGTGTTACGTTTGGAGTTAAGGAAGGGTTAGAATAAAATATTTTATTAACAGACATAAAAAGTTTTGGTAACTTTGTATACTTTCCATAATATCTCGAAAAAGGTTGAGAATCTTGGTAAACGAAAGAATACCATTAGAAAGCGTACTAAATGCTCTTCAAAAAAGGTTCTGGTGAATGTCTTGATTAGACGATGTCAATCGGAGAAATAAGTGCTTAAAACTTTAAAGTAATTGATTTCGCTTATTCGAACAGTTCTTTTTGTCTGTTTTTATTCATTGTTATTTTTTAACTGCTTATAGTTGGATAATGTATTTGATAATAAATAAGGTTAAGAAAAATAAGAAAAACAATTTAATCTTAGAGATATGGGAGATCGTAAATAAGACCTTTCATGAAAGTAAAGATGGAACTGTCAACTTTGGTCCTCCTATGCCTCCCGGAACTTTCATTGCTGACGAAGGCTACCAATGAGTAGCCAAAACGTCCTAAATATAGATTTTTTAACAAAAATCGTATTGAGGTTTCTTTAGCCGAATCCCAACCATTCCATCTTTACTTATCACCTCGACGGCTAACTATCTAATCTTCATGCTTTCTAGAAATGTGGACCCAAAATAATAACAGCTTCTATTTTAATCATTTTAAATGAGTCTAGAGATAAGAACGGAACCGCGCTAAGATGATGCAGTTCCTACGAGTCGGACTTTTTTAACATTTAAAATTATGTTAACCTGCTTACTTAAGAGAACGTCAGACGAAATCAATTAATCCGGATATATATTGAGGCTTAGCAAGTAAGGAAAAAAGTAAAATAGGATCAGCCTTCAAAGAAGTCTAGTAAATTAAATTTTGATTTTAGTAAATTGCGACAAAGAAGCAGGAACCTTTAAATTAAATGTACATTTCCCTTTTACCTAAAAGAACTTCATTTTCCCTTTATTTAATAAATAAATTAACTTGAAAGATCCCGCGATACACAAGCTAATTTTATTAACTTTCTTTAGCTCAAAAGTTATATAAAATTTACTTTTTTATTAAGGTTTTAAAAAATATTTCAAAAAAAGACAGTTGTGTACGTTTTAGATGGACATACAAGACTTCATCAGAGGTATGATAAGAGGAAGAATTGAGGAACTTAGGAGAATTAATTCACAAGCTCTTTCATGTAATATAATATTAAGGATTATTGTCCGCTTTAATAAAATACAGTAATTCTTGAAGAAATTGGCAGGAGTAGCTCCCTAAAATTGTTTAAAGCATTAGTTTATATAAGAGCTTGTTCAGGTTCCTGAATAAAATAAAAGTAAAATAAAGAGTATGGAAGAAAAATATGTCACTAATGACAATGCGAATACATTAAAAGAGGTACATAATGATACAATATATTAAGTACCTATTATTAAGTTCTGTTAAGGTCTATTGTGATTTAAAAACAACTTAATATACAATGTATTTCTAACTTAATGTATTTCTATTGTCATTAGTGACATAGGAGAAGTCATGAGTTGTAAGAGGGTTACTCATAGAGGTGGAAATCCTAAAAGACCCATCCGAAGACGTATATTTTCAGTTTGTAATGACTCGGGACCATAGATTTTTTTACTTATTTAAGGATATGAATTATCGAAGTTAGGCCCATCAAGAGTTGTACATGTTTTATAATTAAATATACATATAAGGCGATATCATTAACCGATTTAGAGAAATGTGTACAAAACCAAAAGTTTGGTTTGAGTTAATCCAACCCGGACTGTGTTGAAAATTAGGAAGAAATTCCAAGCCAATCATCAACGGCAAAATCCGAACCCCATAATCCTAATTGTTTTTTACGGTGCATCGAGTTCATTGGCTATTAGTACCGTTAAATCCTGAATACTCCTGTGCTAATGAATAAACCTGTGCTAATGGTTCTTACTTACCAATATTCAACCATAAATGTTTACAAATCTGCTTTTGCAGAAGAAAAATCAATATGAAATATTTACTCCCGAGAATCAGGTATTATTTTTCAGGCTATTCAATATTCGTATTTAAAAACACATTGTTTCAATATAGTTTTTATTAGTTTGGATATAAATAGAATTTTCAATACAAATTCCTGTTTTGGTAAAAATTACTTATGTTCCTACGTTTTCTTTAAGAAAAAAAAAACCTGTAGAAGTTTAACACATTACTCAGATAGTCAAAGAAAACAATAAACTAGTTTCGATTATTTTCATTTTTCTAACCGAATCGTTTATTTAACAAAACTACTTTGAGCCCTTCAAATTACATTAGGAATTTGAGTCTAGAGTGATAAGCCGCATCTAAGACTGATTTTGCTTATTTTTATGTCACACTTCTATCATTAGTTCTTGGTTTTATAAAGCTATTTTCCTAGCAAGATATGAAAAAAGTCCAACTCGGAGAAACTGCGTCATCTTGGAGCGTCTTCAGAACTTCTTATCCCTAGTGTCATTTGGAGAGCATGCAATATGTGTACTTAATATTTTTTTAAAACTTTAAACACCTACTCTCATGAAATCATGAGGACAAGTGACATTTAGGCGCCACTATGTAATGAAAACTTAACAATTGCGGTAAATCGTCAACATCGACTTCTACTCGGAAAGGTCTATTACAAACATAAATTCGTTCTCATTTCAAATATCTTGTTTTACTTGCAAATTCATTTTACTGCTAAAATCCACTGGCAATAAAACAGTGAGGAGCTGTTCAAAGTAATACATTCGAGGTTTCAAGCATTTATTTCTCCGCCTGAGATAAATAATTACCTGGGAAGTACGTTAATAATTTGGGTCAGCAGTAATACACTACTTAAAATAGAGTGATTTTGATTGTTTAAATAACACTCTTCCGTAATCAGTTCCGGGTTCTATGAAGATATTTTTCTATAATTTGGGTCCGGATTAAATATGCAATTCTTGTAGACTGATTTTCATTAACATTAATTAATTTCTATGAATTATTTTTAGTTTTACATTAGCAAGTTACAGGAAACTCAAAATTACACCTGAAAAACTAATAACACAGGCAGACACACACAAAGTGGTATTTTACGAAGACACCATACATATATTCTTATGTATTTCGACACGCTAAATCCGAATCCGTTTCACACCATCACGTCAGGTTTAAGAGCATTTGGCAAATGCCGTATGAAATCGTTTACGAAGAAATAAATAGAACTTCTTGGTTTTGGGGGTCACTCAATTCGAATCCGGAGTTTGTTTCACTCCTTCGGCACAAAATCAAGGTCATTTAAAGGAAAAGTATGTCTATTCTGCAAAAAAAATAGTTTTGAATGCAGGTTCATTTCTTGCAAAATAAACACATTTGTCCTTGAAATTACCTTGATTTTGCGCCCTTGTGATGAAACAGACCTCGGTTTCGAATTCAGTGACCCTCAAAACCATGAAAGCTCTAGTTATTTCTTTTTTAACGAATTCATACTAAATTTGGCCTTCAAGTGCTCTTAAATCTGACGTGCTTGGGTGAATAGGACTCCAGATTCGGATTCAGTGTGTCGAAATACATAAGAATATATGTATGGCATCTTTGGAAAATACCAATTTTTTTGTGCCTGTGCAATTTTAGTCCAGAGTAATCTACTCTAACTGGAAAGATGTTTCTGATCAACGATTTCGCCTGTAGCAGGAAATTAATAACCGATTTGGTAATATAAAATAATTTATTTGTTCTTAGAGTAGACAAATGACAACTAGTTTAACTAGTGTTTCCGAATGTTAGTTCAATAAGAGGGTGTGTTAGATGTAGGTATTAAATAACCCGGCAGTAGATAGGCTTGTCGAGGAGATGGAGCCGATGATCCAGCCTGACCTGGATTTGGGGACACTAAATTCGGCAGAAGCTAGGTTATTGTAGCAGCTTGAATCCTCTCTGACAGCCACAGCAACCAATAGGCTTACAGCTCTTTCTTTTCACAATGAAAAGCAAATAAAAGTAGTTACAAAGGAAAATGACTGGACTATCCAAAGCAGTTGTTCCATTGTTAGTATATTGTTAAAGATGCAGCATTTCCCTAACAAATATACCACTTATATTACAAAAATCGACAACTTTTAGCACTTTCCAAAAATAATTTTTAAAACATTTGTTGAAATTTTCATGGAAACTACCTACAAGATACCAAAAATAATGTATATAAGTATACATGATTGAGTCATCCCATCCAAATCCTAGACGTCAATCACTTTACACTCGGATTCATACTAAAGACCTTCCCAGGAGGCTTAAGAGACTTTGGCCCCGTGATCAGCTACCCTAATAGCGGTAAAAAACGGTACATAAAAAAAATATTAACATAACTGAGAAAGTGTCGTGTGTTGAAAAGAAGAGGAACCAATTGAATGTAACAGCCTTGGAACACTGAACTGTTAAAGCCTCCCTACAAATATGTCAGAGGTATTAGCAGAAGGAAGCCAATTTATAGATGATGTTTCTTGTTATTTAAACAATGTTGGGGCATCTAATGAATTATTAATTTATTGTTCCTATTTGGAACTCTTTCTAAACACCTCTTAATTTATTCGCAAAGTTTTCTAAATTTTAGTTGAAAACTTTTTTGGAAATAATAATGCATATTATCCCAAATAGTATTATTTTTTTGTTATGGATGTAAACATATATTTTGAACCATTTTATATATATGCTGCTTTCATATTCTGAGTAGTTCAAGTATAAAGCATGTTACGGAAGCCCCAGTAAATGCCTGTGCAAGGTACATACAAAATTGACTACAGGTAAAGAGTAAACTGAACCGATGGCTAGAGAATTCTAAGGGGAAGTGAACGAGTTGAGAGCTTCACGATAGATAAGAGGGAAAAGTTGAAGTTTGTTGAAGTGGGCCGAGTTGTGGGGTTGGTAAACATCCCTTAGAGGGCAGCTCGCTGTATCGCTTCGAAAAGCGCTACTTCTTTTCAAACATAGGTATAATTTCTCCGCTAAGGTCTCCCCCTGGTCTAGTGGCCATTGGATTCTCATGCAAGAAATGTGGGTTCGAGTCTTACCTGCAGCAGGTTGAGTTTTTTTTTTTTTTTTTTTCATTTCAGGGCCCGTTGTACTAATTCCCTCGTTCACTATGGATGTTCAGGAAGGGGCGATATAGATAGCCCGGCGCTAATAGCCTAGATGTTGAAGCGCCATAATAAAGAAAAAAAGGGAGTGAACCTGCCAAATTATAAAAATGAACAAAAAGTGTTCAGTAGGTGACTAAAGTTCTTTTAATGACTCTATCATGTGTGATTAAATTTGTAGCCTTTTCACGATAAATATATCACTCACATCTACCGTAGCTTAGAATATTTTATACTTTTGTTGAAGCTTAAATTGATCTACTAACATATTTATTGATTTTGAATTTTTATTGTGACAGAAGGTAAAAACAACCTATTTTTCCGTAATCACGGATGTTCCTCTTCCATGCGAAACATATGAACTTTCCACGTTTGGATAACTCTTTATCCTGGGAGTTCATTTTGAATTACGTTCACCAGCCTTTTTTCTTTGGATATTTAAAGTATTTTGATTAAGTCAATACTTTAATGAAGGAATGGTCTGAAATATTCTCTTCATCATCGTTTGTCCAGTCGTGTATGTATTTATTTGGTGACGGCAATGTATATTTTTTTTTTTTTTTATTTTTCCTAAGGCGTACCAACCTTTTAGGATATTAACGCAACAGATGTTAAATAAAGTTGGGAATTTTATTTTACAAATGTATGCTTGTAATAGCTGTTATTAAGTCTTATATTGCCCCTTTTTATGTATCCAACAAAACCCTACACAATGACCTGAACATCCCATTTGTGCTTGACCTCGTTAAAACCCGTTTCCAAACGTTCCACTCCAAATTGTCTCACCATCCTAATCCTGTAGGTCAATCCTTATCATCCCAATCCCATCCAGACAATCCTCCCAGGCGGCTAAAGAGACAGTGGCCCCGAGACAATTTACTTGCCTGATCCCTCTGGATTCATTGAAATACTTAGTTAAATAACTAGGAAGTGCTAACAATGGTTGGCTTCTTCCAAATTTTGTACTTATTTTATTTTATTTTTTATTTTTTTCCGTTCTGATCATATCAATATCTGTATCAACACAGTACCAACACATATCAATATCTGTATCAACACACTTGATCATTGTACATTTTATATTTTGTACAGATTTCAAATAAATAAATAAAAAAAAAAAAAAAAAAAAGTCTTTTTATGATAAATTATTGTCTTCAAAATGATATATTATTGAATATTAGAATTTTTGAACTTATGTTACTTAATTTAAATATTAGTTGATAGTTAATTTAAGTGCCTCGAGCAATGATTTCTGTTTGTTGCACATAGCCAGGTTTTGGTTTACTTACACCACGGGCCATGTACCACAACAATCATAGTTTATTTAGGAGTTGCGTGCATTCTAAAAAATTAAATACATTTTTGATCTTAGTCGGGCTATCACTCATACCTTCAAATTACCGGTAAGCTCAAAATAAAGACCTTTCATTGTCGTAGGCACGGCATTCAGTGAAGATATGTTTGATGCAATGTATGTTTCTGAAACCATTAGAGTATGTAAAATCAGGTTTTAGTTAATTGCTATTGAGTATAAAGAGAATTTTAGATAGGATAAATTTGTCTTCTACACGAATTCTCTTGGGTCTCACCTCGGATTCTCATGCAGTACATGCGGCTAGGGCCCAACGTGGAGCGAGTTGAGTTTCTTCGTAACTCCATTGAAAGAATTCCCTGCGGCGTAGATATAGAAGCGCCGTTTAAAAAAAATAAATCAAAAAATACCTCTTTTATTCGTTATTCTATCAAACCAGAGGGGCGATCTACGGTTCAAGTGACATATAACATTCAGTCACAATAAAATTATTAAGTTGATCAAATTGCTATATTAAAATAATAACTTTTCCTCTTCTCCAAAGTAACTTACGAGTATTAAAAATACATTGCTTATAGCATATTTTAGTTTTATTTAAGCCAGGACAAAAGTGTAATCACCATTGCGATTCAGTATAGAAATTCTTAAAACTTAGATAGAACTGTACTTGTATAATGCCAAGCCACTAACTGATTTAGCACGAAGAGATTGCGAAATGTGGGTGTTGGTGGCTAGAAGCCATCTGGCCCAGGTAACACGTTTAACCAATCACCAAGCCACAGAAGCAATGTATGTTCTCCATGCAAAGGTGGTGTTGTACCATGTCCAATACTTCAGAAGGCCGTTTATGCCAGAACGTTATTACGCCTGATTTAAAATCCACAAAAATTAACATCGAGAAAGTTCCAAAAATGTTTGTATAATTTAATAAGGCTTGAAAAAAAAAGTTTTCAAAACTTCCGTCATGAGTGCAACGTCAATGTTGTATATATATTCCTCCGTCATGAGGAATATATAGTATGTACACAAATTATAAAACACTTCCATCTGGTTATATGAGACATAATAAAGCATGAGGGTTTTGTGATTCAGGCCTCTGAACTTCATACTCGATATACGCCAGAAAGCGTCTAAATATTCGCTTCTAATAATTAAAAAAATTATTACGAAAATCAATAAACTGGTAAATAATTTATAACTATCCAAATCCATTGTGTAGCAATGAAATGTTTACCCAAGTACAAACATTCTCATACAACTTTTCTTTACCCACCTGAACTTGTATAGCACTAAATTTAGAAATGGAATACGTTCATCCTGACATGTATCGAAACGAAGATAAATGAGAATGGTTGGACATGTCATTGTACATCGGTTAGAGGTAAATATCTCTTGCCACAATGCGGAACAATTTTCATTTATAACTCAGAGCTGATTAATGAGTTTGTTGATGTATCACCATTGATCTGATGCCAAATGTGGTGTAGCAGCTCACAGAGATGGATAGCAACCAACACATTTTATCATAAACTAATTTAACACTAATGAACATGGGTATTCTTTTTTGACGGGGTCCTTTATTCTTTTTTTGTCAAACGAAGGAGGGAGATAGCCGAGGGCGAGGGGGGGGAGGGAGAAGGAGGGGGGGGGGGGGGGGGGAGAGAGAGAGAGAGAGAGAGAGAGATTAATCCAGCTAAGCATATATGCACATAAATGACTCACTCACACATTAAGGGAATAGTAAGTAAGGAGTAAGTTGATAAAGCTGGAAGAATTAGAGTGCGAACATTGGCCCCTGCAAATATTGACGTGACTTATATCTAAATGCAAAGCGAATATAAACAGTGGCTGAGAAGTGTTTATTTTGTCTCTGCTAACATAATTAGGCTCCCCCGCCACTCGCTTCCTTCAGCTCTAGTGCTTAAGTAATATCTTGTTTCCTACCTTTAGAACATCCAAACTCTTGTAAACTCAAACTACTCACATATCATGGGCGTATATAAGTTGGGGGCTGAGGGGTCTTCAGCCCCCCACCCCCCCGAAATTTTGATTTGATGGTAAAAACTTCGTCGTAAAACCCTTAAAAATAAATTATATAACAACACTTAGTTCATAAAACATATTTTATTTTACGTATAATAGCGTTTTAGTTGCCTAAAATGGTTCCAAGCTCTAAATTTTTAGTATTCCATGCCCCGGAAATGGTCTCAGCCCCCCCCCCGAAATTTTCCCAGCCCCTCCCGAAATTATATATACGCCCATGTCACATATTCTACGCTTTAGTACTACTAAACACTGCTAGTAGGTAATGGCCGCCATGCACAGCATATTTTTCGAAATAAAGCCTTGGTTACATAGATGTCTTGCAAAGAAGAATCATACCTTTGTGCTTTCTATTGAATCTTTTTTCACCAAAAACCGTTAGACATACTCACCAAGTACACACAGCAAAAAAGACTCACTGACTGAAAACCGGCCTAATCCCTCACAATAGTTAAATGAAATACAACTATATCATGGTTTTCATTTCGATATAGTTTAAATATTTTATCAATCTCAAAGTCATGTTTATATTATACTACTATACAAAGGTGAAACCTCAACGACGTAACTCAGAAATCTCAATCAAATATATTCTAACCGACTACCATTTATAATCCCATATGGACTTCACTAAACTCCTTGGAGGTGATTCAACGCCATAATTGACACATTTCTCAAAACACCGAGAATGTTTACAACAACACCTAAAATAAATAAATGGTATATACCAAGAAAAAATGTCTGGTTAAAATTTATTTAAAGCTTATATACGGATATTGATTCTTGTTAAAATAGTTTGCTGAATCTGTCAAGGGAGAACTTGTAATGCTAATTTCTATGGCGGTTTACTCACTAAGGTACCAGTTGGTAACTCAACCGTTTGGTAACTCGGGTTACTAACCAGTTACAGACTGATTGGTGACTTGTCTCCTCAAACGAGGCTACTTGTAGCGACGCTACTACTTGATTGATAAATAATCACGACTCCTACCTCCCCACCTCTCTCGATAGCCCCCAATATTCTGAGTTTTGGTGCCTATCAGAGGATCATATAAAAAACGTGGTGTCAGTTGTGGAAGACTGGGGAATTTTCTATACACATGTTAGTGATGTGAAAGTTCGTGCCGCTGTTAATGTAGACCCTAAATACCAAATGCAGGCCTGCAGGTAACGTAGTTATTAGTTATGGTGCACCAATCATATTTTTTTTTCTGATTTTTTTTTGGGTGAAATCAACCACATGGGTCATTGTCACCGTTAAAGGAGAAAAAAAAAACTTAATGGTTGGATTTTATTTGAACAGTATGAATTGAATTTATTGAAATATGCGTTTATTATGGATTAAGAGAATTTTGAAGAAATAATAATTAGTATTTTATATTGACTAAGATTACCACTCTCACGTGAGGCGACGCAGCTTCACAAGGCTACTCGTATACTTTGTTACAATTACATATGTTGTGGAGAGGTCCGGAGAGGATCTATAGCCTCCTAAATTAATGCATGATGTTTGTTATATTTTATTAAATAGTCCGGTTTCCTTCATAAAATTGATTAAATTAGTTATTGCAGTTTTGGTATCACCCAATGTTTCCTCTAATGTTCCTGAAATATCGTGAGTTCTTCTTTCAAGTTCATGATTTCTACACTCCGTCAGTATGTGCTTAACACTTAATACTGTTCCACAGGTGATGAACAAAGTTGGTGATCTTTTGTCAACAAGTGTGAGTGTGTAAGCCTCGTGTGTCCGATTCTGAGGCGTGTAAGAACTACCTCTTCTCTTCTAGCTGCACGTATTGAAGTGTCCCAGGTAGCTGTAGATGCTTTGATTTCTCTTAGCTTGTTTTCTCTAATTTGCCGCCATTCCCTATCCCAGGTAGAGCGAACTTTCTTCTTCATCGAGCAAATTAAATCCTTCCTAGGTACATGATTTATGGTCGAACCTTCTTTAATAGCCAATTTTGCATGAACATCTGCTATTTCGTTCCCTGTTATTCCGCAATGACTTGGTATCCATGTGAATATAACTTGTGTATTATTTTTCTGATAATTATCTAGGGCAGTTCGAAGTTCAACTATGAATAAATGTGTGGAAGCCAGCTTAGATATTGACAATAATGTTGAAAGAGAGTCAGAGAATACATAAAGTTTTGTACCGTTTGGAATAATGATACTTAGTGATTTGAGAATGGCGAGCAACTCAGCAGTATAGATGGAGCATTCATGGTTTAAAGAAAATTTATTAATTCTTGAATCGCAAACTACAGCTGATCCTACACCGTCTTCGGTTTTAGAGCCATCAGTATAAACCCGACTAACTAGTGGAATTCCTTCCGTAATTTTGTTAAATTCTGAGATAAATATGAGCGGGCTGGTGTCTTTTTTTAAATATTTAGTCAGTTTTATGTTTATAAAAGGAACGGGTAGTGTCCAGGGAGGTTTGGTGTAATTAGTCTCTTTAAGAATTAGATTCTTTCGCATTTTGTGGTCAGATAGTACGCTCGCATGACTGCAATATGTATGTCTTTGGTCCATTTCATGCGTTTCTGCGTAGATCTTGGCCTTTGTCTGACAGGAGCGGGAGAAGAATCACTCTCCTCCAAGCTCAAGTGAGAACCTGATTGAGTGCTCAACATAACCGTTTTCGTTGGCCTTGGTCTTACGGGCCGATACGGCATCGGGGCACCCCAATCAATTCCCTCCGGAGCAGCCCTCACTCCAGATTCGTCCGAGGCTTTTTCTTTCCTTTTCACCATTGTTAATGGGTTGAGCATTTTATACCTACTGCCAGGTATAGCACCCAGGGAAGGTGACCCTGGGGTGTGTACTGTAGGTGACCTTATGTCAGTGTAAGTGTTTAGTGCACTGTGTGTGTTATGTTTGCGGTGTACTGTACTCGGGAAGGGGGGTTCGTAAAGCCCCAAGCAACTGTGCGTTTCAGTCGCTCCCTGCCTTTGGATTATTATTATTATTATTATTATTATTATTATTATTATTATAATTAAATTATTATTATCATTACAGTTTTTATAAGTACGTAGTGCATGCTCAGTAGAATTGATCTGTTTGTTTATTTATTGCAAGCAGTATGGAATGCCAAATAATTTATTTTTTTGCATCAGTTTTATTATTTATTATGTTATTTATTGGTACAGAAGAAATATATATTTTTATAAACATTTACTCGGTGAAATAATTTCAATCCCAGAGTCCGTAAAGTAAACAACCTCCAAACAGTGTTGGGCAAAAATTATTCAGAATGATGAATAACGATTAATGAATAAATGTATTATTTTATTCATGAATGAAGAATAATTACTTTTATTCATTATTCGTTATTCTGTGAATGAATTTTATGTTTTATTCACAAATTATTCGAATGATCAATCAGAATAAACATATTTTAGTGAATAATGATAGATTTATTATGATGTTGGCAGCCAGAAATTTGTATATATATGAATGTTTGTGTAGGATTAATCAGTTGAGCACCTAGAAATAAATAATAACGAATGATGAATAATGAATGATGAATAACGAATAATTCCGTGAATAATTCATGATGTACCGTGCAAATAAGATAATTCAGTGAATTATTCATTTTTCACTAAAAATTTATTCGAATAATCATTCGAATAATAATTTATTCGAATAATGCCCAACACTGCCTCCAAAGAGGTTATATACTCATTACAAACGAAAATCTTTCATGTTCAGTAATATTATGGATGTCGTAGGTGAAGTTTCGGAAGATTCAAGTGAAGAGGAAACCATAAAATTAATAGCCATTAGTTGTTGGATACACCTATACCTCGAAAAATCTGGTCAAAATATGTAAATGGGTTAATTTTACGACGTTCCCGACCTCTGCCCACGCATTCCCCGTTTCGTGTTTTCGCGAATAACCAGGAAGGTAGTAATATATAATTACCATTTTTTATTTTATAAAAAAAATATGTTTTTGAACTTCCCCCACCAGCAACATATTGATTTGCTGATCAGCCATCATAATCAAGTCAGTAACTGAACCCCTAGCGACTGGACATGCGAGTCCTACGGCAACCGGTTACTAACGAGTAGTGTAGTGTTCCATTGAATTACGTAGGTACTAAAGTAAACTGGTTAGTAATCAGTTCCTTTTGAGTAGCTCCGTCTGTATACGGATGAAGATTTGGAGAAATATTTTTAAATCTTCTTTCGGGAATGAAGCCTCAACAGCTACATTCCTTCATAAAATGCTAAAACTTGTTGTAAAGCTATTTCATTATTTTTAAAGCGATCTTTTTAGCATAAACATTACGACGTACGTACATATTTCTCGGAAATACTTTAACGATTCATCTAAAGTATGGGGGCTCGTTGAAAAAACAGGGGGAAACTAGAAAGTAAATATTGGCTAAACATATTGAAGTGGAAACTGAAAATCAACATAACGGCACAGGGTTTGTTGATTTTGTCCTACATAACTGACGGAAAAAATATTCTTCTCTCCTGTCAGGAAGCTTAAACTTCCGTCACGGATAACCTAATCTATTACTTGTGCCTATTTAAGAAGCGCAAAAGGCGTTTTTTTCCGAACAAGTACCTGGTCAATAAATGTACATTCGAGCTTATTATGTTTTGCAATACACCATATATATTGTGAAAATGTATGTCGACCACCAGTGTCATTGAAATATGCTTTTAGTTAATCAAGAAAAAAAGGAGAAATCACTTTAAAAAGGCGCTTGACTAAAGAATAAAATATAGCCTCATCAGCTACCTCGTAACTTAACATGTTTCAATGAAGTTTCAATATAGTTTCTTAATAGGAAGTTATATCTAAAAATATTATTGGTAATACTTTAAAATTAGAAGCAATCAACGTGTTCATCATTTTTCCATTGCTACTTTAGAAAGGTTTTTGTCTGTTTTCTTAAGTTTTTGATTTTTTTAATTCGTTATAAAACCCAAGTAAATATTCCAGTAAAACAAGTTTAGTAAATGAGAAACGTGTTTGTGATACTAGAAAAATAATATAAAAATTAATATCACACAAATTCTGCGCATTTTATATTAAATTTTTCTGCCTAATAAAAGTTAATAATAAAAAATACAAATTGTATCCATTGCTCCATTACAGTTTTTGTCTGTTTTCTTAAGTTTTTAATTGCTCGTTGGAGGCCCGGTGGCTGTGAGTGTTAAAGCGTGAGCACTTAACACTCCGAGCTAAGGGTCGAGGGTTCGATTCCCACTATGGGGTGGTGGCTTTTCTTTAGAAAAAAGAAAATAAATCAGATTTATTCTGGCTAGAAAAGGGTGGTAACGTATAAATAACCCGTCCCAAAATTCTCAGTTAATAATAATGGACGTTAAAATTTAAATAAATAATTGCTTGTTTTTCTCTAGCTTTAACACTTAAATAGACATATTTGAGAAAAATGTTGGTGACACTAGTTTTGCTTAAGAATGAGTGAGGAAGGGGGGTGAGTAATTTCTGCTTAGGGATTGATATTGTTACCTCCTAGTATACCTCCTGGTTTCCTTCTAAATATTATTGGAATGGTAGGTATTTATTTATTTTCTCTAGCTTTAACACTAAAATAGACATATTTGAGAAAAATGTTTGTGATACTAGTTTTGCTTAAGAATGAGTGAGGAAGTGGGGTGAGTAATTTCTGCTTTGGGATTCGTTTATTACCTCCTAGTATACTCCTGGTTTTCTTCTAGATATTATGGAATGGTATTTATTTAAAGACAAATGAACAAAATCCATACTTAAGCCTGAACAAAAAGAAAAGAATAAATGAATTAGCAAAGTGAGGAAAAGAAAAGGAATAAAAATATTTTATCCAACACCTAATGGTTGAGTTTGAAAAGGGGGAGAAATGGTTTTTAAATGAGTCATTTGAGAGCCGGAGTAGGGAAGACGCAGAAGGAAACTGTTGGAGATGAGTAAATCCTCATTACTCACGGCTGGGCTCTGGGTTTAAGTAATTGGGGGAGACCGCCGACCCAACAACAAACAAAAACACTTCCCTTTAGTTACTTTTACCACTTTCTTCCCATCTTATTCATATTTATTCCCTTGATCTTTTCTCTATTTTACTTAATTCCAATATTATGACCTCTATTGCTAGATCTTCTCAAAAGGACTATATTCACGAATGCTAAATATATACTTTTTTCAAAAATTGTAACAGATATCGCCTTGAATATGGTTTCGTTCGTTTTACTACGACAGAGAATCTAAAAGAAATGTACCTGGAA
This sequence comes from Gonocerus acuteangulatus, assembly GCA_946811695.1. Classification (NCBI taxonomy): domain Eukaryota; kingdom Metazoa; phylum Arthropoda; class Insecta; order Hemiptera; family Coreidae; genus Gonocerus; species Gonocerus acuteangulatus. The sequence continues at coordinate 97,621,493 of OX328123.1, read as the reverse complement.
ACCAAAAGACGCAAATCCGTTAGCGCGATGATTTTTTTTTCTTTTTCTTTTTTTTTCGCGCGAATTTAGCCTGTAAAATAATGTTCCGGTATGAGCATTCTACTGGTCAACGAACTTGACGTTTGAAATTAGACAAAGTATTTTTGTACCAATGGGTTCTAGAACGTGAAAAGCAACGTCAACAAAGGGTGGCAACCTGTAGATAGCCCGGCGCTAATGGCCACGTTGTAGATACGCCGTAAAAATAAATAAATAAATAAAACAAATAAAATAAATAAAAAAAAGCAACCTCAATCTCATAAGCGGGATTTAACCCTTCGTAGGGGGGTGGGGAGGAACGTGGTAGCAAGATTCGGCTCTTCCATCTACTCTTGTTCACATTATAATTGATATTTTAGCAGGCTCATTTATTAAAACATCAATCGATTTTGGCGATAAAATCTTTGAATATTATATTTTTTATATATTCAAAATCATACGGAGAGCCGTCTCGGGAGAAGTACACCAGATGAGGCTCTCCTCTGTGAAAATAAGAAATATTGTTTTGGTCTCTATTTCATTAGTTTACTGCGTTGGCATAGCGTGGTTCGATAATGATCTTACTCCTAGTGTGAGTTGAAACGCTCACAACAGAGGTTCTAAAAAATATTTTCGTTTCGAAGAGAAAAAGCTACCTACTATTCTTCCATATCATATCTGACTTTTTACGACTATTTACGCACTAAGTCGATTTCCGGCACAGAAAAAAAAAACACTACAATATTTTTATTTTAATTACATCCTCTTCTACAAAACTTAAAGAAAGTTTATTATATTATTTATATTAAGATATCGCCTAGAAAATTGGTTCATACGATTCTCCAGGACAAAATACATGTTAAAATGCACCTTCAAGCCTATTAACGCATAACCGTTACCGTAATGAAAGTATTTTCGTAGATGGTATGAAATGATTACATTCACACACACCTAATGTATATATATATATATATATATATATATATATATATATATATATATGTGTGTATATATATATATAAATATATATGTATATTTATATATATATATATATATAAATATACATGTATATATGTATATATATATATATATATATATATATACACCTATATATTAGCTTATTATATGGCAGGGCTATTCTAAATGTGGTCTAAAGAACTTATCTTTTCGAGAATAATTTATGGTTTTAACGAAGCAGTTCGTCTATTCATCGCTAAAATTGTTAAACTGTTTTAATTATATATTTTCAAAATCAATGCAGTTTTTAGACGAATATCACTATCTCGAAATATTATTGTACGATTAAGAAAGTGATGTAATATATTGTCATAATAAAATGAAAAAGTTAAATTAAAATAAACAGGAACACAATGAAATCCAGCAAACATACACGCACATAAATTTGCAAAGACGGTAAATACATCAATATTGGATATTGTTTACTCATAGACGCTCGCCACATGCAAATAGCAGACCATACTGCATATGATGTAATCCTGCCAATATGCAGGATATATTGACTGACAGTGAACGAAGTGATACCACACATATCCCACGCTACCAACCTAAAGGATATCATCAGTCTATATGCGATTGGCGTCATGAGTGGATACACTCCCCGACAAATTATAGGCCACCCTATATTATTTTAGTTTTTGTCCTTATTTAATGTTATATTTAAGCCAAAGCAAATACATACTGTTCTAATGTCACTGACTTTTGGAAGAGCATGCCGTTAATGAGGCCTGATCCTTCTTGCCTAAGGATTACCAGAAATGTAAATATTTAGGCGCGACAAAAGTATAGGCCACCCACTCAGTTCTTATCTAAATCTTGCTGTAGGGACATCGTCCGGAAGCAAATTGTTGTAAGGGAGGATATCTGACCCTTAGCTAGATCACAAATTTCTCTCGTCTTGGCTGAATAGTTGGAGGCATGACGTAAAATGGCTCGCTGTTCTAGGACCATTGATGCCATGGGCCTACCAATGCTTTTATTTTTATTTTGGTCATAATAATTTTTTTTCTTTTTTTTTAGGCACTTCAACCACTAGGGTCATTGGTGCCTGTATATACTTAAATATGCCAAAGAATGTACTGTTAGAATAAACGAAAATTTAATCAAATCAATATATATTTATTAAGTAAGGTCATAATCATTTCCCAGCCTAAGGAAATTTCTTATGAAATGCCTAATTCTGTTTAAAGTTCAAACGATTTTCGATATTGTCCAATTTTTATCGTTCAATGTTTTTATCCAGCGTTAGTCACTCTCAGACAACACTTTTCCTCTATTTAGTTTCTCTGTTCTATAATCAGGTTTAATTAGACTCGCTGATTGAATTAATGAATGTAATTTTCACTAAAACTGTTCCTAGAGCAAGATTTAGATAAGAACTGAGTGGTTGGCCTATACTTTTGTCGCGCCTAAATATTTACTTTTCAGCTAATCCTTAGGCAAGAAGGATCAGGACTCATTACAGACATGCACTTTCAAAAGTCAGTGACATTAGAACAGTATGTATTTGCTTTAGCTTAAATATAACATTAAATAATGACGAAACTAACATAGTATAGGGTGGCCTATAATGTTGTCGGGTGTATGCACAAGTTTAGCTCACGTGATAGCCCTTAAACTGTTTTAGATGATGGTGTTGAAATTTTAGCAAGGACCATGTTAAATATTCATTAAATATTTAAATAGAATAACCGAAACGTTTTACTGTTGCAGGAAGTCTAATCCAATTACTATATCATAAGAACGAAATAACTATTACAAGAAACAAAATAACACAATGAGGAAGATTCAAAAATTAACTATTATGAATCATTAATATTTTAACTATGCTTTTAATAAGGATTAGTTTTTGTATATTCAATTAAATTACAATGAATCAATTTAATATTTTAGTTATATCTTTTATACTATTACATATTGATATACCTTTATATTATTGAAAACAACATAAATGTAATATTTACTCATAACTGTAATTATGTAAACAAATAATTACATATTATTATTATTTTATAATATCAGTATATTAGAATAACTATAAGGTTAATAATAACTATATTTATTTATGTGTAATATGACTAAGGCAGTGATCTTCAAAGTAAGTAACTTAATAATATCTACTACTTTTTAATTTATTAAATTTTTTGGTTCTATAAATAATCATTTATGCCATACATTATTAAATACTAATTAAAAATTTCTGATTTACCTAATACTTATATGATATATTTTATTTTTTAATAAGAGCACCGACGAACAAACTACTTATCCATTACTTATGCAGATAAAGAAATATATATATATATATATATATATATATATATATATATATATATATATATATATATAAAAAATCCATATTTTAAATTAATTGAGGTTTCACCAATTAAATTGAATCTATCGTTTCTAACTACTCGAACTGAAAATTAGTTAGGAAAAATAGATTTTTTTTGTTGTTTGGGCTTAAGGCGTGTCTACCTCTGAGGTCATTAACCCTAGGAAAAATAGTTTAATCCGATTGCTCAAAAATGGTTACCTATATCGGCCTAAAAATTGTTTCCTTCGACTGGGTACCTAAAATCCTATAAACGTAATTGTAAAGTAAGCAATGTTTATCTTGCGAGTTTTGCAAAAAACAAAAACAATGTTTTGGGGTCACTAACGTCTCAAAATCATCTCGTTTCGATGAAATTTTCCACAAAAATACTTTTTCTAAAACGAAAGGGCATGTGCGTTAGCTGACAGAATCCATTAGCCATAAGATAGTTATTTTCGATTAAAGTAATATCCGTTATCTATTTGCATTGTCATTTTCATTGAGATTTAATTCCAATAGGTATTTAAATTTCATGAACCTTAATAGGTTAGGATCAATATATAAATGTACTACAAAGTTTCCAAGAAAAATAGCAATACGCTTAGGAAAAAAATATTTCAAGTTTTTATTTTAAGTTTTTTTGAAGCACGCTAAGAGGACGACGTTCCGGATTTTCATTTAAAAAATGGGAGGTTTGGTGGATCTTCAATCACTCAATGGAAGTCATCAAATGAATTCTAATTTCCCCACCATGGTTGGAAGCGATGGAAAAAGGAAAATAAACAAGAAGAGTAATAGAGATGGAAAATAAGTATCATTTCTCATCGAAGTGTGTCGGTTAACGTCATTTGGAAAATGAAAATTTAAATGGCTCCGAAGAGATTAATATCAAGTTTCAGTGACAGTGATGAATGAGTTTGTACACGAATGCCGTTAAGCATTTTTCTTTGTAATCGTCTTTCACCATAAGCTCCATTCATACTGAACGCCTCCAAAGTCTGAGTTAAATTATTTTTATTTCTTCTTCTTGTTATCCTTTTTGTTAAAAAGTATTTCGAGTAACTCATTGTTTCTATTTATACATAAAACAATAGTCTTTCGAAAAAAGAATATAGTCATTTAGGGCCTCCTGTTGTCTAGTCGCTAACATGTTGGACTCATGTGGGATAGATATGGGTTCGGATGAAACCTGTGACCACCTGACTATTTTCAGCGTTTGGCTCGCAGGAAAAATGTCTGGTCCACCATGGATGTTTAGGCAGGGTGGCTACCTGAAAATAGCCAGGAGCTAATGACCAATAAGTCGATAGCCATAGAAAAAAACAATTAACAAATAAATAAAAAGACAAAAGTAAAATATAAATATATCAGAGTGAGACCATTTTTTACGCATGGATTTGAAGAGATAATGTTTAGCGTCCATCTATTCAGAAGCGAAATTGGTTACTGAACAGCACAGATATAAAAAAAGTCTAAATGTAAAACATGAATTTTAGATGAATTATTAAAACTTAGAATAACTACAATAAATAAAAATCAATACCCCAGAACAAATGTTGACAAATGTCAACAGTAAACAACCACGTGGTTTTTGTAAGGAAGAAACAAAGGTAAGCAAAATGCTTTACATAGCAAATAAAAAGTTCTGTATAAACGATTTGTATTTCGGTAATTCTATTTTGAAATAGTAATTGCATTTTTTCCTAAATTCTGCCAGTTTTCAAAAAACAAAATTACAGTTAATTTAGGATTTGATATTTCATAGGAAAGGTTATTAAATAAGAAAGTGGTGGCAATATTATTTTTATCCATTTTAGATTTCCTATTTTCTTTTCTGTTTCCACGATTCATTGTCAGTGACAGTTCATATATTAAGTGTTGCTTTCATATTGTAAATTTGATGCTTTTTACAATAATATATTAAAGACATTACAGCTATTTACTCGATGAGAAAATTAAATCATAACTAAATCAGAAAAGTAGCAATTTTTGTTAGTGCAGTAAAATTATATAGAAAATACGTCTTAAAATAAATAGTATACTATCAGTATGCGCTTCAAACGTAGATAGGCACTCTCTGTTAATTATAAATTGGCACAAACAATTTCTTTCAATTTTTTAACAGGGCATTCTATGACGCAGCTTCATACAAAGAGCTTTACTACAGAAAATAAATAAATCTAAGTGATGGAGATGAGATGTTTGATTTTCCTGTGAGATATACATATCGCACTAGTATTTCTAAAGTGACACAACTAAAAAAAAAAAAGAAAAAAAAAAAAAAGAAAAACTCAACTGAGTCATTCTTTCCTATGTTGAGGGTATAGGATTCCTTTTAAGTCAAGGAATCCCTCCACACAGGAGGGGACCTGACACAGGTGCCCTCTGGTGTCTGAAGCTTGGTACATAAAGTTTTGTTGGTTGATAAAGAGATATATTTCATAGCTATAAATGAAAAACGGCGATTTGTGAGTTGTGTAACTTTAGAAATACTAGTGCGATATGTATTGTACATATACACAAATTCCTCAATTTCAAATATTTTATTTTGAAAATAAAATCGGCATGCAGGAATTCCACTATTCACATATAAAAGTGGCGAAAGTAATAAAACGATGCTTCTAAAACTGATTTATTCTACTGCTTCTAAGTTATGAGATTGGTGTGAATTGGGCGAAAAGGGGCGACAGGCATAAATCTTCGACGGATTGACACCCTGGATATATGTGTATAGGGACGTCATCGGTTGCATTAGCTGTGATGCACGACCCAATCTCTCACTCAAGCCAGTATTTATCCTTACGGGGCGGTATTTTATCCTATACTAATATCATCATTTCATAAATAAGTACAAAAATGTACAATTCTTTAAAGTATTGATTACAGCTAATGAACGCAGCTCTTCGAATATGTTTACACCATTTAAAAAAACGATCAGCATCTATCTTTGATACTAATCAATTTAGGCATTTTACATATATAAAATAGTATGTTGTCTTGTATTTAATTAAACTGATACATTGAAAAAAGAAGTTCTTCTATTTCTAATTCACTCACACTTTTAGTTTATTGTAAGTGGATTCGATTGTCAAAATGTCTCAAATTACATTAATTTGATTAATTTGGCAAGGAGGAAGGCCCGAAAATTATAATTAACATTGTAAATTAATTTAATTTGGCTAATTCTATACGTTTCACACACGATAAAAAAAGAATACAGCAGTATGTGAAAAATGTAAATGATAATAGATAATAACAATGCTATATGTAATTCTTGTATAAAGTATAAACGTGCATCCTACAAATGTAGAAGTTCTAGGAGAAAAAAAAAATAACTAAGCATAAATCAAATAAAACATTCTTCACATTATATAACAACAGAAGAAAAATTCAACGAAATAATATTTCAATTTGACAGAAGAAAATGATCTCACTCTTGAAGGAGAAGGCTCGTTAATCTAATCAGAATGAACTAGTGGTGTAGTTCGGCTCCTGAAGAGGTGTCAATAAAGGGTTGGATGCATGTTGAGATTGCTTTAAACAAACGGCTTGACAGAATTAAATATATTCTTATTGATGTTCCGTTCGCCTATCCATATAATATTGTTATTCCAGAGAAGTCCCACTTCAATGGTCGAAAAAAACTTGATCCTCGACTAAAAAATAAAAAAATCCGCATGGGAGAAACAGGACTAAGGCCCTCTATTTCGAAATTTCAACTGTAGATATGAAAGACGGAATAAAAACAAGTTATAAAAACATTTTTATAAAAACTAAAGATAGAACGGGCGAGAAATTCATTTTTAAAAATATTTGAAATAGGAATATGAACTAAATGTGCTGCCACTGAAGATTTGTGTTAAATATTATGATAACGCTTGATTTTGCGCATACATGTTATACAGATTCAACTCTCATCTAAGACAAATTATTAATAACTTAATTTATTAGAGTCCCCCAGCTTTTTGGGTGTTATTTTATACTGGTTTTATAATTTTAAATTCAGTTGCAGTTAGAGAAAAATAATAAAATAAAATAATTTAAAAACATATATTTCAGATAACTGAACATTAATAGTATATTTATTTATTTTCTAGATAAATCCTCAAATGATAATAAACTGTGTTTCATATATTTAATTAAATTTAAAGACTACGTTAAGTTTCTTCAGATGTTGAAGTATTGAGTCGATGTATGCGCTGCCTGGTGATAGTATTTCCGTTTTTTTTTTGTTTTGTTTATTCACGGCGCATCTGCATCTAAGCAATAAGTGCCGGGCTATCTATAGGTTGCCTTTCTTCCTAAATAATCATGGAGTATCTGGGAATTCCTTCAGTGGGTCCATAGATGAATGAGCATCAGTTGCAGCAGTTGGGACTCGAACCCACATCTACCGTGTCAGAAGTCAAGCAGAGCGGGATTTGTAATCAAACATTAACTATTGCCAATTTAAATCGCTGTATACCCTGTCATTTCAAAAGTAGTTTCAAATGCGCCAGCTTTCTTATTCTTAAGATGCTTGTAATCTATATTTCTCGAACCAAACGCAGAGGAAATCCTGACATTAATAAAATTTCCTATATTTAAATTTTTTTAAGTTAAAAATTACTTTTTTTTTTAAATATTAATAAAGTCATTAGGAAACTATGTTGGAGAGGAAAATGAAGTAGGTCAAAACTAAATTAATAATTTCCTGAAAAGTTTTGCTAGCCTGTTGAGTGGAGAAACGATTTTTGCTTAAGCTTTAAAACGAGTTTCGGAACTTCTTACTTTATAACGAAGACTTCTTAATTGACCACATAAAAATTTTGTCGTCCTGGAAAGGTTGAAACTTTTCTAATTATCACTTCCACCCAGTAAATCCTTGACCGTAAAATTTAAACCAGCTGTTGTTCATGAAATATAAGCAAACGATAGTTCTTTCTGAATTAAAGACAAACAAATTCATCTATACAAAAAACCGGTTGTAAATTCATTTTCAGTCGGCAATGTCGAATCCAATGTCAAACTAAATGAAATATTTCGAAAAACCCCCATTATGAACTCCTGAGTGGATGTGAAAGATTAGTCCTCATGAAATCCTAAACCAAGTTGAAGAAACTTAATTTGGAAATAAGGAAATCGTTTAGTGTCCAGGAATATCCGCAGACCGGAGCACTGCAGCTCCTATATTTTTGCGTTAATATGCTTGGAAATCAATTTTTAAAGGGAGATGTCCCATTCAAGGTGATATCCTTAATTCTATTAGGGAAAACCTCCCCCCCCCCAAAAAAAAAACAACAAAAACAAAAACAAAACAAAACTTGCTGCAATAACTCCGCAATAACGCCAAATGAACTTTTCTCCAAGGTTTAACATTTATGCAGACCGACACATACCGTTTTGTTTACATTTTTAACTTTAACTTAATTTATTTATTCTGTTTCATTTTCTGTTTTTTTTTTTAATATTTTACTTAGGTTAGTATTTTACTGGCATGGAATTACAAATATCACTATGTGCAGCATTTAACGCAAAAATAGTAAATCGATCCAATTCACCAACGTTGTGGTACATCGCAAAAATAAAATAATAATAATAATAATAAAACATTTGGAAAATATAAAGAATTGAAAATAAATTAATTTTTAAGACACGAGCAGTTTAGTAATTTGCGAATCAGCACTGATCGCTTTGAAATTAAACATTTAAATCCTGATTAGACTTTGAAAAAATCAAAATATATTTTTAAATAATTTAAAAATCATATTATTTCAATTAATCTCATTATTGAATTAACATAAATTTACGTTTAAAAGATGTGTCAGTCTGATATTTTCCAAGTCTAATCAGGATTTGAATGTTTAATGTCAACGATATCAGTGCTGATATATATCAGTTAGATGAAAAACAAAATATCATTTTATGTTCAATTGTAAAAGGTCGTGAATTATTTACACGTAATTTAATAAACAAGGGAAACAAAGAACAAATATCTGACTAGACAAAATTGTTCCTAATTTTATTAGCTGCCTTTAATACAGAAATGCATTGAAATCGGTTAACATTAATCATGGGCGTATGATTGATTTGATGGTAAAAGCTTGTCGTAAAACCCTTAAAAATAAATAAAATAAAATCACTTAGTTCATAAAAAATATTTTATTTTACGTGTAACAGCGTTTTAGTTGCCTAAAACTATTCCAAGCTCTAAATTTTTAGTATTCCATACCCCGGAAATGGTCTCAGCCCCACCAGAAATGTTTCCAGCCCCTCCCGAAATTATTTTCTATATACGCTCATGACATTAATAGGCTGTAGCCTTTTTTGAAACACGAAATGTCGTTATGGAGGCCCGCCGGAAAGGTGCATGAGCTCTAATACCAACAAACAAAACTGAGTTGCGAGTTGAGATTTGACAACTGAGTTATAACTTTGAATGGAATAAATATTAGAAAATAGGAAGAGCCTTGTTATTGATTTTGTAACAACTTGTATTACAAGGTTGTAGGGACCTCCCGTAGTCTAGTGGCTAGCGCCTTAGATTCATAAGCGGGAGACGGTGGGTTCGACCCCCCCCCCCCAAAAAAATCCCAGTTGGGATTCGCATTCGTGAATCTTCGGATTGCCTAGAGTTTCTTGCGTTATCCACTGGGCCACCCAGGTCGTGTCAATAAAACGTAGTTTTTTACGAGTTTTTATGAAATAATAAGATATCTCCATGACATGGTGCTCCATCATAAGGGAAGATGGAGAAATTTCGCCCCAAAAAGTAACAGAAGAAATGGTTTTGTTTATCCCAAGTTTTCTGCTGGATATATTACCGATCCGAATACAAAGGCCCTTATATTACAAGGAAGCAATATAAGAATGCTCTTGAATATGAATAGATAGGTGTAGCTGAGAGAGGATATGAGAAAGGAGAGAGAGGGATCAAAGGGAACCGCGGCTACCATAATAGAACCGCACATGAGGGAGTTGTGCTGAAAACTGAGGAACAAACTCCTGAGTCTAGGAGGCCATAACTAGAAGGCTGTCCTCTCCTTGACTATATTAGCAAAGTTAGGCCAACACTACAGCAGTTATGGCCATTCACCAATTACCACCAGGGCCCTCTCTCTCAATCTCTCTCTCTTATCTTACAAGGAGAGAAGTGGGCCAACTTATTCTCTCCTATAATATTGTTGGCCTTTGTTCATCAACTTCAAAATAGGTTCCTTTTAATTAAAACAAAACGTTTGTGTGTTTCCTTCCGCCCCTTTAGGAAGGAAAGCCCGCATAGGCTTGGCTATCTTAGATTTAGCCTGCGCATCGACCTAAAATATCTCACGAATTAAAGGGTCTTTTAAATTTCGACACACACACATAGGCATATTTTTTTTTTTTGTGTATTCCTTACAACAATATTTTTTACAGCAATTTGCTTACATAAAAAAGGTATTAAGTGATTATTATTATTACACGGTAATAAAACATAATTCTTATTAATTTTAAATATTAATACTAATACAGTTAGCTCATAATTACATTTTTAAATCTTTATAATCATAATTATGTAAATGAAATATGTAAATCTTATTCGTGGCTGTTTTATTTTGAATAATAAATAAGATCTGCTAATATTTTGTAATAAAATACTGTCTATAGAAAAATATCGTTTATTTTAATAACTTAATATTTTAGAACACTGGGATGAGTGTACGAAGGCACAGAAAAAATCGTTGGAAGCAGTAAAACGCACGTTGCAAGATTTACAAAAGAACCAAAACCGGTTTAGAGGTGCAATGATGTTATGGGACGGGGATTTTCGTCAAACATAACCAGCAATACCTTGATCAACGTCAGACAACTATATTATTAAAGTCCTCTAGTTTTTGAAAATACGTTAAAACGCTCACATTTAATATGATCATTGCAGAACGTAGTCCAGTCTCCTAAGACATCCAGGTCGCAAAAAAACGCGTAACGCTGATTTTTTGGGGTGTTGTTCGGGACCACCTAGTGTGTACCAAATTTGTCAGCTTCGAAAGACTTGTGCTAACTGCGCAACAGTCGAAAAACATTAAAATTTTTGGAAATTGTTTTGTAGTTTACTTATAGGTCCTAAACCGTGCATCCTACAACAATTTGTATTCTTTGCTCTTTAAAAGTAGATAAAATTTAAAAACTTGTGGTGCTAAAACAAACTTTTTAGGTTGAATAACTTCCGAGATACAGCTGTTCAAAGCTTGGCTACTTTTCCCAAAAAGTGCAACATTTTACTATCAGGCGTGTTTGGAGGGATATGCAGGCTGGAATAATCATCTTACAAAATACTTCTGAGAGTGAAAGTCATAGTAAATTTTATTAGCTACAATTGAAGCGCAGTTTGAAATCTATAGGCCCAGTGGGTGTCTAGTTATCTTTAAAAACCAAACAAAGTACTTGTTTGGACGGGCTGAGCCTGGCGAATAGTACGAACCATTACAGCCATTTTTAAAACATTTTTTCCTAAGTTTTATAACTTTTTGAGTGGACTGGGGGGTTGAGGAAGGGGCAGATGGGGGGGGGGGGGTAGGTATTACTGGTGAAATGGGGGGGGGTCAAAAAACCCACCAGCCTGGCGAATAGTATGTCGTAGTAGTAACATGGGGGGTCAAAAATATCGAGCAGTGGTATTATTAATTGCAACAGGCGCTCAATAATATTGCGGTTCCACTATCAATGTAATTACTGCACTATTTTAAACTTATTATTTTCAACTCTTTGACGTGATGTGAATGAACTTTCAAATTCAAAATAAGATAGCCCTTGAATTGATGACATATAAATAGATTGATTGCATCAGTAACCAAGATGATGTTGTCAAGTATTCAAGGGAATTCCTAAATTCCTTGGAATTGTACCTCATAATCTACAATTAAAAATCGGATCAGTAGTAATTGTGTTTAGACATATAAACCAGCCACGTCTTTGTAATGGCACCCGACTTGCGGTGAAAAATTAATGATCAACGTCATCGAAGCCAGAATTTTGAAAAGGAAGTACAAGACGGTCTGATTATATAGATTCCTTTGATTCCATTTGAATTAAAACGGTTACAATTTTCAGTGCGAAGAGCATTTGCAATGTTGATAAATAAGTGTTTTTCGCTGAGTGTTTTGGAATCAATCTTAAAAATCCATGGTTTTCACATGGTCGGTTATACGTCGCATGTTCCCGAGTCGGAATACGAACAAAACTATTGATATACCTATCAGAAAACAAAACGAAGAATGTTGTGTAACATAAAGCACACGAATAACAAATATTGTTTTTGAATAATTATTTTTTTAAATTAATTAGAAGTCTATACATATCGCAAAATGTATATTTATATATCGTCCGTATGTTTGGATATGTGTATTAACCGGTAGGAACCTCCCATTGCTGTTATAGTTGTTTTACTCGCCGAAATCGCATAATAGTAATCGTAGCGTTTTTGACTTTTCGTCATTGGACGTAAATTTTACAAACAACATTAGTTTTCGATTATTGCAAAATCATGGTGAGTCAAAAGCGAGGCTTGAAAATCAACCCGAAACGTTGGCAAAATAGAAAATCGTTTCTTTTAAATAAAAAAATATAGTTTTATTCAAATATTACACCCAACCCCTGACTATCTCCATTTTGATAAATTTCAAAAGGGATTTTTAGTTATAAACGTTTTTTAGACGTAAGAGAAGAGTTAGTGGGGGGGGGGGCTAGAACGTGAGGAATAACTGTAAGGAGGGTTGTAGTTAACTGAACGGGATCGTGGAAAGAAAAATGAGATTTGAACAGCCTTTCAATTTGTAGCTTGTCTCGAGAGGCGGGCTCAGGTGGCGCAGTCTTGTTTACCTAGCCTACCACTGACAAATTCCTCGACCAGCTAGGGACTTCACTAGACCCAGGGGTATCGTCCGTCCGACAGATCCCTACATCCAACCAGTCGATGGCTCTTCGTATTTAGGCACAACTTACAAGCAACTGCTTCTTTTGGGATGTTGGAAGCAAGAGAACATCTAATATGTATACCGTCTTTTTTTTAAAAGCTCCGCAAGGAAGGCCGTCCGGTCTAATTTTAACAATAACAATTAAATGTTCCTGGAATCAAGTAGTTTTGATCTTTTAAAAATGTGAATATATCATTAATGATGGGACTGCAGTCTGCCCTGTAAGCAAAAAGGTAATTTTACGTATTCTCTTACTTTTCATTCCTATATTCCGCCAGTCAGTCTAACGTAATACGTGGGTTGTTCTTCCATTGTCATTTAATATGAGTGAGTTAGTAAAATGTGACCGTAATCTGCCTAAGTATAGCCTCTTCTCGCCTAGAAGTGCGCCTACTTGAATTCCAGTTCTAGACAGTAGGTACTTTTAATTTCTCTTTGTCAGTTGTTTAGTACGTTCGTCCAGTATTCTTGCCATGATTGTTGTACAGTATAGGTATAATTCACCTGTACTGCACAATAAACCGCATAGGTAAAATTTGAGACCGAATGACTGAATTTAGTCAAATGAAGTTTGCATATGAAAATATGAATTACTAGCTGTTACCCAGTGTGCCATGCTACACCTACTTTCTGTCTATGACTCTCCCCGTATCAAGATCTACTTGATACCTAGTTGTCTATACCCAGTTACGAAAATCGGTTAAACGATGTGAATTTGTTTTAGTTCATAATGATACCGGCAGAGGCCAGCACAACAGCAATTCATCTAACAGCCGACAAAGGCCAGTAGTAGATTTGTATAAAGAACAAACAAACAAATAAATAAATAAACAGAAAAACAGACACTTGATTTATATATATATATATATATATATATATATATATATATATATATATATATATATATATATAAATCATATAGCAGATAGATATGTTACGATTAGGGTTGTTTAGTTGGTGACGGTTCATCATACTGGTTAGGAGCGAATATCAACAAGGCAAAAATATTGTAAAATCAACAAATATAAATAATCAAACGATCCAACAAAGGACCCCGCCCTTTCCTAATGGAAAATGGCTTTCGGTCAAATTGAATGAAACTATGCTCATTGGATAAAGAAAGTCTTTCTGAACAAAAGTCTCCATGGGCACAAAACCCGAAAGTTAAAACTTTTGGTACTTTTGGGTATCCGAAGTTTTCCATTTTTAATTTTTGCAAAATCTCGAGATCTCTGCTTGAAAGGTTTCACAATCCATTTGGCCAGCAAAAAAATACGTATAAATTATTTTTTGAAGACCTTTCGAACGACACCACATTTGACACTCCTACCCCCCCCCCCCCCCCCCCCTCCACCCACGGGGGCGGGGGAAGCTTTTTTTTTTTTTTTGCAATAATCGTCTATCCATTATCATTTGAAGATCTTTTTGACTGCAATACACTGAAGCCTTGCCTCACACCCTTACCCCTCCCCTAACCCCTTGGGATATGCTCGTCATCATCATAACATCAAATATCCGACTTCTTGCTTTCTGAATCGTACTTTAGATGCAGCTGATCGTTAGCAAACGAAAAGTCAAAACAGTTGACAGTAGTCTAAGAGACAAAAAGCGGCCCTTTTCAGGGCTACTAATGTTAAAGTCTGCTAACAGAACACTTTTTTAGCGAAAAATGGCCTTTTTTTCAAAAATATTAGCTAGAGGTGGGGTGGGGGTTGGGGTGGGGTTGGGGTAAGGGTGTGAGACAAGGCTTCAGTGTATTGCCTTCGAAAAAATCTTCAAATGATAATGGATAGACGATTATTGCAAAAAACGCTTCCCCCCCACCCCCGTGTGTGGGGGCGGGGGCGGGGGTAGGAGTGTCAAATGTGGTGTCGTTCAAAAGGTCTTCGAAAAATAATTGATACGTATTTTTTTTTAGTGGCCAAAAGGCTTGGGAAACCTTTCAACCACAGATCTCGAGATTTTGCAAAAATTAAAAATGGAAAACTTCGGATACCCAAAAGTACCAAAAGTTTTAACTTTTTGGTTTTGTGCCCATGGAGACTTTTGTTCAGAAAGACTTTCTCTATACAACAAGCATAGTTTCGTTCAATTTGACCGAAAGCCATTTTCCATTAGGAAAGGGCGGGGTCCTTTGTATACAACATGTGGAGTATGATAAATAAACTAAAAAAACTCCACAGTCATTAAAAACAAGAATATAAACGTTTTATATAATAAAATCTAAAAATGACTAAACATAATTTAATGATCAATATTTTTTTTACATTTTTCGAAGGCTCCTCTGTTATGATGAGGTATTCTGAGTCCTAACAGCCATTATAAAAATTATAGTATTATGTGGATGATGATAGTTTTTATGTATGCTTATTTCATTAAATTATCAAGTATTGATCATCTGAGATGAACTGAATATACAAATGGTAATAAGCTTTAATTGTCAATAACTCTAAACAAAGTTAAAATAAATCGTAACGCTTACGTTTTTGCGTTACTAGGCTTCCAGGTACACGATTTATAAGTAATTGGTGAGAAATTTTATGAAAAGTATCCTAGAACAGTTATTGAGGAAAATGAGAAACCTAGAATATTCTTGGGATTTTTGGTAATATTCTTATACATCATGAAGCCGGTTCGGAAAAAGTAGTAAATGTTTTCAATATATCAAGCCATCTAGTGTTTACACTTGATATGTTGCAATTTTAAAACGTTTTGCTATTCACTGGGTTACTGAGAGAATAAAAGAAGCTTGAATTATGTACATCAGAAACTTATTTTCATTTAATAAAAATTAATGATATATTTTCCTGTACTTAATTAATTGAGAGGATGTAGTTGTGAAACGGTTCCCGCTTGAAAATGGTCTCTCACATAGACATTATTTTAGCTATTGCCGCCGAGAGAATTGTATTTTTGTTTTGTTTTTCTACTGACGCGAGACCCTTTACTCGATGGAGACTCCTGGAAATGAAAAGCCAGGAAGTTGGGGGGCGCACGCAACTTGGGGAGCAGGGCCATTATAACAAGAGACTCGCAGCTCATCACCAGCACGGAATCCAGGTAGAATTTATCTGCCTAGGTCATGAAACTTTTCTTATTTGTCTTGGAGTCAGCATTCAATGGCTAGGTGTGAATAACGCCTTTTAGACTATCTCCATTAACTCCAACTAAACAACTTTTAATATTGGGAGATAATCTTATATTTTCGGGAGGGCTTGTAGAAAGGTAAGTAGTAGTATGTAAATGTAGAAAGGTAAGCAGTAAGTAGTATGTAAATGTAGAAAGGTAAGCAGTAGTATGTAAATGTAGAAAGGTAAGTAGTAGTATGTAAATGTAGAAAGGTAAGCAGTAGTATGTAAATGTAGAAAGGTAAGCAGTAGTATGTAAATGTAGAAAGGTAAGCAGTAGTGTGTAAATGTAGAAAGGTAAGTAGTAGTATGTAAATGTAGAAAGGTAAGCAGTAGTATGTAAATGTAGAAAGGTAAGCAGTAGTATGTAAATGTAGAAAGGTAAGTAGTAGTATGTAAATGTAGAAAGGTAAGCAGTAGTATGTAAATGTAGAAAGGTAAGCAGTAGTATGTAAATGTAGAAAGGTAAGCAGTAGTATGTAAATGTAGAAAGGTAAGTAGTAGTATGTAAATGTAGAAAGGTAAGTAGTAGTATGTAAATGTAGAAAGGTAAGCAGTAGTATGTAATTGTAGAAAGGCAAGCAGTAGTATGTAAATGTAGAAAGGTAAGCAGTAGTATGTACATGTAGAAAGGTAAGCAGTAGTATGTAAATGTAGAAAGGTAAGCAGTAGTATGTAAATGTAGAAAGGTAAGCAGTAGTATGTAGTGGTATGTCCTTTTCCTACACTAGAAGTATATCAGACCTTCATATTTTTACTAAATCCCCAATTGGTTTCAACCATAAATATATTTTGAAAATGTAAATATATTGGATACGTCTAGAAAAGGGAAATCGTAGAATGCCCTGTTGTATTGAAAATATGTGTAAGAAGTTGTGAACAGCAGATGTTATGAAACATTTTAAAATAAACCG
Source organism: Gonocerus acuteangulatus (assembly GCA_946811695.1). NCBI lineage: Eukaryota > Metazoa > Arthropoda > Insecta > Hemiptera > Coreidae > Gonocerus > Gonocerus acuteangulatus. The sequence goes on along the minus strand of OX328123.1, from coordinate 97,604,167 downwards.
AAGGAGCCTAGAAACGAGTAGAATAATAAAAAAATAGTTTAATACAACTTATTTGACCAAAAAGGACAAAAAAAGAACTATATACTTTATATAAAAACTCTTGTAGATAAACTTAACACATCAAATGGAAACTTATTCACATAATTAACTTCCAGTATTTAGCAAATTAGGAAGAAAAAGTAGGGGTTTATAAAACATATAAATGTTAAGTTTGGCTTTTCAACTAAGCATTTTATATAGTATTCCGAACTAATGAGAATGATGTATACCGAAACACAATCAAATCCAAGAAATTTGCAATAGCTAAGTATTTGCCGGAATGTTTATTTCATTAAATGTTTAGAAATAATTGAGTCAGTTGAAATTAATAATAATAAATTACCAAGGCGCTAATGGCCAAGATGTAGATGCGCCGTAAAAAAAAAAAAAAAAAAAAAAAAAAAAAAAAAAAAAAAAAAAAAAAAAAAAAAAAAAAAATAAATTACCAACTTAATATCCCACTTTTAAGTGGCAGAAGTCTGAAATATCATATTGAAAACGAAGTCACGGGATGGTTGGGATACGGCTAGGAGAAAAAAAACGTCAGACCTTCAGGCAGAAATATATATTGGACGTTTCCGCTGCACTTTAGCAGCCTTCTTCAGCTAAAAAAGAATATACACAAATTACAAGTAAGAATAATCAGACAGTAAGCAGCTTTTTTAAAACATCATGACAATAAATTTTGAACCAATCTTATTTTTAAAAAATGAACATTAGGTAGATAGGTAGTTATTATACAAAACGTGGTTGTAGGTAAATATGACTATTAACAAAGGTGCAAAGGTAAACAAAATGAAGAAAGACATAAGCCATCAGTAAACAGAAAAAACTGGCCGCATGAGCACACAGGTAACATTATTAACATTTTATATTATAAGGAAAAACAATGTATTCTATAAGTGAAAATATAGTTTTTCTTCTGATCATTCTTACTAGTAATTTGTGTATGTTTATTTTTAGCTGAAGAGTCTGCCAAAATGCAGTCGAAACGTCCAATATAAATTTCTGCCTGAAGATGTGACGTTTTCTTTTCTCCTAGCCGAATCCCAGCGTCCCTCGACTTCTTATCACCCCAACGGCTAACTGTCTACATCTCCATCATATTGAATATTTAAATAAAATTCATATCCTCATAAACATATGGAAATAAATTTTCAATTTATAGCTTACACCAAACTAATAATTTTGTGTAATTGTTGACGGTCAACAATGCCGAAGAAATGTAGCTATTTAGGTTGTACTCATGGCAGAACTTGGAACAATTTATTCCTCCGTTAAAATTTAGGTTTGTGTTTTTTAAGCTGAGGTAATACGCTGGTTATGATAAAAAAAAAAAAAATAAATCAATGTTCTCCTTCTTACAAGGTCCTCTCCATACATCCGTTTGCTCCAAGCCATTGCTGGAATGAATGCATTCAACGTAGCGCTACAACACTGCCTGCGAATCTTAACTGTTTCGTTAATTTTTAACTTCTTTTCTAGTTGGCTGAATTCAAAGCTAGTTCTTCTCTTCCATTCCGTTTTTTTACATCTACAGAGGAATAGGTCATTTCTGATTTCCATATCTCTTGCATTGGTATTCGTAGTCGACAACTAGAGCCTTCCAGAACATTGATGTTACTTTTAGAAAGGAACCTGCTTTAGGAAACCTTAAGACCCTTAAAAAAAAAAAACAAAAAAAAAAAGTATAGTTAAAATGTGTTTATTTACGCCTGACGCTTCGGCTTGCTTTACCAGCCTTCTTGAGGGCTGTAAAAACATATATGGCTAATTTGGTCAATCGTTTTTAATCCTACCGGCTTATTTTTAAATATTCCATTTACGCGGCTGCTTTTGTTGCATTGGCCATAATAATGATAATAACATACTCTAAAATCATGATGATTAGATAGTTAGCCGTCGAGGTGATAAGTAAAGATGGAATGGTTGGGATTCGGCTAAATAAACCTCAATATGATTTTGTTTTAAAAAATCTATATTTCGGACGTTTCGGCTACTCATTGGTAGCCTTCGTCAGCTAAAATGACAAAAAAAGAAATTAATACAAAAAAAAAAAAAAAAAAAAAAATATGATTGTGATAGGTAACAGAGCTATAGATACAATTAACTTATAAAAGAACATATCGTCTTAAATTCTTAGAATGAAAAAGTGAATAGGTACAATAATTGATTTTAATAGTAATTAGTAACTTTAATTGATTTTACAAAGAAATAAGAAGCTACATACCAATGACAAATATAGTAGCTAATAGTAACATTAATTAATTTTATAAAGAAATAAGATACTACATACCAATAGAAATGCCGAGCGGCAGAGGAAGACCAAGGTTGGCAATTAAGTAACCATTGTAGAGTGTCTAAGGAGAAAAAGAAATCTACTGGGGTATAAGTAAGTGGAAACAGCAGGTGGTGGGGGAAATGTCGGTAAGGATCAAAAAGCATGTTTATGACATGTCGGTAAGGATCAAAAGGCATGTTTATGACATAGGTAACAGACATACTTACCTGTTTCAATTCCTTTTACCCTAGGCTTCAATTTACAGTCGAAATAGAACAGGACAGACAGCTCCCATACTTGGACATCTTACTAATTAGACAGACTGACGGTACTATTATTACTGACTGGTACACCAAACCCACGTACTCGGGACGGTTACTTAATTTTCATTCATCCCATCCTTACCACCTCAAGATTAATGTAGCCAGAAATCTCCTCCGCCGAGTCCTCTCTCTATCCCATGCTTCCTTCCACAATAAAAATATTAATACCGCCTCAGATATATTGGCACGCAACCAATTTCCCCCCAACCTCATAAAATCCCTTGTTAAAATAGCAAAATCCCAACCTCCCAACATTGTCTCTCCCAATTCTTCCCTAACTCCCAGTTACCAAATGTTCCGATCTCTACCATTTACACCTGGACTGACTGATAAACTTACAAAGACAATAAAAAAATCCTACCCTTCCCTAAATTTTGGTTTGAAAACTACCAACAAACTCAAAACCCTCTATACCAATCTCAAAGATCCCATCCCTTTTGAACAGACCACCCGTTGTGTTTACAAAGTCCCTTGTCAAACCCCTTCCTGTAATGGTGTATACATAGCAGAAACCATAAATGGCATTCACTCACGTCTTACACAACATAAACGAACCATCATTAATAAAGAAATAGATAAATCTGCACTTGCAAAACACGCCATTACACAAAAACACACTTTTAACTTCGACGACACGAAAATTCTTGCTACACAACGAAACAAAAAAAGACTACAGATCTGGGAATGTGTACACATAAACTTAAACAAAAACAATATAAACTACAAAACTGACCAACAAGGCATTTCTCCTATGTACGCTAATATTTTCCAAATACTCTCCCGACCTCCCACCTAGATTTTTACCATGCCCCTTGGGTATCCTTCCATTAACACCTTTTTCTCCTTTCCTGTCATAAATATGTCATAAACATGCCTTTTGATTCTTACCAACATGTCATAAACATGCTTTTTGATCCTTACCGACATTTCCCCCACCACCTGCTGTTTCCACTTACTTATACCCCAGTAGATTTCTTTTTCTCCTTAGACACTCTACAATGGTTACTTAATTGCCAACCTTGGTCTTCCTCTGCCGCTCGGCATTTCTATTGGTATGTAGTATCTTATTTCTTTATAAAATTAATTAATGTTACTATTAGCTACTATATTTGTCATTGGTATGTAGCTTCTTATTTCTTTGTAAAATCAATTAAAGTTACTAATTACTATTAAAATCAATTATTGTACCTATTCACTTTAAGAATTTAAGACGATATGTTCTTTTATAAGTTAATTGTATCTATAGCTCTGTTACCTATCACAATCATATTTTTTTTTTTTTTTTTTTTTTTTTTGTATTAATTTCTTTTTTTGTCATTTTAGCTGACGAAGGCTACCAATGAGTAGCCGAAACGTCCGAAATATAGATTTTTTAAAACAAAGTCATATTGAGATTTATTTAGCCGAATCCCAACCATTCCATCTTTACTTATACTCTAAAATGTCAGGGATTTCTACTTTTGGCTTAGTGCATGCCATTTTACCGTCAGAATCGGTTGAAGATACCGTTTTGAAAATGGTTTAATTTTCCAATTCAAATTACCATTGCAGAGTTACGTTGTATCATGAATTACCCTCCCCCCAACATTTCACCGACAAACCAATGTTCAAGTAGGCCGATTCTGCTGGTAACCCTACTTGATTCATTGATATAGACAACGTCATTTATGCTGCATTTCATCAAAATCGCATTATTTATGTAGGTACTTGAGACGAATACAAATAAGTAAATGAATGTTTCCTAAATTAATTTATCCTAAGGGTGCGTTTACACTTGATATTTCTGGCAGGAAATATATGTCTCGATATATGTCGCGATATAAGTGTCGGATAGATATTCTCTTGCAAGTTTACATACGGACAGAAATGTCTAGTTATGTCATGGATATGTATAGGACAGTTCTCGCTTTGCAATAAATGTCCGGCCTGTTTACACTCAGACATATATGTCCTGTCTAGTCCATTCTGCTTGGTATAGAAGTTTCGGCAATATAGCTAGAAACCAAGATATTTCTGTCTGACATTTATTTCTCTCTTTATAATCAGCGTATTCACCTGACGGTATAGAAGTGTCGACACTTATTGCTCGGGATAGAAATATATATCTCAGACACAAATTGCTCATGGTTTACACTAGTCGCAATTTCTGTCTGACATAAATTTCCTGAAATAACTATCAGGTGTAAACGCACCCTAAAAATCTGAAAACTAACGATTACTTCGCGAAACTTGTTTAAGTCAACCCAATTTTAAAAATCTTATTTTAAAGATTAAAAGACGAAGTTTTCTTGTCTATCGTCGATGGGACTTCAATGACTTGAAAGGCGAGAGGATTTTCGGCAAAGTCCTACTAAGATATTCCAAAGCACGGCCACCAAACAAAGCCAACCCTTATTGCTTCCGAACTTCGCCCAATACTTAAGATAACCAGCCTCCCGTTAAGCACCCCTAACGTGCTTCTCTGCCGTTTCGGATATTCCAAATAAGTAGATAGGACACTCATCATCGTAAAATTTTATGTTGGTCGTAATGTAGTGTCTGTGGGGTAGGAAAAATGCTCGATTAAGTGTGTGTTTTTGGCGTTATTACTCAAAAATCAATTTGGCGTAAATCAATCCCTTCTAATAATAAACCAAGGTTCCTATTATAAAATTATAAATAATAATTCCTAACAAATTATATAGGAAAGAGCTGAATATATATATATATATATATATATATATATATATATATAGCTCTTTCCTTCCTCGTGAGAGAACCATGCTGTTGGACTATCGTCTGGCATATTGCCGGGCGGCTTCTGATGAATTCCCCTGTGCTTCACGATAACAATATACCATGTCGGAATACTCGAGGTAGGTAAAACACATAGTTCACAAGAGAACTCCACTTCATACTAGACATTGAATGATTCCAACAATTTATACAGTAGTCTTGTGGTTGAGGATAATACCTAATTCATTATTTAAGAATTAGAATACCAAGATAAGGACCTAGAAATAAAAAAAAGAAAAACAACTTTTTTGATGGAAGTTTTTTTTCCTCTCACATTTTTGAATCATCAAGTAAGAATTTTACCCTTAATAACCAAGCAACCGTGAACTTCCTTCTTAGGTAATTAAAAATAATTAAATGGACAAATTTTTTTCAAAGTGGAGGAGTTTGAAATCTTCAGGGGACAGAGTAAAAAAAACTCCCGAAAAACTAAGATTTTGATGAATATCCTGAATTCAGTGTATGGAACCAACCCGTGACACATAGTAACATTACAAATCTTGTTTTCTTAAAGCAAATTTCATCTACTTTACGAAGGTTTGCTTGGATTTTATTTAAAATGAACGATTTTTTAGTAATCAGTACTTAATCATTAAAAACCATGATCGACATAGACAAAATACTATATTTGAATTTATTCTGTTCCTATTATGAATGTCCTATTTATATGAACTTTTTTATTGCACTTGAGGTATACTACCACCCCCTGAATAGTTGAAACTTTTATCCGTTACACCCTGTAAATGCATGTTTAAATATGCTCCATACGGAAACATTCTACTGTCAAAATACTTGGGTACTTGAGCTGAAGGTTACATGTTTCAATACGATAAAGTTTAACGTGGATAATTAAGGGGTTAATTATCTGATAACAGACCTTAGCGAGCTATTAGCAGAAAAGAGCCCATATATTGATACCTTACTGACGTACTTAAAGACCACGAATACCAAATACAACCAAATATAGCTTTGTTACAAACAACGCACAATTAAAATCTAAGTCAAAATTTATGATCTCAAAACAGTATTTTTATTTTCTTCAGGTTAGATCCTACTTATTATTTTATAAATTTTTATTATGATTTCAATTATACCATTATTTTATTACTTATTATTTGCGACTTATTTTGTTATATATATATATATATGTATATATATATACATATGTATATATATATATATATATATTTTTTTTTATAGATATGAACAATCTATGTTAATTATGAATGTAAATTTGAAACTATTTCCTTATTATTTTTATTATTAATTTTCTTAGAGCAGATCACCCTTGTTGCGAAGCTCTTCAAGCAAATAAAATAAAAATAATTAAGGGGTAATACTACCTTGTAACTTTTTTTTTTTTTTTATGGGCTATCATTCTTCCTCAACTAATGAAAAATGATATCCAAGAGTGTTTATGTGAAGAAAATTTATTTTAAATGGGCGATTATATTAAAAAATGCGGGTTTCCGAGTGAAATCTCGATGCCCAGTGAACGCGGTGCTGATTTAAAGATAATTTTTCGAGCTAGCTTCGATAGGTCCATTTTTAATTGTTAAATTTCTTTTTGGTCCTCCTTGAATACATTTCAAAATTTAAACCCATTTTTTACAAGATAACAAGAAAGTACGAAGAAAAAATGAAATAGGAAAGAAATCAACATTTCAGAACATTAAACTTTAATGTCGTTTTCTCAAAACTTGGTTTTTCAAATCTACTCTAGTGCCTTCAGTTTTTACCCGATCATCTTCAACTTTTAACTGCAGCTTCCTAATGATAATTTAGCAAAAATTCATTCGTGAGGGCAACCTAAATAGCTACTATTCCCTCGGAAAGAGCTAATAACCGGAAGTCTATTTACGAAAACTATTCTTGTGTTATTTCTTCAAGTCGAAGTTTTTTTGTTTTTTTTTTTATAGTTTTCATGTTTTGTTCACGTTTATTCCAACCACAACCAATAGAGTCCTCAGAGTTGGTACCACTCTGGCACTAATTCGGCTTTTGGCGGGTGTTGCGGGTTAAAGATAAAACGGCCTGAAGTGGTTGTGAGTAATGACGAATGCTGGCTAGGCTATCCATCTTCCTTGGCCGCCATTACAGGGTCCGGCTAACAAAGCCAGTCGTTAACAATTAACTCTCCGTTCTCTGATGGATTGCTTTATCCTCAATCAAAGTCCTTCCTAGTTTCGCTTCTACCATTTTCGGACTTAGTATGGTGCCGTTAGCTTAAGGCGGAACATACGATTCATGTGATACTTAATAGTCTAAACAAAGCATTCAAATAAAATTTAGAAATCAAACGAAAGCCTTTTGTTAAACTTTTTGATATTTAAAATATCTATTTTATTTTTTTTATTATTATTTTTTGGTATCAAATCAACCATATGCGTCATATTCGCCGTTTTGATTTATTGAATATTAGAGCGTGGTTTCAATTAAAAAAAAAAATTGAAAGGGAGTTGTGTTATGACAATGGCAAAGAATTTTAATTGTAAACGAAATGAGGGATTTAAATAACTTAATACAGAATAATCTTAACGCATTTTTTTTTTACCATGTCCCGCATGAGAATCTAAGGCGTTAGCCACTTGACCACAGTGAGACCCTCATTAATATAAATAAATATTAAGATTATTTGGAGGGATCGGTCGTTATTTCTTATTAAAACGACATTTTACATGTGAAAATGGGTTTTATTGGTTGCCGACGTTTCGGATGAAATTCAAGCCTTCATCAGGGCTGTAAAACAAGTAGGACAGAGTTATAAATCATTTAGCAATTCACAAAAAGATTCAAAAAATAGAAAATCATCATATAGAGAGTATCTAACCGACAGCTGGAGAAGGCCTATAAAGAACATAAATAATTATCCCCAGCGAAGAAACCTCAAAAATAATATATACCTACATATATATATATATATATATATATATATATATATATATATATATATATATATATATATATGCGAATCCAAATTCAATAGCAACAGGACTGAGGCCTATTGGCTTTCAAAAATGACCCACAATTTTTAATGATTTTTATAAAATAGACAGAAAGTCATATTTGTAGATTGTAATTTATGAATTGAAGTGGAATAACAATAGAGAAAATAATACTTCATGGTTGGTTCAAATAATACTTAATAACGTTCATCTAGCTTGGTTCGAATGATTGGCTAATTTTATTTTATATTTATAATTTTATTTATTTTATAATTTTATTAAACAGCTGATGTGCGAATTGGCAAGGAATAGGAGTTGTCTATATGCAGAGTAACGACAGAGATTTGAAGCTCACTGATTACACGATCAAACCTAGATTAGCGGGACAAAACAGTTGATCCGTTTCAAATTGACCTGGACCAAGCCGACTCCACTAGCTTCAATTGAAATTCAATTTGTAATTCAACGGATTTACACAGTTTTGCATATTTTTTCGGTCTCTTAGGGTTAATTGATAACGAATATTATGAAGATACAAAATACGTAAATGATAATAACAAAAGATAATTCATATCTAAATTTTACACTTAAAATACAATCGTTGTGTTATATTTTTTTCAGATGGGGTAGTTCTTTTATTTTTTGTTGCCTCCTATTTCATTTGTAAATTTTTGAGGAAACTTCAAAAACGGGAAGCTGCAGCTTGAAATCGAAAACAATGATTAGAAAGCGAAATTAAAATCACAATATTAAAATACCTTTCTTAAGGCGTAATACTACTTTCTGTGATCAAAGTTTTATTAATATTCTCCAATTCATGAAAAACAAATAAATCAATATTGTTCAATTATTTTTGTCATAAGGTTTTTATAAGATGTTAAAATATTCAAAAGAAATAGGTTGTTATTCCCCGAAAAGAAAATGGCAGCGCTGTGTCTCGAACGGAAACTATTTTTATGATATATATTTTTTTTTTTCGAAAATTATGAACAAGTCTTCCTTTTGGAAAATCGGTCATAAAATCGTTATAATTCAAAGAATAGAAGAACTCCTACGTACCTTACTACCAAATATCATTAGGAAGGTGCAGTTAAAAGTTGAAAATGATCGGGTAAAAACTGAAGGCGCTAGCGTAACGCCTGATTTGCTAAACATAGTTTTAAGAAAAACGACTTTAAGTTTTAATACGCAGTAATGTCCTTTTTTTTTTTTTTTTTTTTTTTTTTTTTTTTTTTTTTTTTTTTTTTTTTTTTTTTTTTTTTTTGTAATTTCGGTAATAGAAATTAATAAAATGGTTTTTAATTTTGAAATCTATTGAAGGAAGACTGGTGGCAGTGAGTGAAGGCAAATTTAAAAACCTTTTTAATCCGCATAAATGCTTTAGGATATAATTTTTAATTAATTAAGGAGGCTCTGCTGTCCAGTCACTGTCCACTTCCAACCATTCCTATTCCCCAGCAGGACGGTTGAACAGGATGTGGCCCCGCGATCCGCTTTAAGCAACACAAGGGAGTGATAACGGAGGTTATCTTCCCCCCCACAAGCCCCTAGAGTGTCTGCAGTTCTCTCGTCCCCTGGTTGAGGAGTGGAGTACGGCTGTCCCTAGTCATCTCGCTTACCCGAGGAGACACGGGGGCAGCTGGTGCGGACGCTCGTGATTTTATTTTTTTTTCCTATGTTTATGTGAGCACATTACAAAATGTATTATTATTTTACAGAATGTAATTTCATTAAATTTATAAATAAAAAAAATTAAGGAGGCAACAAAAAATAAAAGAACTACCCCATCTGAAAAAAATATAACACAACGATTGTATTTTAAGTGTAAAATTTAGATATGAATTATCTTTTGTTATTATCATTTACGTATTTTGTATCTTCATAATATTCGTTATCAATTAACCCTAAGAGACCGAAAAAATATGCAAAACTGTGTAAATCCGTTGAATTACAAATTGAATTTCAATTGAAGCTAGTGGAGTCGGCTTGGTCCAGGTCAATTAGAAACGGATCAACTGTTTTGTCCCGCTAATCTAGGTTTGATCGTGTAATCAGTGAGCTTCAAATCTCTGTCGTTACTCTGCATATAGACAACTCCTATTCCTTGCCAATTCGCACATCAGCTGTTTAATAAAATTATAAAATAAATAAAATTATAAATATAAAATAAAATTAGCCAATCATTCGAACCAAGCTAGATGAACGTTATTAAGTATTATTTGAACCAACCATGAAGTATTATTTTCTCTATTGTTATTCCACTTCAATTCATAAATTACAATCTATATTTGTAGATTGTAATTTATGAATTGAAGTGGAATTGGTTAATTTAAGACATCAAACTACAAAAATATGAAAAATGATGGGACTAAAATCGCATTGATTGGAAGGAGGGTAGGGAATATAATAACGGTCGCTAAAAGCTAATATCCCAGCGCTACTGTATTAACCTAGCGCTTAGCGACTAATCGCTAATTTAGTTATGAAATGTTTAAATATCGTTGTAGCTCAGAGCTTGGAAAGAATTAATTACAGACACGATTTACAGCATGGGTGAATCCCGAGAGTCAGGTAGAGGAGGGTGAGGAGTGTTCTACTGAAGTAAACATATCACATATTGTGTAGGGTTTATTTAGCAAAAAAAAAAAAAAAAAAAAAAAAAAAAACAGATTTGAGTGATTGTTGAGCATTATTTTAACAACCCCCATCCCAGTCCGACTCTCCCTCTCTATTTAAGCCCCTGTGTGACTGTCTCCTTCCCTGACAAGGATAGCTGCACGGATTCTGCATTGAACCGTTCTAGATCAGATTTATGGATGCCCTTCTCGAGATCGAATTCATTCTAGATCAACCATCAATCAAATTCTGGCTTTCACAACTTCCTAAATATATTCCACCCCAGTACCCCCCCCCCCCCCCCACTTTCGAGCCTGGTTCGCCATTCTTGGTATTTTCGCCCCATATGCGCTCTTAAACACCATTCTTACTATCTATATAAAAGTAACAGTTCGCTGAGAGCGGTGGCTACTATATTAACAAATGAAACGATTATAATTGTTATTAAACAATATCTAAAATTTAGATAAACAATTATTGTGATAAATAACTTCAGACTATGTTATATAGCATAAGAATCATCACAGTTCTTCTTCGCACGTAATTTGCCTTCTTGAGTATTATTAGAATAAATCATTTATTTAACTATTTGAAAGATTTCATTCCTGCTTATTTAAAACATTCAGCAAAACGGTTATGTTTTTTAGTGCGTTTCCTCTCTCCTTCATTAGGGAGGAAACCCGCTTATAAGGTTGACCTCATGACGCAATCTGGACTTACAGACACACGACTATCTGTTAAAAATGAAAAAGAAACAAAAATCACGCTATATTATAAAAACTGAAGGAAGACTTATGTAGCCACCAAAATGCGGTTTACAGGTAGACTGATGTATCTTCTTCGGAACTCCCCGAGTCAGGATAATAAATCTTCAGTCCTTACCTTCGAATTGAGATTTATTTATTTGCTTGTCTAATTTAATCTTGATACCTTCGAGGACATTCATTTTGCATCGCTTGTTTACATTATTTAATAATTGTACATCCAGCGCCTTCTTATTCTGACTTTCCTTCTGCATGTGTGAGTACGTCAGGACGGTTGTAGGTCACGTGCTCGTAACATCCCTTATTAAATCTCCTACCATATGATGCTTCGTAATATGTACATTTAATATTGTAAATGCCTTTTTCTTTTTTTTTCTTTTTTTTTTTTTTGGCAATATGTAATTCGAATTTTTATAAGCGATGACTTTTGAATGGCATCATTATTTTTTTGAATTCCTCACTTACGCGTTATGTTGTCCGAGAGGGGTTCTAAATTTGGGATCGAACAATAATTGGTAATGTTTTCTTCATCCGATCTTTATACCTGTTTGTCCAATGTATCTTCTTGAACCGTCTCTCTACAATTACGTAAATTAATGTGTTCTCATAGCCATTTACCTTTCCTAAATGTTTTATCAAGTTCAGCTTCGTTATTAAGTCGGACCATCAGCATTCAGTCAATTAAATATATGAAGCCTGACAATTTATGGCCATAACTATCATTCAAGCCAAATGGAATCATGACATCTGTGAAGGTGGGCTTCCTATATATTTTAAATGAAAGAGCCTTTTTCTTAACTAATATGTAATTAAAAAGACTACAACCTCCCCTCATTTTCAATTTCAGTCATGAACCGTATAGACCGATGGCATCCATTGGCGTATTGAAGTAAATTATTTACCTCTTTCTGAGAAACGGAAACCCCCAACAATGTATCATCCAAATATCTGAACCAAAATATGATCTGGCTATTAAATGGATTATTATTCGTATGTATGACACACACCTAGAAACAATTCTATAAACATGTCATCTGATAACGGGGAAACACATTAAAAGGCCAGCGTTTTGTTTAAAATATTTTTTCGCAAATTTACAATAATTTTTGCACAAACTAATTGTAATTAATTTAAAAAAGTGGTGCGTCAGTGATAATTCTATTTTTACGTTATAATGAAATGTTCGTTTTTTTTTTTTATTTTTACCAGATGAGTGTGAGTGTGTGATGATTTTACGTTTATGTACGCGTAAGGTTTCTGAAAGAAAAAGAGTTAACATAAGTGTATATTTTAATAAAATTGGCAGAGATTTAATTTTTGGTGTGTTTTAATTATCAGATTTTAAAGAATTTTAACTTTTAACTTAAAAAAAGGCTTTATTATTTTTTTATCTAGTTATTTTTCTGTGTAAACAATAGGTTAAATTATCTTATCCTATGCTGTACATGCACTGAACTCCGAAAGCACATTTTGTCAATTGAATAAATAAATAATTGTCGTGGAGACGTGGAATATTGATTTTGCTAGTCGACCCAAAAATTGGATTTTTGTGGATTTGAGCCGTACATAACGACAAATGCCGACTTTCCTTGAGTGTAGTCATAAAAATAATAAATGACTAAAATTTAAATTTGAGTAGAATGTAAGAGAAGAGAGACAGTTCTAGGAGTTGATGAGAGTATTTTAGAACTGTAAGCCCTATAAATGGTAAATGAAAAAGTTTGATTGAGTGGTTGAATCGGTAGAAGAGTAAAGTTTGAAGGACTTTCCCTAACCCCCCAATTATATCCCCATTCCCAATAAAGTTCTGCAAAGATTTTAAGAGTGCTTGGTGAGAAAATGCCATGTGTCCCACTCTTTCCAATATCCTCGGCTAATATCTCTTCCAAACTTAAGATTAAAAACTACATTTTCTCTCTTCATTCTTTTTCGGCTTATGTGCCTTTACTCAATATATTTGCAGTTGACAGCACTTCCATCGTAAGTGGTTTCGATGTAAAGCCGATGGTAATTCAGAAAATCATACAAGTTTTTGGAAATTATGCAATTCTGTTCGGAGAAAAATTCATCTGAATGAAAAAGAGTTTATAATTAATTAATATATCTGATAATTATCTTATTTAAAATACGAATTGTAAATATTAAAGTTACTTAATTGAGTTAATTATTAATAACTCAGTAAAGTAATTTTTAATAGAAGACACCTTCAAGAGAGTCGTCACGCCTGAACACTAACAGCCACAAGATGTTTGAGAATGGTTTTAAGATATGATGATTCTCTGACAGTCACTACACTTTTCTATGTTAAAAGGACTTTAGTCCAATACATAGTTGCCATAGAAACACTGTCCTAATTTTATTATTCCATGCAGAAAGGGCTTCAGACCCAGAGGTAAGTTTAGTGTTTGTGGTTTTCTGCCGATATATTTTGCGTTGTTGCGTTGTCTCACCTGCTAACTTAATTGTTTAACAAAAGAAGAATGATTGTAAACTGAGTTTGTTCTTTGATTTATATAATCAAATTATTAGTAAGTAGTGTGCTCAATATGTCATCCGATAGTGATAATGCAATGATTGATAATGGGAAAGAAAGAGGTAAAAAAAGAAAGAGTATCCCTTCTACATGGAAAAGAAATGTACAAAAGACAGCAAGATGAAAGGGAGAAGAATACATAACCACAAAAGACAACTCGGTTCCAGCTAAAACTATTGGAGTTCCTTGCGGGTAAGTCTATATCAATCTAATATTAGACTATGTGTTTATTGTTACGCCTACACTGACACTTAAAAAGACAATATTGGAATATAACCTTACTTAATTCTATACCGGGTGATTCAGGTCTAAGTAGCCAAACTCTAGGAGGTGATTGTAGACATAATTTCCAACAAAAAAGTTCATTTGAAGTATGGTCCGATTCCGGAAGGAAAAAGAGCTGTGTCCAATTTTCTGTTTTTTTAACGTAGTCATGTTTTTTAATGAATAAGAAAGGATTGCTCAAAAACTATTCAAGATAATTAAATTCGAATTATGCCATCATAAAATAGATAACATTTCCTTTAAAAAACAGTAATTTAATGCACTAGAAAAATTATTAAAAGATACTTTCTGGACGTCTGATAACGAACTTCTGTTTTTATCAATAACACAGTTTTTTCGCGATTTTTTTCCTCAGTCCCCTAACGGACTAAAGATTCAATACTTCCAGGAAAACTTCTACAATTAGTAAGCATTAAATCCATGCAAATGAAGTGGAGGTTTATTGATGGATAAATTGAACGATTGGCTCCCTTTTGTCAAAACAATGTGGAATGTAGTTTTGTTAATTTGAAATACCTTATGTGAATAAATTAAAAATTATTTATTGTTTATCGGCCAAACTGTGGAGATACATTTTCCAGTCCGGACGCAATCAAAAGTAACTGTAAGAAATGATTGGAAAAGGTTTTCATTTGAACGATACGTCACATTTCGTGTTTTTTTGCTATTATCGATTTGCTACAAAGCATTCCTAGCAGTTCTTGCTATAACCGATCAAAGGGTAAAAAGAATAAGGAAACTTGCTGTGTGTGGCCAAAATCCCATTGATCAAAGAGGAAAACATCCTAGCGCAAACACTATGTCACCTGAAGTACAGGAAAAAATTAGAAATCACATCCTTAGTTTTCCTATAAAATACACGAAATATACAGAAAAAACAAAATCGTACCTTGATTCAAGGTTGTCTGTTATGTCGTTGAATCGACTTTTGAAGGACAAACACCCTGAAATCACTTGCAGTTACCAATATTTTATTAAGTTTTTCAATGAAAAATTTTCTTTATCCTTCGGTAGACCACAAGTTGATTGCTGCTGTACCTGCGAAGAATTGAGTTTAAAAATAAAACGTCCTCACATAAACGATGCGGCAAAACAGTGTGAAACCGCAGAACTCATGATTCACAAAAGAGGGGCTATGAAATTTTACAATCAGCTTAAGAAAGAAAGAGAGTGTAAGACAGAGCCCCATGTCTTGTCCCTATGCATGGACTATATGCAGAATATTCAACTGCCTCAGGTCCCAGTCCAGGAAACATTCTATCTCAGGCAATTGACTGTCAATGTATTCTGCATACATGCTTTAAGGCCATGATATATTTATATCATGAAGGTACAGCGAACAGGGGGCCAAACGAAGTGTATTCGCTTTTCATGGACTATTTAGAAAAAAATCCTCCAGAAATAAATAAATTAGATTTTTTTTCTGAGAACTATTCTGGCCAGAATAAAAACCACTCATTAGCTCGGTTGTTGTTAGCTTTGACTCAAACGGCATGATTTGAAAAAATTGAGCAATTCTTTCCTGTCAGGGGTCATTCATTCCTTCCCTGCGATCGATTTCGCCACTATAAAAAGGAAACTGAAAAAATGTGACCGAATCTACTCGTTAACAGAGATGTCTGAGATTATTGTAAAAAGTAGTAAGGAAAATAAATTCATGGTAACGCTGCTGGAGAGCAACATGATCCTTGACTACAAGAAATGGTGGAGTCAAAATTATATAAAGTCTGCAGTATCTGAAGAAACCCGCCCCAGATCCGTTCCTAAGGACGAAAAACAACATTTTGGAATCAGCTCCTCTATGAACATTTCTTATAATAAAAATATCCCCAAAAATAAGCAAAATATTCAATAACGGCATTGTAGCACGTTCCTTTCGTTTACGCCGAGGTCTTCAGGCTCCAGTTTTCCCTCCCAATCCTGCCTACCCAGGTGGGAAAGTCCCCATCAAGCAAAAAAAAACTTGAAGATATTAAGAAGGTGATGCCATATGTTTCAGAAAAGCACAAGAATTTTTACTATGAAATATTGGGTTGGCCAACAACTATAAACATAGATGAAGAAGTTCAAGACGATTACGCATTACATTACTCATTGTATGAACTTTATATCATGCAAATATTTTTTACATATTACTCATTGTATGAACTTTATATCATGCAAATATTTTTACATATTGTACCATTGTTAATAAACTTTTACTCAATATATCCTACAATGTGTTTTACATTATATTAGACAGTTCCATGCAAGAAGAGCTTCAGTCCAACCACTTTTATTATATTTTAATAAAATAAGGCATATGTTAGTAATAACCAATGTTTCATATATAAATTGTGTCAGTATGGGGTACTCAGACAAAAAATAAAAATAAAAATAAAATAGCAAAATAATAAAACAAATGAAGGGTTTAGACAGTTTTTTCTCGTTTTCTCAAAACTATTGATTATGGACTGAAGCTCTTTTTGCATGGATCGATTCAAATATGCTTTAGCGATGACTAAACTGAAAAAAAAGTTACAAAAAAGTGTTAAAATAACTTCGTGTAGAGCCTTCTGCTCAGATTCTGGAGCATAAATATGCTTTATGTCCATCCGACAAACCTATGTAATGCACTGTATAACATACTTTCTTTTTCGCACATGGCCACCGCGCATGCGCGAACGCCAGCGGACACTTTTTTGTGACATTTTTTTGTAAAGTTTTTTTTCAGTTTAGTCATCACTAAAGCATATTTATGCTAAAAAAGTGTCCGCTGGCGTTCGCGCACGAGCGGTAGACATGTACGAAATGTAGAAGAATGTATGTTATACAGTAGTTAACAAAGGTTTGTCGGGTGGACCTAAAGCATATTTATGTTCCTGAATTTGAGTAAAAGGCTCTAAACGAAATGATTTTTTAATTAGATGGTTTCGTAATATAATATTTTGTAACTTCTAGGAAAACAGTGTTTTAAATTGGTTGAGATCAGTTGATATCTTTCAGTAAGGCATAGGGCCTAAAATTTGCCAAAACATTGAACATTTCACCTTTTAAAGAGTTATTTTATGTATCTTTAATATTTTTTTTTTTTTTTTGTTACATTGCCATATTATTTTAAGTTCGTACATTTCTCTTCCTGTTTTCTGTGTATTTAAGAGCTACACGAGGCTTATGAATGAAAAAGCTACGCACTCTATCAATGCGAGTGTACATTAATTGATGCGATGCCCATTCATTCCAGTCCTCGAGTGTTACCCCTTTTTCATGTTTCGTCACTAATGACGCACTCGTTAAGCCTTACTGTTCAACGTGTGCACCTGCATTACCAAGTGCCAAGTGCCAACTGCACCTAAGAGATGCAATTCTTCTCATTCGTACTTCTAATACCCACCGAGTGTCCTCGATCCGGCCACTCAGAGGCTTCTGAAGGACCGAGATTACTTCACACTTGAGGGCATCGGTCGATATTGCACTATATCATCACAACAAAATGCACGTCATGTTAATATATCTCCGACATTTCTAAGGAAACTAACAAACGTTTTTTGTTTTGTTTTTAAATCTCTGTATTTTATTCTTATTAAAAACTGAGGAGATACTATTACAACAATATGAAAGAACAAAAAGGAAGCAAAGATAAATAATAACTTATACACAGATTCAATGTTAAAATAAACAGTCATATTATTAAGTAATAACTGTGAGCTGCTGTGTGTAGAACTTGCTAATTTATCTGTCGTGTCCGTCAGAAGACCTGAGTGAGTCAAGTAGAAATGTGGTACAGGAAAACTTTTCCTTAATCCCCTTAATTTATTTCCAAATTTAATCACAAAATGTAGCTAAAACATTATTTTCTTGATTTTTTTTTTTTAATTAATTAATATTATTTTTCTTTCAGTTTTCTTTTTATATACATTTATTTTATTTTTAGATTGCTCGTTTCCGTATACGCCTTAAAATTTGCAAATTGCCATCGTTGTGTCCAGAAAAATTAACAAATAATGGTAATAATTAAATTTCTCGTTTACAAAACAAGGTTTCATGCCACATTTAAATTATTCTTTCATTGGCTTCAGTAAAGTCATGCGAAAGAGTTATCTAAAATTATGGCTAATCGTATTATTTTTTCATTACCGTGTCCTCACTTTATACGCGCGGGGATGCGTTCAAGGCATCGACCCTATGGCGCAAACCTGTTTTGTAGCGGGTTTCCTCCATAAGGAGTAAATCCCCATTTGAGGTTAACCTCATAACGAAAACCGGAAATACCGACTGGAACACTTGATGTTTCAAAACCCATAGATCATGAATATGAACGGAAACGCGCTAAGATGACATAATGCCTGCGTAAATTAGATAGAAACGAAATCGTAAAGCTAAATATTTTATGATAGCAGACTTCTGGCTATCCTTTTTATACATTATTTAACGTAGGAAATGGAATTGAAATTTGATTTTTGAACACTCAGAAAATAGCATTCTCAAGTTTATGAATCGGGACAACTTCCAAGCTCCAAAAATCTCTTTTACCTCCTGATCAATTGCTTCATTCAATTGGGAAATGCTGAAAAAATCGGCTGATTTATTATATTTATTTATTTATTGTGTCCAGCTTCAATGGCGATAACACAAAGAACAGTATCCTCTGAACTTAGCTATTCTAGGAAATCAGCATCGTTATTGGTGTGTGGTTATGTAATGTTTTAGACGTACGGTTCACCTATAAATAGTGCTTAGTATCAATGGAAATATAATATCTTATTAGCCAACTTTGATTTATTATAAAACTTCTATAGACCTATGTTAGGAACCTATACGGGTTTCGGGCGAATGAACAGACAACAAATAGGCAGTTTTGCTTTTAATTTATCAATGTTTTGTAAAAATGAACCATTTTTAATTATTTGAAAAACGTAAGAGAGGTAATCATGAAATTATATTTACATAAAAATCATTAATTGATAAATCTTATGTAATGATTTAATAAAAAAAGTTGGAAACTTAGAGTAGTCAACAAAAAAAAAAAAAAATGGTTGCGGTGGCTCTTGGACGAGAAACGAAGTTGTATTAGTTCATAGGAGTTGCTAGAAATAGATGGGCCAACATTTGTATGTAAGTTGTATTAAAGGAGGGAAACTGGAAGCAGTTTCTCAGATCTCTTCTCGAGATATCAAACTAATCTAAGTAGAGAATATGGCTTTTACAACAGGGAAGGAGGGGAACCGCGTCAGTTCAATCACGTAACGTCTGAGAGGGTTCAGAACAAGAACCACCACAAAAACCGAGTGGTTCCTTCTGATTAGTGGAGAATTTATGAAGCAAGGGGCCGGGCTTTTATAGTTGTGGAGTGGAGTCACTCTGTTCGGATTGTTCTGGCTTTATCACATTCAGGGTGCGCATTCTGGAATAAACCTTGCGCGCTACTTATTCAGTGCTTCTATAGTCAAAACTAAATATTTATAGTCTCATTGCAGGCGCTTCTCCTATTATTAAATTACTATTTATTTGTATTATTAAATTATTAATAGATGGCCCTAGTGGTCGATGCGCCCAAAAAAAAACAACAACAATATAAAAAAAAATTAAAAAAAAAATTAATAGAAAATAAACATCGGTCAACCATGAGATGCACAACTAACCACATCACATTAAAATATACGAATAAAAATTTATTCACAACTAGCTGACCCGGCGAACTTCGTACCGCCTAACAGTCGATTCTCTATTTTTTTTTTCTTTTAATACTTATTCTATAAGTCAACAATTACATTTTGTCAAAAAATAAAAAGTATAAAACACTTAAAATTCTTTTAATAGTCACTAAAAATCACAATGAAAATTACAATATCAGATTTCATATTGTGATACCTACTTATTATATTTCATTTCATTTTTACTTACCAATTCTAAATTAAGTTTCACTTTTATTGTAGTACTTTATGGTACACGATATTTTTTTTTTCATTACCTGACGCGTAAACAAACAGAGCAGATGGTTTTCCAACACAGAAACAGGCAACATACAATTGACCATGCGAGAAACATGGGTTTTCTAGATTAATACCACAAACACTTAATGACTGTCCTCGGACTTGTTTATAGTCAAACTCAGTTCATAGGTCCAATAGCAACACAGCTGCAGGCACTGTAATGAATTCACAGCAGCTCGATTCAAACTTGCACCATTATTAGTCGAATGTCGCGCTTCGCGGGTCTGTCTTAACCAAATTCTTTCACGTTCATTGCGATCTTCACATTCCTGGGAAGTACGATTAGATTGGTAATTAATTTGATGCGTTGCATTTCGGGTTCTTCTGCCTAAATTTGCCCGCCGCCTTATAGGAGGCATATTTAGTAAGCCACAAACACACAACACTTTAGTAATTTTATAGAAATTTGCGGCTTTTAGATTTAGTAATATTATAGATGCACAGCAAAGAGATGGTTAAATTTCAAGTGACATTTTACCACAAACAATCTACATAGTCAAATTAATAATGTTACCATCGTATAAATATTGACAAATATTGACATTAATATTTATACGATACTAATGTCACTCAATTGTTTTGTCTCAATTGTTGAGCCCCTAAACTAACACTTTATGGTATGGTATTAAAGTTCAAATTGACCTTTAAGTATTATTACGAATCGTTTGTATGGGAATGTAGAAAAGTGGGGTCTATTTTACTTCGTTAATGCAAATATAAATTAATTTAAATTGCATTATTAACATGTGATTCTAATGTCACCTAGTGATTACATGTTCTTATTTATTTAAATTTTTTTGCTTATACACAAATAACCAAATACGTTAACCGTTAAAAATATTATAATTGAGAACATATGTTTTTATTTAAAAATGAATTTGCGTTAAGGAAGTGAAAAAGACCCAAAAAGTGTTGTTTTTAGACTTTTTCGGCCAATTTTTTTAATTTTTCTCCCTGTAAGAACCATCCCCATAGTTCAAGGAATATTATAAAAAAGGATTAGCGAAATCGGTTCAGTTGTTCTCGAGATTTGTGCTTACCGACACATTTAGCGATTCATTTTGATATAATAGATAAAATTCGCAAATAAATTTATGAATTTATTCGTATTAAGATGATATTACGGAGGTTATTGAAGGTGATTTTTTTTTTTTTATTTTTTTTTTAAAAGGCGTTTAACGTCTAGGTTATTAGCGCCTAGATTTTTTTTTACCCCGAGTCCGCCGCGGAACCACCAGCCATGCTGCAGGGACAAGGTTTGTCATCTGTACCTCCATACAAAAAAAAAAACGTTTTAGACGTTAAGCGCCTTTAAAAAAAAAAAAAAAAAAAAAAAAATATATATATATATATATATATATATATATATATATATATTGATGTGATTTTTTTTAATCACTTGATTTCTTGTAAATATTCACATTTTTGTGATTATTTACAATTTTTTCTGTGAATTTATTTGTATTCGCAGGAAAATTTGCGAATAAAATTTTATTTGTATTTTTATATTTAATATATGTGAATAAAAATAAATTCGTATTCACACTTATGAATACGCATTTATTTATATTCGTATTTACAAATATATAAAGTACGAATAAATTCGTATTTTTATTTATAAATAAACTTATGCCCATCTCTGATACTGAATAACTTGAAGGTGGCTCGATGCAGACTGATGTAACAGAAAAAGATGATTACCAAGAATGGTCATATTGTTCACTTAGTGGTATAATTGCAGACCTGCCCCTCCTTCACTTCCTCCTCCGTGATGCTTTTGGGTTGCTGAGTGCTTTTGGAGCTCCGGATACGGAGTCTTCTGGGATTTCACAGTGTTCTAGATTTCCAACTGCATAGAAGTAGAAGAGTGAAGTATGGCACATCTAAGGATGCAACCTCCATGGTGAGTCAGTCAAGTCTCCAGGTAAAATGACATCACAGGGGTTTGGTAAAGCGAGGTAATTTACAACAAACACTGGGTTTCGACTTTTATACTCCAGTGGAAGTTCAATGATTTTTAAGCCGAGACTTTTTCACTGACCTGGAGGCACCTGTTGCTAGGCGTATCTACATGTATATTCCAATTGTTTTAGAGCCGTCATATGGGCCGAATAATATGCTGTGATTTTTGTTATTTCTGGTGCATCCACTGCTGAGGTCATTATCACCAAAACATCTGTACATATATAATTAAACACTTATAAAACACCGTCACAAATCATCTCTCACAAGATGAGAGACACAACATAAGTTCATTTATTCAGGGCCTCATTGGCTCGCATACCACTTGGTAGTAGATTATGCTTAATTGCACCATATTGGATATTCCATTTTTATACTGTTGATGATAATTGACCGTAGACGTCAACAACTCGACCGTATTATATTATTAAATGAAATATTTTTTATGAATTATAAGAAGAAACGTTTTTTATTTCTATTCTTTAATTTTACATTTTCACAATTATTGATTCATTTTGGCGTGCCACTAACCAGCATATGCTAGTGTGTTATGAGAAGTCAAAAACGTTTATCGTATTGAGTATAGTTATCTCCTTTTCTAGAATTTTGAGCTGGAGATATCAGATTTTAATATTTTCATAGAAAAAGTTGGTCATTTTTTTACTTAGAGAAAAACGAAAATGTCGTAATGTTTTGCCCAATAGTGAGGCCTTCGTCAGTTCTTTATACCCACCTTCTGAAAACTGGGCAGAGTTATGCAGCACCTGCTTGACGGGCGGAGCACTATCAATATTTTTTCTCACAAGATTTTCTTTTGTTAACGTTTATTTATTTTCTAACCACGATAGTAGTGATTGCTTTTTTCTTATGAAATGGTCATAAGCCCTATCCTGGCAGGAAAAGTGGTGATATCTGTAGATAACCCCCCCCCCCCCAAAAAAAAAAAAATCAGTGCTATATGTAGATGGACGTTAAAATTTAAATAAATAATATTTCTTATTGATGTTTAGAATAGAAACATATAGTTGCTCGAAATCTAAAATAACGTACCACACTCCTAATTTCTTTAACCTTTATATTTTTGAAAAATCAACATAAGTGGACTA
This sequence comes from Gonocerus acuteangulatus, assembly GCA_946811695.1. Taxonomy (NCBI): domain Eukaryota; kingdom Metazoa; phylum Arthropoda; class Insecta; order Hemiptera; family Coreidae; genus Gonocerus; species Gonocerus acuteangulatus. The sequence goes on along the minus strand of OX328123.1, from coordinate 97,580,566 downwards.
AGAAGAAGTTTATAATATTGACGTTTCTATAAATAATGCCTTTTCGAAAGATACAAAAAATAAATAAATAAAAAAAACGTATAAAAATAAACTTCTCTTTACACTCTACATTCTATATGTACATACATATATATATATATATATATATATATATATATATATATATATATATATATATATGTATACATACATATATATATATACATATATATTTTTTGTGTGTGTATGTGTAACGTGTGTGCGTGTTATGGTGGGAAGTAATATTAATATTGAACGAAGATTTTTCAATAATCGTCAAGTGTCATATTCTATGTCCCTGTTCTGCTTCAATTAAACTTCAGCTTTAGGAGAGTATTATTGCTGTCGTCCCCGTTCAGGAGATCCTTGACCTACTGTGTACGGGCTAATCAGCGATGGACGAGTGTGACAGGTTTTTTCCCTCTGTGAAACGCTGTTTCTCCCCCCCCCCCCCGCCTTCAGGGACGTGACTGCAATGCAACGGGAATGTCGCGCGTCACACAGCTGTTGTTTATATTCCAGAACGATCTTACCCACCTGACTTACATACACCCTTCAACTTTAGGATAGTTTAAAAAGTGTTTTATGTTCGCTTACAAACTGGAAGTTTCAATTTTTCAATTGTATACACTATTTGTAACAATCGCACTAAGAAGTCTATTCAAAAAATTAGTTATAAAACATTTTTAAATTCCTACAAAAACAATTCAATTTGATTTAATTGTTAACGAAAAAATAATCCATAACGTACTATTTGATCCCAAAATTAAAAAGGTAGAAAAACGTCAAATTAGCGTCCTACATTCAATGGTAATATGTGGCACTACGCGTATCACGTGATCGACTAAACATGATTTTAAGTTTGGGTGTAGTGAATGAAAAAAAAAAAAAAAAATTTTCCAACACTAATTATAATAAAAAAACAAATTAAAATTTTTTTTAATCATTGGCTATTATTGGTTTAGGAGAACGCGGTCACCCAAAGTGGTCAGCTACCATCCAGATTGGTCTACAACTAAAATACTTTTTCGTTGAAAATGCATAACTAAGCACTTTCCTCATAAATTTTGTAGTGTAGACTACATTACTGAATAATTTGCTGTAAATAACCTATATAAATAAAATAAAAACGTGAATAGTTCTGCTCATTTACATTTCTTATGAGAACTGTTCAATTATTAATTTTGTAAATAATTTGCTTCCAGAGTTACGTAAATACATGATACTGTACTACTTAATAAATACACAAAAATTTCATTTTCCGTCTTTTGATCTGACGCAGGAACAGGATACAGTCCCTCTAGTGGGAGATAGCGCTCCTCGCGGCGGCTTTGGGAACCTACGTCTGGCCGGCAAATTCTAATGAAACAGAGTTTAAAGTACACCCTCCTTTCCAGTAGACCGATTTACTTCATTTTTACAACAGTTCTTTCTCATGAGATGCCCATGAAGTATACCGCGTTTCGTTTCAATAAAGCAGAAATTAGGACCAGTATGAGTATATTAGTACTTTAGGTCCGGAGTAAACTACCCCTCCAAATAACCCGATTTAGTTTATTTTTACAACCCATTTTCTCTGTTGATTACCACCACGAATACCCAGTTTGGTTGAAATGTAAAAAAATTACGGTTGGTAGTGGCAAATTGGTAATGTTGGTCCGGAGTAAACCCCCCCCCCCCATCCTAATAAACCGATTTAGTTTATTTTTACAACGTATGTCTCCCTTTACATCAACATAACGAATACCGAGTTTCGTTGAAATATAACAAAAACTACGGCTGGCATGGTCAAATTAGTGTTTTTGGGTCCAGGGTAAACCCCCTCCTCCCGGTGGACTGTTTTTGGTGGTTAACGAACTCGTTCAATCGTTTGCTAATTGAACGCTATATACCACGTTTCGTGAAGAAAAAACAAAAACTCTGGCCGCTATCGTGTAAACAGACACGCATATATATATATATATATATATATATATATATATATATATATATATATATATATATATATATATATTTAACGGGGGTCATTTTCGGTGTCTACTAGGTAGGATCGATGGAGATTTAAAGACATTTTTCAAAAATTATGTCATGAGTGCAACCTCAATAGCTACTTTCCTTCGGAGGAAAGTGCTAAAAAGGAAATATGATATCATCCTTATTGTCCATCTCCATATCACATAAAATAAATAAATAATAATGAAATAATGCCGTCCACTTATAACATTTAATTAGAAATTATTTTTGTCTAGAGAATCTTATAAGCTTTGTGAAAAAAAAAAGTTTGCTTTTATCAAGGTTAGAGTTTATCGTACCAATTTAGGGCAGAATGGAAATGAATAGCACCGCTTTAAAGATAAGGCCTTCATTTTTTCTTCATTTCAGGAATAAAGTTATATGTAGCATTTTTTGACCCCTACAGAACTTGCAGAAATAAATGGCTACATAGCATGTGAAATGTAAGACAAAAAAAAAAACAACAAAAAAACAAAATTCCAACTTGCGGAAATTGCGTAATATTAGCGCATTTACATATCCTAATTGTAGGTGAGATTCATGACTGGTGAATATAATATATATAATATAAATTTTTGTTCTTTTTCATTATTTTTGGTTTTTGAAATTGTTCATAATTTAGTTGCAGTCAAAATGAAAGTAAATTAGATAATAACTTAGAACATGGTTTTATAAAGACATTTAGTTTTTGTGGAAACTATTTATTTTATTATGCTACTATTTATTTCAAAGCACTACAACATTGCTTAAGTATTCGTTGCAAATGAAATTGTAGGACGATATATGATGATATATATTTATATATATTTACACCTCCGGATAGCGTTACCATTATTTCTGTTTTTAGTAAAGTAAAAGTGAAGTAGTTGAAATATTTTAAGTTGGTTCAGAGATTAAATCGTTGGAATGTTGGAAATAAGCTCCACATCACCTTTCCTGCATAAAATATCCCATTATAGTATATGATTGTGACCATGTTTTTATCAATAATTCTTTTTTAAAGGCGACGAAAGGTCATATATCTAAAAATAACTGCCGACTTTTTTTTAATTAGACGCTTAACATACTTGACATATTTCAGGGCTTAATGCCCCTTTTCAGGAGTAATTTTCAGATAAACAGAACATTTGAGCCTTGACCTAAGCAGTTCTCGATCCATAGTTTCATGGTTAGAACTCGACGTATTTAAAGTATCTTCAAAAAGCGATTCTAGGCTAATTAAATTTAATTTTTTAATTTAATTTAAAGGCGATTAGTTGGTAGCGTTATAAATATATGTCCTCCTGGTATTTCTAAAAATAATTTATTACCACTTGTAACTATGTAATTACCACTCTTTACTTTTAAATACAAACAAAAAAAAAAAAAAAAAAAAAATCAGCTCCATAGCAGATTATTACGCTCAAAATGTAGCAAGGCATATGACATGTGAACTAGATCTAATAGCAGGAAAAGACCTGAAGAAAACTTTAAAATCAACGAGATTACAATAGTGGTACAACTCGTGGACGCAACTCACTGACGATAAACTTCGATCGATTAAAAATACAGTCGACGAATGGCCATCCAGTAACAGAGAAAAAAGATGTGAAGAAATAGTTCTGGCTCGACTATGAATTGGATAAACTCGACTAACAAATACTTAATGACAAGACGTAACTGACCAATACGTGACATTTGTAACTGCGCACTTACAGTGAAACATTTACTGACAGACTGCCGCAAAACAGTATTAATCTACCGTATTATATGCAATAACTCTTAGGCAATGATAGCCAGTATATAAAAACTGTTCAAATGTACTTCAGGAACAAAGGACTGTACGACCTTTTTTGATGACCTGAAGCATGTTGTCTTAAAAAAAATTAAGTGACCACGAATAATAAGTGACATTTTCATTTAAACCTCTATCTCACTAGCTTAACAAATACATTTAAACATACAGAATCAAACAAACTGGATTCCTAATGAGACCAAGTTCAGAATATGCTGCTCATTGTGTTATCGCCAAAGAAGCGGAACACTGATTAAATTAAATAAATACAAAAAATGGCAAACAAATAAATACAATATATATATATATATATATATATATATATATATATATATATACGCTTGACTTGATAGAATTGTTTAGAAAGCAAATATCAATTTATTTATTCTAGAAAAGCATTCCAAAAGCAGTTTGAGATAACGCTGGCCGTCTATGTTAGATGTTTCATCCAAAAACCGTTCATTGCTTAAAAGAAAATTTTGCACTCGCGTTTCTTGCACATTTTGTATAGATAAATACCGCAGGCTGTTTGTACTGGAAGCTGGAGGGGGTCTGTGGTTCCTGTGGTGCTTGTTAAGGGAAGTGGATTGCCTCCATAAGTCTAGTCCCTGAACTGTTAGGTTCTAGAAATTGGTAGGGCCTCTACCGCTCTGCAAGATAACAACATATACTTAACCTACACATTTAAAAGGCATTTTTCAGAAGTTATTCTATCTACCAGAGGTATATAACGACATTTGTTTACATAAAAAATAAAAAACCTTCTCAGCTGCAATACTTGAGCACATCATTTGGTAAGATGATTTGTTTACGCAAATCCTAAAACTGTTCATGTTTCACAATAAAAATATTTTAAATTCAATACTTTCTTAACTCCAAATATTACCACAATTTAAAAATCCTGGATGAATTTCAAACAAGTAGAAAATATTTTAATTTCATACAACAATTCTAACTACTCAAACCGAAAATTAGGTACAAAAACTAGTTGTCCACTTTTCCCGAAAACGGTTAAAGATGTCGCACGCACAGAATCTGTAATAAGTGTACCGCGAAGACTAGAAACGAAAATCCCTGAGTGCAAAGATTTTTTTTCGCACGAATCTAGTAGATGAAATGTTTTCCGGTAGGCGGATTCTGCTGGTTAACGAGCCTGACCTTTTAAATTAAACAAAATATTTTTTAACCAAATTTCAACATAATTGCGCCATTTCAGAGCTTGTGAGGGATCGAACAGACAAAAATATTTAGATACACAAATGTGAACCATCGATATATTCTATGGGTTCTGAAACGTGGAAGTTTCCACTCGGCACTACCGGATTGCGTCCATCCTAATAGAGGATGGGAGGAAACGGAGAACAATTTTTAAAGGGACATTTGTGCCAAATTCTTGATGGAGGGATTATAGTAAGGTTCTCGTCATACTACATCATCAATTGATAAGTAATAAAAGTATAATGTTCTGGACACTGGGGCGCTCTGGACCAGTGTCAAGAAACAGATAACGTGGAGACAACACGTTATCTATAGGTAACCAATACAGGTTAAAATTCGTTGTCAATAATAAATGAACGTTGAAATTTAAAAACATATGTTTCCAAGATGACATTTGGAAGCACCCGTTATATTGGCGATCATAACCAAGAAGTGTTCTGACTGGAGGTGCTGATGGGTAAGGAGGCTGTGCAAGGGTTCGAGATATTATTACCTCGGATGGACCATCACAAGGTATAGCGTAAACTCTATGAGGGGCAAAATCACAGTTTATTTCTAGGAATTTAAGGGTTGCCATCATAGTTGAAATGTACTGCAAATAAAAATAATATTATGAAATAGATACAGTACGGTAACAGCTGACCTATTATCGTCCGAGCAACGCATTTTGCCAAGGCTTGCCTGCTCTAACCAACAAAAAATTCAAACTCGCCTAAAAATTTGAATATCAAAATTTCTTAGCCAGTGTTTACTTTCAAAAGGGAGTGTCCAAAATTTCAAAATTTTCTGTCAAGTGGTTAGGGCAATGATAGGTCAGTGAATGAGTGGTATTTGACAAATATATAGTAGATTATCGACGAATTATATATATATATATATATATATATATATATATATATATATATATATATAAATCATATATATATATATATATATATATATATATATATATATATATATATATATCAGTAACCTTTAATAATAAAATATGTATTTTTAAGAAACATTAACTCATGGGCTGGCATTTGGATACTTTGGTTTCAGTATTGTAGGTGAGCTCCCATTCATTCCAACAGGGTTCGTACCAGAGAATAATAAATTAGTTAATGCGTTCTGTTTATTATGCGGCGGTTGATCTAATTTAAATCCTAATCATTATTTAGAGGATCTACTCTGAGACCTGTGTGATAATGACGACCTCTTGTTCATAAATATGTAGCTTTCCTGCCAATAAGAAGTTTCGGTCACTCCCCCTGGACGAAGTTTTTTTATTTATTTATTTTAGGGCTTCGCATCTATCGCGATAAGCCCTTAATATACATTGAAAAATAGATAGTTTACATTATTTTAACATTCTTCCAATTTACATTTAAACTTTAAAAAATTTGAAAATTAATAAAAATAATATATAAATATAAATCACAATTCACAATACAGTAGAAAAACATTTACAACACAAATAATTTTTAAATTAATAAAAATATAGTCCGTTAGCGTATTTATTCATTTACTTTATTGCTTTATTTTATTTTAGCTTAGAAAATAGGCAATTCTTTCCCTCATTATTAAAATGCGCAAAAAAGAAGTTTTAAAAATAACACGAAAATCACTCTTGGGACCAACAATATCAATCGAACCTAGCATATAATCGTCCTGTTTGAATTCTCTTAAAGTTTTTAGAACTGTAGCATTCTTGCTAGGCGAACGTTCCCCAAGCGAACGTTGTTTTATTGCTACAATGTGACTGACCTGTGACATTCTGAGTTATTGGGAGTTCTACATTCGAAGTTAGCTTGAACTGTTCACTCGTTTTATCATGTCAAATATTTACATTTGGCGGGTCATTAAAATGTAATCAATTCATTTCTGGCTTGCCAGAGGTTACTTATTGCACTCTTGCACACAAATTTGGGTCAATAAGTCTTCGTCATCTTAATTACTTGATACTTAATTGAGGCATAGGTAAATTGTATTATATTTTACAGTCTTGTGTGAATTAACTTTCCTTGCTGTAATTTGAAGGCCAAATATTAGTTGGGAATCTACACGTTAAATGGGGCGATCGGGGCTTAAGTCACACCTTGGGGAATGAATATTTCTGAAAAATAATTTTTTTTTCTTTTTTTCGGCGCATCTACATCTAGGTCATTAGCGCCGACATCCAGGGTGTAGCGAGGAATTTTATCAGCGAGCCGTGGGATGAAAAAATTCCTGCCGGAGGTTGGGAATCGAACCCACCATCTCCCGCTTATGAATCCAAGGCGCTAGCCATTAGACCACGGGAGACCCCCTGAAAAATAAATATTTGAAAATTCTTTTCCTAATTTTTTTTTTTTTTTTTTTTTTTTTTGTAGAGGATGTAATAATTCGACGTGTCCATCAATTGCTATCAAACTTATTAGAGTATTGTGGTAATATATTTGATATGGAGTGCTGAGAGCAGTCCTCGTCGCACACTACAAACATTTGGATGTATTTCTACTCTCCCCAGTAGAAGGAGACCCCAGGAAGATCCGTAGAGTTTACGAGCAGGCTTATAGCTCGACACCACATACACCCTCCACACCAACACTCCTACCCGGAATCAGGACGGGGAGGTTCTCTTCTCGGCGGCACTTTCTTTTATTGCTTCGTACCAACGAGGATATACTCAACCTCGACCCAATCCTTTCAAGCGGCCAGTCCATAAATCTATCTCTAGGCCTTAGCCAAAATGAACTGATGTCCTTTTCAATTCTTACTTCACTACAAAGCCAATTATTAAAATTGGTAACAGGATTTAACAATTCGGAAGTTGAAAAATAATTTCACCTCTTCTGTGTTTAAAAACCATAATTTCTTAGCGATATCTTTCTTCTCTGTACGGAAACCGACTTATAGAGTATATTCGTGAAATTGTAATGTATGTTATCTTCATCGCTGGGTGATATGTGCATGTTAAAGGGTGATGTCCCCAGTTCCAAACAGATAAATTTACAAATTCTCGAGTCGCACTCTACCCTTCCTCAGCTCCCACTTCTGATTTGTGAGGGCACTGAAGATGGCCATCGACAGATGTTTGCCATTAAAAAAGTTTTTTTTTTTTTTTTTTTTTTTTTTTAACGTAATGATCTCTTTTATCGCCTTTTGGAACTAAACACTTCGACGTCCAAGGGCAATAAAAACTATGCCAGGGTTGAAATAGTGTAAACACCACCAGGTGGCTGAAAAAAAACACAAAATCAAACGATGGCAACACGTTGGTGTCACAGGTAATCAAAATTTTAATATATATTTGTGTGTGTGTTGATTTCAAGCAATTTGTGGTAATTTTCGTCAAAGGGAGTGCTAATTAATAAATCTGTATAAAAATAAGACCGACAACGCTGCATAACTTAATTATTAAATAAACATTAAAATAAATTGATATGACATTAATTTGAGTTGCAACCAATCACCGAATTTATTCTTGCTTCTATCTTAAGCAGATAAGGCCTCGAATCATAAGTACCTCATTCCTTTAAGTTTATTTTTTCGTATATTATATGCTATGTATTCTCACTAACTTATGCTACAGATTCAAACATAACTCGAATCAATAAAATAAACATTAATAATATACTAAAATTGTTTATAATTGAGAAGAAATTTATTTTATTAAGTGTCAACATATTTTTTTATGCAATACCAGCTATTATAGTACTACAAGGTCTATTAATCGTTACGTAAAATAATGTACAGTCCAAGGTTTTATTTACATATTTTGTCACTGTCAGTTATAAATATAGATTCTACATACATTAGTCTCCACATTTTATAACAGTTAATATCCATTACTTGTTATAAATTAAAATTCGCTTCAACATGTTTTTCGGCTATGACCATTTTTTAATCATTATGTTAGCTCTTTTTATATTTTTTTAAAATATTTTTAGTAATAAGAAAGCTCACGTGAAGAAAGTGCTGTAAAAAAATGGCCCAGTAGTAAAATACATAGTACACAAAGAAATTATATTTTGGAAAAAGCAAGAGTGTTGTTATGAAAGCTAAGTGCATCAAACATATCTTATAGCCTAATGCAGTGTTATATATATATATATATATATATATATATATATATATATATATATATATATGATACTCCCTCTAATTAACACACGTTTATGTGTTTCATTGAGAGTTTTGATCTATTATTCCCAGGGGTAAAATAGTTCCAGCCCTTACAACCCCCCCCCTCAGCCAGCCAAAAAACAGGTGAAAATTGGTGTTCTTTTATCATTTAGATAACTGCGGGCACATAAGGATAGGGGTTAAGGTTTTTTATAAACTAAGAACTGCCGCCTTCATATTCACTTCTTAAAGCAGTAGACGATTAAGATACGTCACTATACATTTGTTTTTAATCTTTATATTTGTTTTAATTCAGTTTTCATTCCATAAGGAGCATTTTTTTTTTTTTTCTTTGGTGGACCACCCTGAGAATCCAAAGTGTTAGCCACCACGGGAAGACGTAGACAAAGTAGAGAAATCGTTTTTAGGACAATTTTCATTTTATTTTTTACTCTCAATTACTGATAAAAATTAGACCTTAGGTAATTTATAAATATAATTAAAGCAAAAAATAAACTTTCGATCATTGTATTATCTGAGAGCGCGGAGGAATAAAGTGGAGTTCTCGCCTTGGGGAAAATATTTTATTCATTCTATGACCCAGTAATTTCGGAAGCGGCAATCGGTTATTAGTGCTATTAGTGTCCGGAGCAGTCTTCTCTTGACAACCTCTCCTTAAAATTTTGGTCCAACCTCAAATGTCAAACGTCAGATTCTTGGTTGTCAAGTGCTTTAGGCATTAACATAATCCATATTAGCACTTTCCTCCGAAGGAAAGTAGCTATTGAGGTTGGACTCATGACGGAATTTTTGAAAAATTTCTTCAAATCTTTATCGATCCTACCTAGTAGACACCGAAAATGACCCCCGTTAAAATTTATATATATCTATATATATATATATATATATGCATATATATATATATATGTGTCTGTTAACACGATAGCGGCCAGAGTTTTTGTTTTTTCGTCACGAAACTTGGTATATAGCATTCAATTAGCAAACGATTGAACGAGTTCGTTAACCACCAAATTCGGTCCACCGGAAGGGGGGGTTTACCCCGAACCCAAAACACTTATTTGACTATGTCAGCCGTAATATTTGTTATATTTCAACGAAACTTGGTATTCTTAGTGGTAATATAGAGAGAAAAGTGAGATATAAAAATGAACTAAATCGGTTCATTAGAAGGGGGGGTTTACTCCGGACCCACAATACCAATTCGCCACTACCAGCCGTGATTTTTGGTATATTTCGACGAAACTCGGTATTCGTAGTGCTAATCTACAGGTAAATATGTGTTGTAAAAATAAACTAAATCGGTTCATTAGAAGGGGGGGTTTACTCCGGACCCAAATTCCTAATATACTCCTACCGGTCGTAATTTCTGCTGTATTGTAACGAAACGCGGTATACGTCGTGGGTAACTCATGAGAAAGAAGTGTTGTAAAAATGAGCTGAATCGGTCAATCGGAAAGCGGGGGTTTAATTTGTAATATATTTGAATAGAAAAGCCGGCAGACGTAGGTTCACAAAGCCGCCGCAAGGAGCGCTTTCTACCACTAGAGTGACTGTATCCTGTTCCTGCGTTAGATCAAAATACGATAATATGAGGATTTTTGTATTTATTACGTAGTGTAGTAGGTACCATGTGTAAACATAACTCTGGATGCAAATTAATAATTGATCAGTTACTCATTACAAAATGAGAACTATTCACGTTTTTATTTTATTTATGTAGGATATTTTAAGCAAATTGTTCTGGAAAGCAGTCTACACTACCCAAATTCTGAGGAAAGTGCTTAGTTATGCAGCTCCTGCGTGACGGACTTTTTTTTATTTTATTTCATAGAATCTTAGATAGAATACTTCTCCTGAATGTAATATTTCTATATTGTCTGTCTAACATGAATTAAATTTTTAATTAATGTATGAAATCATCAGGTATTGTGGGATTGGAAGCATCTTCCATTCTTTTCTAATATATTCAGCAAAATATAGTCCATTTGTAAATTGATTAAATCCTTGTTACCTTATATTGTAACCGTCAACCGAAATTATTCCTAGGCCATTTTACATAAAACATAATCAACAGCCAGGGTATATCACTATAAGCAGGTTAATATCACTATGTGCAGCAATTAACAGCAAAAGAGTAAATCGATGCCATTCACCGACGATGTGGAGCACCGCAAAAGAAAAAAAAGGAAAAAAATAATAATGATATTATTCGGCAACCGACAAACGAATATTGACACTTTTTAGTAAAGCGTGAGGATAAAGGCACGTTGGACAAACAGTAATATTACAAAGGAATTAGCATTTATTCGATGGCGTTAATGACCCGAAGGATGGCATGCCTTATTTATTTATATATATATATATATATATATATATATATATATATATATAAATGTGTAGCTATTGAGGTTGCACTCATTAATGCATTTTTCTTTGAACCTTCATCGAATCAACATACAAGAAACAAAATGAACCCCGTTAAAATTATACTTATAAATATAATTTATATACATATTTATTGAGTGGTGTTGTACGTCGCATACACAAAACTCCGGAAAAAATTTTATTAACAAATAATTAATTAAGTAAGCTGCTCAATATAAATATGAAAAAGTCAATAGTGTTCATTTTTGTTGTGTTTTTATAGTCATATCTTTTTTTGTGTGTGTTTTTCGGCATCCTTATTGTGTGTTACATTCACGGCTGAAGAAGGCTTCAAAAGAGCATGCCGAAATGTTCTGAGTACAGACTTTACAAAAATCGTGTTGTTCCCTAGCCAAATCCCAACTATTTTCTAACGATTTCATTTTGGTTTGTCTGGCCTCTGAAATATTCACCGGTGAGCAATTTTCATGTCTACGAAAAAAGTGCATTGGTAGTGCCTGTGTTATTTTTTATAGTAATAGTTTCTTGCCTTTTACCCCTGCCACTAATAGCTTTTTAGTGCACTTCGAATGCTTTCAGCAGTGACCTGAATGAGCTTACGTTGGGATTGTATAGCAGTGCCGATCTCACCTATCCTAATCAGTCGACTCTATAACTTTCTGTTTCTCTCTGAAATGTTTTTTAGTCGACTTCCAACATGTTTAGAACAAAAAGAGCCTCTGATGATGATAAATCTATTCACAGTCAAAACATTCAAACAAACTCGTACACAAGTTTGTGTGTTCATCTAAAAGCATTTATTGACCAAAACCTTTGTACTGTTCTTTATATGTGAGATATTTAATTTCATCTTGAGATCAAAACTATTTAAGTTTTTTTTTTTGCTTTTTTAAGGTAATTTTAAACACATTCTTAAGGCTTGCGGTGTAAACTAACCATTATGCTAAAGAATACTTTTAATTGTGTATATTCTGCGTTACGAGTTTTTTTTTTTATTATAAAGAAATGTGTTTGGTTCAAGGATAATGAATAAACTATGATTAGAATGTCTGGTTAATTAGTAAATATTTTAAATTTTAGACAGATTTTGGAACGGAGTTTGGCCCTTTCTAGCCAGGATACGCCTAATGTATTTCCTCTTTTCGAAAGAAAAGCCACTAGCTCTGGTTGGAATATAACCCTCGACCTCAGACAAGCCCTGCGCACGCCCTAACGCTCACGGTCACAGGGCATACGAGCACCTAATGACAATGTGCAATTCCGTTAATGGTATAATTTTATGACGTGATGAGTACGAAGCGAGAAGGCTATAGAATAGGCCCTCGTAACAACCCTTAGCTTTTATAGCCTTCGAGACAATATTGGATGAGCCCATAGGAGTAAAGGGAAAGCCTCTATGGAGTTATGAGTCTTCGATGACGTCATATATCTTCAACCTATAGCAGCTTCCTCTTCACACTTCGCTACACATTCGGCAATGAAGCTTACAAAAGCGACGCTTATAACTCTCTGCTGTTTCCCCAAATTTAGCGGTATGCCGTCATGCGAGATGATTCATAATGATTTCCTGTAAAAGGGGCTCTACATACATTTCCTAAGGTAGCATTTTCCTTCCAAAACTCTATATTGCGGGTTTACCAATAATTTATTTAAAACATGTTCAATTACTTTTTTTTCGAGTTACATCGCTTGGCTCTTATAAAAAACCTTTTAGCACATTTTTTTCCTCCCTCCATAAGGAGGAACCCCGCTTATGAGGTTGACGTCATGACTCAACTCGGAAGTGCTGACTAGAAAATTTCATGATTAGAGCCAATCAGGACAATATTTTATTAAATCTAAAGCTTCTTACTGACTGACAAATGGACCGATTTTGATAAAATTTGAAAAGATTTCTCTTTGTGGTTTCGAATACATTCTTATATATCTCGAAATCGGTTGAGAAATCGTTGGAAATGTAAACTATTCGAAAGCATGTCAAATTTCCTTCATATACCAGTACGTATACTCCAGGCAACGAATGCTTAAAAACAGCTAAAGGTGGTAATTTTTGGAACACAATTTTGGACTTTGTAACATTATATGGGCTGGATAGGAGGTGAACATATCATAAGTCCTCGCCCGTAGCCTTTGTGCCGGGAGGAGGAGGGGTTTAGAAGGTCTCATTTTTCGGGTTTTCTCTTATATCTCGGAAACCCTGCGTCCTAGAGACATGACTATTATATAACAAACGAAAGCTGACTAAATTTCCTACAAGTTCTATTCAATAAAGTTTTTCGAGATATCTTTCTGTATAAGAAGTGTATACATTTTTTTGAAGCACCCTGTACTAATGCTTCTTTTATCGTAGTGTAATAGTTAAAAATTAACTGTTGCACTAATTTTTTTTTTTTTTTTTTTGACTCATACGCTACTCCTTTATACCTGCAACAAGGTAATAATCGAAGGTATCTATTAGGGGTTATTAGGCGGTATTTTTTTTAAATTAATCGCTCATTTTCATTTCACTACGAGTTCATTACTGATATGCTGTGTCTAGATCGGGTCGGAAACTAAAGTAGAGACTCACGTCGGCCTTTGTCAGTCAAACAATATCGGATTGGATCGGATCGGGAGAAATAGCGATCCAATGTAGGAGCATCCTAAGGAGTGTGGGAGGAACCGAGCTAACTCCGACTTCAAATTATGGTATAAACCGTAGTAGGTCTGCTAGGAGGATGTGATATGTTGTTTTGAATATTCCTTTAGCCGGCATATGAAAGAACTAAGGAAGGTATGTTTTCTCCCGAATAAGGTAATACAATGAGGAGTAAAAGAGTTACGCCGCAGGTAAGGGCTAGGTAACAAAATTACTCTACCCAAGCTAGGCCAATCAGGGAACCTCTGGGAAGCCATATTGAAAACTAACAAACTTCCAACGGCCAATCATCTCAGCCCTTATTTAACTTTCCTTTGGCCTCTCCGATGCGGGTGGCAATTTCTACAGAATGCTCCTTCTCCCCCCCCCCTTCGTACTAACAATCTTCTTTAATAGCCTCCAACTTTATGGCGGCATCTCATAAAGTTCACCTTATTTCTCGAGATAATTTCACAACTTTTATTATTTACACACTTCCGCAGTTCTAACAGTTCCTTCTTCCCCCTGATTAAACCGTGTGTTATGATCACGTGTAAGGAACTGGGCAATCCACTATACTAAAAAATAATTTGATTAATCATGCATTTACTCTATGTATCATGATAAGTGTATTCTTCATACAAAGATGCTGTACATCCCGAGTGCTTCATAAATTCTTAAAAAATAATAATCAAATATTAGAGAGTTTTAAATTCTATTCATTTAAAATAATATCATAGTTAATTTCTTAGTTAAATCATTTAAAACTCATCATACAAATTTATTTCTTCACATTAAAGATTAAACTCCTAAAAATTCCTGTAAAACGTTGGAGAGGTAAACATTGGATCCTATCTTGCAGTCTGCCAGTAAATGTTTGACAGTAAGTTCTCCATCACATGAAAAGAGGTCTTTATCGTCTAGTACATACGAGTTCCGAATGACCTTGAAGTAGATCGAAAGTTCAATAAAGAATGAATTTCTGAACCTATAAAAGCAGGAAATGGCCAATCAGTGGGAAACACCCAGTGGGCAGTTGGAATCGTAAAATCATTAATCGAATTTCATAGTGAAATTTCGAATAAAAGCGGGGGGAAATGGGCGGGATTAGATTTAGTACAAGTCAAGTAAGTTGATAAATAAAAAAAAAGTCCGTCACGCAGGAGCTGCATAATTAAGCACTTTCCTCGGAATTGGGTAGGGTCGAGTGCATTCCTGAATAATTTGCTTAATAAAAACATAAATTGTTCTGCTCTTATGCTTGTATGAGCAGCTGTTTCAAGTATTAATTTTCTAATGAATTTCCTTCCAGAGTTTTGTGTATGCGTGGTACTACACTACGTAATAAATACATAAAGCTTCAGATATTCCACTATTGATCTGGATGAGTTTCTCGAACCTACGTTTGGCGGGAGAATTCAATACAAACATAGTACAAAGTAAACCCACCCCCTTCCAATAGACCGATTTAGTTCATTTTTACAACACTTCTTTCATATTAGATAACCAGGACGTATACAGAGTTTCGTAACAATACAACAGAAATTACGACCAGTATAAGGAAATTAATAATTTCTGTCCGGAGTAAACCCCCCCCCCTTCTAGTCAACCGATTTAGTTTATTTTTACAACAAATTTTTCTCTTCAGTTGACCACAACAAATACCGATTGATAAATAACTACTTTGGTTCCGGAGTAAACCCCCCCCCCCTCCGGATGGACCGATTTTGTTGGTTAACGAACTCGTTCAATCGTTTAAAGGGGAAATACTACATACCAAGTTTCGTGACGAAAAAAACAAAAACTCTGGCCTGTATCGTGTTAACGGACATATATATATATATATATATATATATATATATATAAATTTGAACGGGGGTAATTTTTGGTGTCTACTAGGTAGGATCGATAAAGATTTGAAGAAATTTTTGAAAAATTCCCTCATGAGTGCAACCTCAATAGCTACTTTCCTTCGGAGGAAAGTGCTAAAACAAAGACAATTAATTATTATTGTCTTTGAATATTTGGTCTTCAACCAAGGAAAAACAATTAGTGGTCAGTTTACTCCCGTAATACCTATTAAATAAATATAAAACAAAAAATACCTTTAATTAAAAGTTAATAGGGCACGCTTTAGTACTTACAATTAGAAATAATTATCGAGTTTGTAGTAGCTCTTTTAATTTTCATATGAGCTCTATCATGAAACTTTTTTTTTTTTAATGCCTATAAAGAAGTTGACCTAATCAGATGCTAATGCAAACAAAAATTATAGATCGTTCAATGACTAGGCTAATTTTGATGAATTTATTAAATGTCTAACATATACACAGATATAAATTCGTATTTATAAGCTTCACGTAATAAAGTCTATTTATAAAGACCTCCAGAAGTCCTGGATCTTGCTAAATATTTGTCTCACCATAACGAGAGGAGCAATAAAAACTCTCGCGTTTGTATCACCAAAACAACGAAACATCTGTTTGTATGAACTGTGCCTCAAGAAGCTATCAAATTTTCAGTTTAGATGTTCGGCGCATCTGGGCGAGTTCTTCGTCTCGTCGAACCGTATAAATCTTCAAAGGGTAAACAGAATGACTTCTTTTAGCACTTTTCTCCGAAGGAAAGTAGCTATTGAGGTTGCACTCATGACGGAATTTTTGAAAAATTTCTTCAAATCTTTATCGATCCTACCTAGTAGACGCCGAAAATGACACCCGTTAAAATTTATATATATATATATATATATATATATATATATATATATATATATATATATATATGTCTGTTAACACATATATAACCGGCAGATAGCCGGCAGGCTATTTGTTTTTTCGGCACGAAAATTCGTATATAGCGTTCACTTGGCAAACGATTGAACGAGTTCGTTAACCACCAAAATCGGTCCACCTGGAGCAGGGGTTTATCCCGGACCCAAAACACTAATTTGACCATGCCAGCCGTAGTTTTTGTTAGAATTCAACGAAACTTGGTATTCGTTGTGGCCATCTAAAGAGAAAAAAGTCCGACTCGCAGGAACTGCATCATCTTAGCGCGGTTCCGTTCTTATCCGAAGTGCGATTAGGAAAGGAATAGTAGCAGCTATCGGTAGGTTTTGATCTTTCGTTAAAAATATAAAATAAAATCTCAAAGAGAAGGAAGCTTAAAGCGCCACATATGGAAACTGACAGTTTTCTAAGCGGATGGGACTCTCCCGTCATCGCGACGCTTACTCTAGGAAAACTCTATTACCAATATGATTCTTATTTTCTCAGCTTTAATGAAATACTCATTCCACCGTTAAATAAACTTAAAAAACAAAAGTGAAGTAAACAGTGACAAAAACCCGTTTAAAATAAGAAAACTAACACTTTCGTAGTTTTAAGCACTTACTTCTCCGACTGACATTGCCCCATCGAAATTTGCTTCAGAATCTTTTTTTTAGAGAATTTAGTAAGCTTTTGAATGGTTACATCGTACTTCCCACGATTTCTTAACTGTTTTGAAGATATTAAGGGGGGAAAATGGTGCTAATACCTACCGATAGCTGCTATATTCCTTCACTAATCGCACTTGAGATAAGAACGGAACCGCGCTAAGATGAAGCAGTTCCTGCGGGTCGGACTTTTTTTTTGTCAGACAAATTAATGTGTTATGTTTATATTATAATATAAATATTATGTTTATAAGAAGAGCAAATCACTTTAATTGCGGTGTAAAATATTGTTGCTAGCTAAATCTAAGTATTATATAAGCTCATAAGGAAAAAGTGGTGCTAATGACTCAGATTTCGATGCACCATAAAAGAAAAAAAAAATTAAGGACAATATACAAAGATTCCGAAGTATTTCATATCTGTTAATAAAATATTTTATTCTAATCCCAATGACGCAACACTTATACACAAATAAACTTTTTTTAGGTATCTATTTAATACGTATAAAATAAGATTATAATGAGCAATCCGCTGTGGCATACACTAAGTACTACCACCGTGTGGAGTGCAACTAGTATAAACCGGTACGTCAGTACCACTGTGTATGTAAACAGCGGCTGTTCTGATTCTGGCAAAAATTAGAAATCCTACATTCCTACAGTTGTTTGGAGGCTTATCTTTATGACCCTAGAAAGGAACTTACAGATGACGAGGGTCCACTGGGCGATACCTGTACTGGGAATGCACTCCACCCTAAGCCTCCTAGCTCCTCACCTTTGAATTCATATGATTTCGTTCAATGAATTTAAAAAAAAAAAATAATAAATCGATAAAAACTTCTGAAAATAGGGAAAACAATTCTAAAGAACGAAATCAACACCAGTACAGTATTCTAGATATTCATAGGGCATCTTCGAATTCCAAGGTACCGTTGAAACAAAATATTGTTTCTATATATACGTATCCTGTTTTATTGACTAATACATTTGACTACTATAAGCAATCACAAAAATAACGAGCAGTGAAAAAAAACTGTAGAAAACACACAAAAAGATTCGTTCAAATGAACGAAATTACCTATGTTTTAAGCACTTATTTCTCCAAATATGACCATCCCATCGCAAATGTCTTCAAAACATTTTTTTTAGAAAATTTAGTAACCTTTCGAATGGTAATCTTTTGCTTGCCAAGATTCAAAACCGTTTTCGTGATATTTATGAAAATATACGAAGTTCCCAAAACATTTCATGTCTAAAAATGAAATATTTTATTTTAATCCTTCCTTTACTCCAAACGTAACCAAATTTTCAACATATTAGTTTTGATAAAATTCAAACATGCAGAAAATGTTTCAACTGAAGCCCATGATTCTAAGTACCAAAATCAAAGACAAAAAGAACAGTTCGAATAAGCGAAATCAATTACTTTAATGTTTTAAGCACTTATTTCTCCGATTGACATCGCCTAATCAAAACTTTCATTAGAACCTTTTTTGTAGAGCATTTAGTAAGCATTCTAATGGTAATCTTTTGTTTACCAAGATTCTCAACCTTTTTTGAGATATTAAGGAAAGTATACAAAGTTACCAAAACGTTTCATGTCTGTTCATAAAATATTTTATTCTAACCCTTCCTTAACTCCAAACGTAACATAACTTTCAACATATTAGTTTTAATGAAAGTAGAACATGCAGATAATGTTTCAACTGAATCCCGTGATTCTAAGTACCCAAACCAAAAACGGTATTCAAAAACTATTTTTCCAATTTTCTCGAAAACGGTTAAAGCTATCGCCTTGAAAATGGTTTCATTCGTTTTCCTAGCCCAAGAAGCCTATAAAAAGAGTACTTACAAGCTTATGAACTCAAAAACGTAAGCGTTACGATTTTTTCTCCGCGAATTTCGCCCCAAACGCCATCTTCCAGTGGGCGGCTTTTGCTGGTTAACGAACTTGATCTTTCGAATTGGACGACTGATTTTTGTACCAAATTTCATCAAAATCGGACCATCAGGGAAGCCAGAAATGAGCGAACAGACAAATATATATATATATATATATATATATATATATATATATATATATATATATACAAATTTGAAATACCGTTATTTTCGGTCTCTAGGGGTTCTGAAATGCGAAATTTTCTTGTCGGCACTTCCGGATTGTTTCATTGTATCAACCTTATAAGCGGGGTTCCTCCCTATGGGGGAGGGAGGAACCGCGCTAAAATACGCTGTAAAAATAAACTAAATGCGTTCATTAGAAGGGGGGGGTTATTACGTACCCTAAACACTAATTTGACCATGCCAGCCGTAGTTTTTGTTAGAATTCAACAAAACTCGGTATTCGTTGTGGACACCTAAAGAGAAAAATGCGCTGTAAAAATAAACTAAATCCGTTCATTAGAAGGGGGGGGGTTTACTCCGGACGCAAAACACTAACTTGACCATGCCAGCCTTAGTGTCGTTATATTGCAACAAAACTCGGTATTTGTTATGTTCATATAAAGAGAAAAATACGCTGTAAAAATAAACTAAATCCGTTCATTAGGAGGGGGGGGGGTTACTCCGGACCCACATAACTCATTTATTCATATCGATCGTTCATTCTCGTGTATTGTAACGGAATTCGATTTTACGTCGTGGTTATCTAGAACAAAAGATATGTTGTAAAAGTAAACTAAATCGGTTCATTAGAAGTTTGGGTTTTTGTTATGTTTCAACGAAACTAGGTATTCGTTATGTTGATCTAAAGACATCCGTTGTAAAAATAAACTAAATCGGTTAATTAGGAGGAGGGGTTTACTCGAGACCCACATTACCAATTTTCCACTACCAGCCGTAATTTTTGTTTCATTTCAACGAAACTCGGTATTCGTGGTGGTAATCAACAGAGAAAAATGGGTTGTAAAAATAAACTAAATCGGGTTATTTGGAGGGAGGGGTTACTCCGGACCTAAAGTACTAATATACTCATACCGGTCGTAATTTCTGCTGTATTGTAACGAAACGCGGTAAACGTCATAGGTATCTCATGAGAAAGAATTGTTGTAAAAATTAAGTAAATCGGTCTATTAGAAACGAGGGTTTACTTTAAACTCTGTTTCATTGGAATTAGCCGGTCAGACGTAGGTTCCCAAAGGCGCCGCGAGGAGCGCTATCTCCCACTATGGGGACTGTATCCTGTTCCTGCGTCAGATCAAAAGACGGAAAATGAAGTTTTTGTGTATTTATTAAGTAGTAGAGTATCATATATTAACATAACTCTGGAAGCAAATTATTTACAAAATTAATAATTGAACAGTTCTCATAAGAAATTCAAATGAGCAGAACTATTCACGTTTTTATTTTATTTAAATAGGTTATTTACAGCAAATTATTTAGTAATGTAGTCTACACGACAAAAATTCTGAGGAAAGTGCTTAGTTATGCAGCTCCTGCGTGACGGACTTTTTGTAATTCACCAATGATCTGATGGCATAAGTACAAAAACTCCATATAATTCAGATTATATTGTCAGTGGACTTTTATGAATTCAGGAACAATGCTTCCTTCATTAAGGTTAAAGAACATTTTAATTTAATTTAAAGTATTTAAATGCCTACTTTGCTCATGTAAGTGCCATGTGGATGCCCTCAGATAGTTTTATTGGTACTAAATATACATGACCTAAAGTGATATAAAACGAAAGGCCTTTCAATTACAAAGGTTATTTTACCTATATTATAAGCTAAGATAAATATGTTTGAAACCTAAAAGAAGCCAATCCAAAAAAGCCATATTGAAAACTAACAAGTTCCAACGACCAATCATCTGGGGCCTTATTTAAACTTGCTCCCACTCTAGGGGGGATTTTTCAGGGCTTCTTCTCTTGGGACCCCGCAAACTTCTTTAATCGGCCGGCAACTTCTTTCTAGAAACATTTCTAGAGTTAAGGGCATCATTCAACTTATTGCAGAGATTTAGTTTTGACAAAGAAAATTATTCAGAATAATCTACAACATTTACTATAATAAAAAAAAAAGTCCGACTCGCAAAAACTGCAGCATCATAGCGCGGTTCCGTTCATGTCCCTAGTGCCATTTGATAAGCTTAGAAAATAAATAAACTTATTTTTTTTATATATCTCGTGAAAATTGTCAAAATCCTCTCGAACATCTCGAATAAAAGTGATATTAAGGCGTCAGGGACACCGACAGTAGCTAACTTTTACACAGAAGCGGAAATTACAGAATCTGGCTCTCATTCTAAAGCAAAGGTCTATAAATCAATTCAAAATATGCCTAATAAAGCCTTTCTAGTGGATACAGAAGCATGGGCGTATATGAGGGGGGGCTGAGGGGGCTGCAGCCCCTCCCGAAATTTTGAATTGATGATAAAAACTTCTCGTAAAACCCTTAAAAATAAATTAAATAAGATCACTTAGTTCATAAAACATATTTTATTTTACGTGTAATAGCGTTTTAGTTGCCTAAAACTATTCCAAGCTCTAAATATTTAGTATTCCATACCCTGGAAATGGTCTCAGCCCCCCCCCCGAAATTGTTTTTATATACGCCCATGTACAGAAGGATCAAGAAGAAGTACACAAGATTGAGTAGAATACCCTGCCTAATATAGCCTATATAGAATAATATGCCGAATAAAACCTATCTAGTTAATACACAAGGACAAATAAAAGTCTTGACGAATAACAAGTCAAGAAAAAAAACTTTATTTAACAAAATAAAACAAAGTTTAGTTGCCCAACTACAATAGAATAATATACCTAATTAAGTCTATGGAGTAAATACAAATGGACCAAAAACAAGTCTTGTGGAATATTGTTTTTTTTCTAATTAAATACTTTTTATCAATATTTAGTAAATAACATTTGTTGAAAACTATTGATTGCTAATTGATGAATCGGTTTACAACTAAGTAGTCTTTATGAATATTTAGTATATAACCTTATGTTTGGATCTGAGTTTTTGGGGTGCTCTCCGCCTAGGCTTTGTATTTGTGTCGGCAGATACCTGGGGTATATTTACAGCTCTTGAGGATTAACTCTTAGCAGGTAAATTTCCTGCGGACCTTCTGCTTCTACGGGCATTGAACCGCCATATTCGCTCATAGTATCTAACCGTTGTGAAGTTTATTTTTTGGATTTAGGACTTAATATACATATGTAGACTAAATCATAGCAAGAAGTAATCCTCCGTCGTCGGTTCTTAACTATGTAGACTCGCTAATGTTATCCAATCTTAGATACATCGTATTTAAAATCCACAGCAAAAACACGACATTTCATCAGAATCCCCTGCTGAATAAAACTTATATAGAATAATATGCAAAATAAAGCCTATCTAGTGGATAAAAATAGAGGAAAAAAGCCGTTCGTGGTGGTAGAAAATCTTAAAAGTATTTCGCTCAGAAATATCCGAAATATTGTCACTAATTTTACGTATCCTGTTTTATAGCCAACTAGATTTATATTCTATAATCAATAAGAAAAACCTATTAACAATAAAAAACTATGGGTAACAGATGAAAATAGGGAATACCAAGAATAATTCTAAAGGACGAAATCAACACCAGTACTGTAATCTAGATATTCATACGGCATCTTCGAATTCTAACAAACAAAATATTGATTCTAATTATACGTATCCTGTTTTACTGACAAATACATTTGACTAGTATAAGCAATTAAAATCACTAGGGAATATGCCAAAGAACTCGGAGTAGGAGCCTCGACAGTTTCAAGACATTTGAAGGAAATCGACAAATCCAAAACTGACATTTCATACGGCACAGCCTGATATATTTTTAACAATGAATTGCTTTTCTTATTTTAATTAATCTGTTTTATTGTCAAATACATTATCCTCCTATAACCAATGAAAAAATAACAAGGAATAAAAACAAACAAGAAGAACCGTTCGAATAAACGAAATCAATTACTTCAAAGTTTAAGCACTTATTTCTCCGATTGACATAGTCTAGTCAAAAATTGTTTCAGAATCTTTTTTGTAGAACATTTAGTAAGCTTTCGCATGGTAACCCTCCGTTTACCAATATTCCTAACCGTCTTCGAGATATCAGGGAATGTGTACGAAGTTCCTAAAACATTTCATGTCTGTTAATAAAATATTTTATTCTAATCCTTCCTTAGCTCCAAACGTAACCGAAATTTTAACATATTAGTGTTGATGAAATTCAAACATGCAGAAAATGTTTCAACTGAATCCCATAATTTTAAGTATCAAAATCAAAGACAAAAAGAACAGTTCGAATAAGCGAAATCAATTACTTTAAAGTTTTAAGCACTTATTTCTCCGATTGACATCGCCTAATCAAAACTTTCATTAGAACCTTTTTTGTAGAGCATTTAGTAAGCTTTCCAATGGTATTCTTCCGTTTCCCAAGATTCATAACCTTTTTCGAGATATTAGGGAAAGTATACAAAGTTACCAAAACTTTTTTATGTCTGTTAATAAAATATTTTATTCTAACCCTTCCTTAACTCCAAACGCAACCAAAATTTCAACATATTAGTTTTAATGAAAGTAGAAGATGCATTAAATGTTTCAACTGAATCCCATGATTCTAAGTACCCAAACCAAAAACGGTATTCAAAAACTATTTTTCCAATTTTCTCGAAAACGGTTAAAGCGATCGCCTTCAAAATGGTTTCATTCGTTTTCCTAGCCCAGGAATCATCATCAGATTTTTGTACCAAATTTCATCAAAATCGGACCATCAGGGAAGCCAGAAATGAGCGAACAGACAAATATATATATATATATATATATATATATATATATATATATATATATATATATATATATATATATATATATATTTTTTTTTATTTGTTTCCTCCTTACAGTAACCCTGCAAGAAGGGAGTTTATTTTTGTCTGCAAGTCTCATGCAGCAATCAGCATATCACTTGCATTTGTATGTTAACATATTTTGTTTTTTTTTAAAAAAAAAAAACATATTATTAGTTTTAGTTAAAATTTAAAAGTTTACAAATTATAACTATACAAAATACTACAAATGGAGAAAATTAACAAAAGAACAGAATATAAAAATGAAGTAAAACAAAAACATGAATAATATAGAATATATAAAATTAGAAAAAAATAAATTTTAGTACTACCACAAAAAATGTTTAATATCATTTTATTTGTAATAGGCATTCAATCTTCCCATTGCCATGTAAAGCTGCTCAGCAAATCCTCTTAATGCCTTGTTATGGCACATAAACAGAGTTTGTTCTGGTGATGGCCAGACTCCGTTTTGTTTCATAATTGTCGTTTGTAATTTTGTCCGTTCCTGTATTAGTAGTCGGCAGTCGTATATTAAGTGTTGGTAAGTTTGTTCCGTAAGAAAGTCGCATGGACAAGTGTTTCTGTTTGTGATTTTGAAACGGTATAAGTACGAGTTTATTGAGCCATGTCCTGTGACAAGTTGTGTTGTGTAAAAATCTGTCATAGTTTGTTTTTTTCATAAATATGTTTGAATTTGTGGTATGAATAGTTTTAAGTGTGTCCCTTTGTTAGTATTTGTCCAGCGGTTTTCCCAAGTTTGTATAGTCTTAGTTTGTAACATATATTTTAAGTGATTTTTCGATATCTTATCATAACAAACTGGTAACTGGGGACTTTTCGCGGCAGCTTTAGCTGCTTTATCAGCTAATTCATTCCCCATATTTCCAGAATGTCCTCTTATCCACTTAAAATATATGTTTATGTTAATGTTTTGTATTTCTGTCACATGTTTCCTTATTTCTTCTGTTAGTGAGTCATGTACCGAACGATTAGTCAGTTTTTGTAAGGTCGTCTTGCTGTCTGTGTATAAAATTGCATTATTATATTGTCTGTATTTGGTCTTTATTAGTCGCAAACTTTCAAGTATGGCGTATTGTTCTGCTTGTATGTTTGTACAGTTTTGTCCCAGTCTGTATTTATGTACGTTCGTGGGTTCGTCGTTAATAAATACCACTGATGCACAGCCTACGTTTTTGCCTTCCTTACTTCCATCAGTGTAAATTGTTAATTCTATGACGTTATTTTTGCAAGGATTTTTAAAAATTGGAAAATCGGATGGGTGAAGCCACATTGCAACTTGCAATTCTTTTTCAATTTGACTATTTCTGAAATCGTCTACGTTTTCTGAGGTTTTAACAAGTTTAAATTGTGCTGTATATTGTTTTGCAATTAATTCTATAGGTACTATTTTCGCTAGGACGCAGGCTGCTTCATACGACACTGTTTTAAAACCCTTTATCATTTTAATGGCCATCAATCTTTGTACTCGTTGTAATTTCATTAAATTGTGTTTTTTAGCAAGTCCAGATTCCCAGATATTAATAGCATAAGTTAATGATGGGAGTACGGCTCCTTTATACAATATATGTAATGCTTCTGTATTTAGTCCCCATGTAGTCTTTGCAGCGATTGTCAGATTATTTACTAGTTTTAATAATTTTGTCTGAAGTCTGTCAATGTGTGCATTCCAGTTTAGTTTTCTGTCTATAGTTATTCCTAAATATTTCAATGTTTCAACCTGTTGAATGTTTTGTCCTTGTGATTTTACGTGTATTTGTGGGTGGATTCTTTTATGTGTAAATATAATGAAAGATGACTTTTGAATATTAAATTTTAACTTATGCTGGTTCGCCCAGTTATCAATAATATTTGTAATTGCATTAATATTGACTTGTAGTTTTTCGAATATTTTAGATTTAATTAGCACTAATATGTCATCAGCATATGCTAAAATAGTTGTGTCTGGAGGTAACTTTATCTTTAACAAATTATTTACAATTAGATTCCATAATAATGGTGAAAGGCTAGACCCCTGAGGCGTTCCTAGTGTTTGAAATTTGTGAAATTTCATATTTGGTGTTATAATAAAGGATTGTCTGCCTTGTAAGTAATTTTTCACAGATCTATATATATTGTTAGGGCAATTTGAATTTGCTAAAGAATTTAAAATTGATGGCCACCATGCGTTATCAAATGCTCCTTTAATATCGAATGATATGAGAACTGTATGTGATTTAGTGTTTTTGGCTTCAGATATGAATTGTAGTGTACTGTGTAATGCATCTACTGTTGATTTTTGAGAAGTAAATCCAAATTGATTGCTATGTAAGAGCGAGTTTGAGTACAAATAATGAGATAATCTTGAATGAATTATTTTTTCCAAGACTTTACCAGCTGTAGGAATTAAAGAAATGGGTCGAATCGATGAAATATCATTTTTGCATTTCCCGGGTTTATTTAGAAGAATTACTTTAGACTTTTTCCATATTTCGGGGAAAATACCAAATTTGAAAGAGTTTTTGTATTATTCATTGATGAAAACTGGAAAACAACTATATATATTTTTGAATATTTCTCCTGTAATTCCATCTATGCCTGGGGACTTATTTCTTTTTAAATTTTGAATAATATAACTAATTTCTGAATCGGTTAACGGTAGGTCGTCATTTGTCTGTAGGTCTGTTGGTAGATTATTGCGAATTGTTTTGTGTATTTCATTATCATTTTGTATGTTGTCTGTTTTAATGAGTGAGTCGAGTATATATTGGTATGTTTCTGTTGTATTATTTGTGTATGAATCGTCATGTTTCTTTATTGTATTAAGTGTAAATTGTTCATGTAATTTTCCATTAGCATATTTGTAAGGCCATGTCCATGGATTACAAGGACTTATATTATTGCAAAATTCTTTCCATGATTTTATTTTATTAGCTCTTATGTTTTTTTCATAGATGTGTTTTATTTCTAAATAGGCTTGTTTTCTTTCCTGTCTCAAAGATTCACTACATGTTGTTTTCTGATATATTTTCCTTAATTTCTTTGTCTCTTTTCGAAGAGTAGTTAAATTTTCATCCCACCAAGGTTTCGGATTAAAGCAAGTTTTAGTATTATTTTTTTGGTAATTTCTAATTTTAAAAGTCTTATTACAGGCTTTTGAAATGACTTTGGAAAATTTATTCAATGTCATATTTAAGTTATTACTTAATAAAAATTGAATCATTTTAGTTTCTATATTTTCAGTAATTTTAAATTCCTTACAGATTTCTGCAAATAAATTATTTTGAAATAAATCCCAATTCGCATTTCTAGTATTATATACTAATCCTATACCTTTTATTTTGTTTTTTATTTGTTTTAAAGCAAAGTTATATTTAATTGATAAATGATCTGAAAAGTTTTCTGAAGTTGAAATTCTCCAATTATTTATTTTATTTATGAGGTTTGGTGTTATTAAAGTTAAATCTATATTACTTTGCCCACGTGGGCCATCAAAAGTTGGCAAATTTTGATTTTCATTTAATATTGTTAAGTTTTTTAAAACAATGAAATTTTCCAGTCGTCTTCCTCTTTTATTAGTAATACTGTCATGCCAAATTTTCGATCTAGCATTACTATCAACTGCTATAATTATATCTTTAGTTTTTAATTCATTTAGAATTTTATTTAATTTCGATAAATCTTCATCAATATCATGCGTTATATCAAAATAAGCACTAATTAGAATTAATTGTTTCTCTTTATATATGACTTCAACAACGGTTGTATCTGGATCACTGTATTTTGAAAGGAGGGATGCATCAATTTGTTTATTATTAATAATTATTTGTGAACGAGATTTATGACTAACGCTTGAATAAATCTTAAATCTTTTAGGTTTAATTTTATTACCAATGTAAGGTTCCTGTAAAAGAGCAATATCTATTTTTTTATTATTTAAGTATTCATATAAAAATACAGTAGAATTAATTTTATGTTTCATATTAATCTGAATAAATTTAATTTCATAATTTTGATCATATGTTTTAATTCCTTCAACAGCCATTGGAATCATAAACAAAAGAAACTAGTAAACAAGATACATTAATTAGATTAGACTTGGAAAGAAACATATGTTTTCTACCAAACAAAAACAATCGCACATCAATCAATATTGGATTTAGTATATGAATGAATATTTCGTTTTTCAGAAAATGCATAATAAAGCTCGAATGTGTTTTGTTTATCAGCTGGAGTTTATGTTTTGTTTGTGTGTTTATTAAAGAAGGATTTGATAAATGCTCTATTATAATAATAAAGATATTATAAATCAGTGTTGTATTATTCATTGATAATCAGTGTTATTTATTAATCTATTATAGGCATTAAGATAAGATGGGCAACCTTTACTAAGAGCAGAATGGGAGATAGATACCTTTTGGTGTGGTTTGCAATAGTTATTAAAACTAATACAATTTATACACTTGTGTTCTTCTATCTTCTCTCTTCGTGGACAGTCCTTGGCTTCATGTTCCTCTGTGCAATGAGGGCAGGTGAGGGTTCCTCTGCAAAGTCCTGAATGGTTGAGCCGTTGGCAGTTCCTGCAGCGCCGGACAGAAAGGAAGTCATCGGTCCTACTAATCGTGTAGAATAACTTGAGCTTCTCTGCACGTTTCACGATGATATTCCTAGCTTGTGGTGATACTTGCAGTACTGCGTGTCTTTGATTTTCATTATATTTAGATTTTATTATGAAATAGTGAGCTAAATCTTCGTTAGTTAATCCTAATTCCTCATTTTGTGATAGAATAGTCTCTGATAGGTTATGTTCATCAATTTCCGAAGGAATATTTTTTATTATAATTCTTGGTCTCAATTTTTTAATAAAATCTGATTTTAAATTTGTATTGGAATTTATCAACGTTTGGTGAATTTTTTCTATATCGTTATTAGTTTGAGTTTCTACAATTAAATGTCCTCTATATGTCATTTTTAAATTTTTAATTCCAATCTTTAATTCTTGTGGTTTTATTATTGATTTGAATTGATTTTTTGTATCTTCAATGCTATCCTTTTCATTATTATTTTTAACAATAAGCTTAAAAGAATTATTTGTAGGTTTAATTTTAGTTTTTAATGTACTTGCATAGGATTTCTTACTGCTAACCTCACTTGTAGTAATTATGTGTGTAGATACTCCAGGATCTTCACGTTTTTCTTGAATAGTCTTTTGTAAATCTTGAAGGAGTCCTATGGCTTTGTATACATCACTTTTTAAGTTTTTTTTGAGCACTGAAAATTCCCCTACTGGTACCAAAAGGCGGAGCACTGTTTCTATGACCTCTACACTGTCCTCCATCTTGGACAACTGATGATATATATATATATATAAATATATACATATATATATATATATATATATATATATATATATATATATATACAAATTTGAACCACCGTTATTTTCGGTCTCTAGGGGTTCTGAAACGCGAAATTTTCTTGTCGGCACTTCCGGATTGTTTCATTGTATCAACCTTATAAGCGGGGTTCCTCCCTATGGGGGAGGGAGGAACCGCGCTAAAAAGGAGGACAAAAAATTAATTATTTTCATTAAGTTTATTTCGAAATGAATAAGGAAAATACGAGATAACTGACATCTCGAATAATCTCATAATATTCAGAGATCTCAAAGATATTTTCCTAATAACATTTCCATAATTAGCCAATAATATTTATTTGTATGTGTACACTTATCTGCATATATATATATATATATATATATATATATATATATATATATATATATATACATATATATATATACATATATATATATATATATATATATATATATATATATATATATATATATATATACATATATATATATATATATATATATATATATATATATATATATATATATGGATGCCCTCAGACAGTTTTATTGGTACTAAATATACATGACCTAATATATATATATATATATATATATATATTTGTGTGTGTGTGTGTGTGTATAAAACACACACACATACATATGATTATAACTGTGATCTCATTAGGGAGGGGTGGGAACTGCTCAAAAGCCTATATTCAGTGTTTAAACGTACATTTGTGTCTTTATTTGAGTTGTATTTTAATAGGTGGAATTACTCCAAGTGCCATCATAATTCGACTTTTACAAACGATATATTCATGTTTCGTAGTGATTCCCTAATTTAGACATAGAAACGTCGTAAAATAATCAAATTCATTAGCAAGGTAACCAAAACAGTTAATATAAAAAGTTTAGCTGTTTAATTTTTTTTATGGCGGGCTTATCCAGGAATCCAAAAAGGTCGGACTTGCAGGAACTGCGTCATCTTATAACGTTTCCGTTTTTATTCACATCACGCAAATTCAAAATGGCTTCATCAGACGCGTTTATCTAATCAATAGCTGATTGGTTTTTATTTCAATGATTCTAGGCATTGGTAGAATTATTTTGTTTGAATAATTATTCGAAATCTTAAATGGTTCATGATGTCGTTACGACGTATTAAATATTTCTCTCTCCCCTTGTCATTACCCCCAAAACCTGTCAACCCATCTGAAGTAAAATACCTTATCTCCAAACTTCCTCGCCATAAATCACCAGGATATGACCTAATCACCTCTCAGATCCTTCGACAACTTCCATCCAAAGCAATCCTCTTCCTAACATATTTATATAATTGCATATTCCGTACAACCCATTTTCCGACTCTATGGAAGTTCTCAATAATTATCCTTTTCCTAAGCCCGGAAAACCAGCACATCAAACATCTTTCTATCGCCCCATAAGCCTTCTCCCCATTTTCTCCAAAATGTTTAAAAAAATCCTCCTAAACCGCCTCGTGCCTATTCTCAATAACCAGACCACACTTCCTTCCCACCAGTTTGGTTTTCGTCCTCTCCATTCCACTGTACAGCAAGGTCTTCGCGTTGTAGATCATATATCCTCCCCCTTAGAGCAAAAAGAGTACTGCCCGAGTGTCTTCCTCGATGTGGCGCAAGCTTTTGACCGGGTCTGGCACATTGGCTTACTTTATAAACTCAAGAAACTCCTTCCTAATACACTTTTTCTGATCCTCTGTTCCTATCAGAAAGACAGGTTTTTCAGAGTCCGGCAAGGGCAAGAATACTCAGACTACCAACCAGTGGAAGCGGGAGTTCCGCAGGGTAGTGTCTTAGGACCTGTCCTCTACACCATATACACAGCTGATATTCCTCTCCATCCTAATACTCTCCTAGCCACATACGCCGACGATACAGCAGTTCTTTCTTCCCATCCCAATCCGAACGTTGCTTCAAATAATCTCCAGAACCACTTAAATGAAATAGAAAAATGGTCCAAAATTTGGAGGATCAAGGTGAATGAAAGCAAAAGCCAGTTCATAATGTTCACACTCCGTCGTCAATCCTGTCCCCCAGTATCCTTTAATAACCAACCCCTTGTTCCCGTCAGCATAGTCTGTTATCTTGGCTTTTATCTAGACTCTAGACGCACTTGGAAAGACCACATCAGACTGAAAAGACAAGAACTCAACAGACGCTTTGGACAGCTTTACAGATTACTGAATAAAAACTCACCTCTCTCACTCGAAAACAAACTCATAACCTAAAACACAATTATAAAACCTATTTGGACATACGGAATAGAGCTATGGGGAACTGCAAAACCATCGAACATCAGACGCTTCCAAACCTTCCAATCTAAAGTCCTCCGAACTATTGTCAATGCTCCTTTTTACATAACCAATAAGAATCTTCATAAAGACCTCAACATTCCTCTAATACAAGACCTTATACCCATCCGATTCGCAAATTTTCACCACAAATTATCCCCAGGATGTGGCCCCGCGATCTGCTTTAAGCAACAAAAGGGAGTGATAACGGAGGTTATCTTCTCCCCACAAGCCCCTAGAGTGTCTGCAGTTCTCTCGTCCCTTTTCCAGCTCCAGTACTCGTACCGCTGCTGGTTGAGGAGTGGAGTACGGCTGTCCCTAGTCATCTCGCTTACACGAGGAGACACGGGGGCAGCTGGTGCGGACGCTCGTGATTGTTTTTTTTTCTTATGTTTATGTGAGCACATTACAAAATGTATTCTTATTTTACAGAATGTAATTTCATTAAATTAATAAATAAAAAAATAAAAATTTCTTATTCATTGAACAAGAAAAGTGCCTTACTCCCAATAAGTTCTCTTTTCTTGATACATTTGTGCGTGGGCCAACGAACATCGTGCCCTAAGCATGAGGGAACTGTAATTTCCGGTTTATAATAGAATAAATTTTTCGACGCAAATAATTTAAAGTTATGTTTTACTATAAGACATGGCCTGAGGGCCATCGATCAAGATAGGCCCGTAGGTAGAGCAAGGGGGCGGAAGTGGGCTATTGTACAAGTTTTAAACTTTTTTTAATTATCCGTCATGGCGGCATACATTAGAGATTGAAGTAAAGTAAGGAGAGCCTATTCTTGGCGAAGATGGATGCCCTAGGATGGTTGAGCAGACAGCCCATGATGTATGGTGTTTACAGAAAAAACTGCCACTCTATAGATTGATGTCCCCTGTTAGGGGGGTCTCGCGCCATCGGCCCAACATTCTATCGCCTTCCTCTTACACACACACACACACACACACACACACACACACACATATATATATATATATATATATATATATATATATTTGTGTGTGTATGTGTATACTTCTTTTTAAGCCACCTGAAGAGACCCACAGCGTTGCGAGTGGCGAAACATGTAGAACAGTTTTAATGAGTTAACTTTTATGTATTGACCTTTTATTTATTTTTTACGACACTTGCCTGCTCCGTCACGATGGTATTATGAATGGGGACCACATCTGTATCGAACTGGATCCCTAGCTCTGAGGGCCTGGTCGTTATTGGCAGGCTAGACGCCAAATGGCTTATCAGCCGAAAGCGGGTATTGGCTAATAAAATAAAATAAATGAATTGACCTATTGCCTAATCGGTAAAAAAATAAACGAAAAGATTAAGAGTATTTGCCGTCTACAGAAATGCTTCTTCTTTGGATAAAGTTTTGTACAATATTACGCATTATCGAAAGAGAATATTTTACACACCAGATTATCGTTTATTTCTGCCAGAGATCTCTTATTTCGAAATCCTCTTCTTCATAAAAAACTTTATGTAGATTGCCTTGTTTCACGGACTAATTTACTATTCTAATCTTCTGTATAGGTTTTTGCCAGTAGTTGAGAAACACACCACCAAACCTCATTATGATAATAAAAACTCAATAATAAGAGGAATAAATTAATTTCGTTTTGAGCCTGCTGCTCAAATTCTGGAACATAAATATGCTTTAGTTCCACCCGACAAATCTATGTAATCACATAGTTGTAGCTATGTACGTACATAGCCACCGCGCATGCGCGGACACATTTTTGTAACACTTTTTTTTAACGCTTTTCATCAGTTTAGTCATCGCTAAAGCATATTTAAGCTAAAAGATTTGACAAATCCCCGCCCTTCTAGCTTTAGGGTTACATTTTTCACACTTACATACAAATATTTGTTGTGTGCCAGTCTGTGCTCAAGTACTGTTAAAAATACTTTGATAATTAAAATATCAAAAATCTTAAGGATAAAGACCTTATAGTTTATGTAGGAATTTGAGCTTGACAACTTACCCGTTTAACACCAACAGAAGTAGTAGCAGGCATGTACGCCATCTCGAAGTAAATTTATTTCTTTCATATTGATCTATATAAGGAAAGTATTGAAAGGTAGCCAAATACTGAGGATGAGTTGTGGCCGGTAAAAATGTTTGAGGCTGGCCTAGTTGTAGGTTTGAAATCGGGGGTAAGGGCCCCCCCGAGGGCAGACGCTCTTCGAATACATTCAACCACGGAATACAAAACTACCTACCTCCATGCTCAGTCCACTGGTAGCAACCTCTAGTCCTTATTCTAACACAGGACAGCTGTTTTACTAAATGCAGTTGGAAAATCAGAGGCAGTGCTCACGTTTTAGCAGGTTCTTCATCATTTAATATTTGAATAAACTAAACGAAATTAGTACATCGTAACAATAATTAGACAACTAATTTATTTATTTTAATTTTTAATTTTTGGATATACTGTATATCCCATTTTTGGAACATTAATGTGATATGGGTTGAACAGCGAAGGAGAGATGTGTGGACACATGGTGTATATTTATTTAATACTAGTGTAGGTATTAGTATGATTTATTTAATAACAATATTTACTTTGGCTGTTTACTGCTCTGATAGAATAAACCTTCATGAATAAACACTCGTAGGTAAGCAATCAGTAATATTAGTGAAGTAGGGGGAATCCAACTAAGATTATACATTTATTGGACATTGCATGCATATATATATATATATATATATATATATATATATATATATATATATATATATATAATGGTTAAATAAATTATGATTCTTGTTCCATATGATTGAGTGTTAGAGTCAACAAATATTTGATTATGTGAAACAATCAGTAATCATGAATTATTTGTGAAGTAAGTTTCAATGAGATCAACAGTTCTTCAAGTTTGACGTTAAAAAAAATCAGCCCCGCAACACACAACGGGTGCAAAGAGAGGAAGATACTGTAGAGATATCTGATTCTTGACCATAGGGCACAATAGGGAGATGTGTCGCTCGTACTGAGATCCAGCCGGCTAATTTTTCTCGTAGTGGGTTCCTAATTAAAAATTAGATGGGTCTAGAGCCCCAACAGCGCCATGTGAACGGCGGTATTAGAAGATAAAATCTTTTATTTACACCTTAGTTTCAAACGTCGGTTCTCCAGAACATGAGTCCACCGTACTAAACTCGCTCAGAAAGTTTAAAAACAGCCATATAAAAATTACGTACTTAAAATATCTGTAATAATGTTCACCTCAAAGGTTTATAGCCATAAAAAGATATATCTAGAGGATTTAAACTTGACTTGCATGGATTGCAATAAAACAGACAATATTTCCCTTTCTAACGTGTATAATTAACAAATAGGCTCCAAGCTATATACAAGAAATAAAAGAACTTTCGAATCTTTTCCTCAGGGTACGGATATACCTTATTATATCTTTTAGGCCCAACGGACAAGAAAAAATAAGGCCAATATAAATAAATATTTTTAAACGTTATCATTTATAGGCAAACCTGAAGATTTTATCGCACTGATAAGATAGTAAAATACGCCTGAGATCATAGTGATACGTCTAAGAATGCCACAACTAGAAGCTAGCAAAGGTAAAATGAATACGGGAGAAATTTCACTTATGTACAGAGATTTCAGGGGAAAAATACAGAAGTTCCAGTGAACAACATCAGAAAGTAGCACAATACTTCTAGATTAAAGAATTTCTAATATTGGGGCGAAAAAATGGCGGGACATAGTTTCTTTAAAAATATATAATATCATGTGAGTTAGTTAATTTGAGTTATTTTATACTTACTTAAGCCATTATTTTCTACGGCGCTTTGACGTCTGGATGTTTAGCACCGGGCTATCTATAGGTCCCCACCCTTCCTAAACATTCAATAAGAGTGTCCCTACAATCGGCCCTGAAATGAAAAAGCTCAATCTGCTGCAGACGGGACTCGAACCCACATCTCCCACAAAGGAATCAATGGCTTTACCACTATACCACGGGAAGACCCCGAGGATATTATTATTACTATTCAAGAGAATGTATTTCACCGTCGTCAGAATAGTTATTCAGATAAAAGACATCCAGACAGAATTTATAGTCAGCTGCCTGTAAATGTAATCTATCTGAAGGTTTCCAGAGTTCAAAAGCCTCGAAAGTTTCTCTGCCACAAATAAGGGGACAGGAAGTTATGGACCGCTAACCAGACAAGGGATGAAGTGCTTGAAGCTCAGCCAGAAAGAGAAAAACATTCATTTAGCAGATGTAAAAGTTAGCCGATTGGGAAAATATTGTTGTCATGTTAAGGGGAAGTAGGGAGAAATATCTGTTTTGAGAAATACTCGCCCCAAGTTCAATCAGGGACAGATTTTACAACTCAGAATAAAAACAAAGCCTCAAAAAACTTTTTAATAGGTTATTGGTAGTGTGCACCAAGTTCATACAGATATCTTCACAACCTAAATGCACATTTAGGTTGTGAAGATATCTGTAATGGAACTCAATTATCCGTTGTTTATTTGGTGCAGAAAAAAAAGCGGTACTTAGCTGAGCTCTCCGCATAGTGTTACCTAATAGTACATGTTTTGAAGTTGCTTTCATATAAATTTCACCGCCGGACTCGGCCGTATGTTTGCACAGCCTAATAAAATGAAGCGGAACGATTATTTTACGAAAAATGAGTTTATCGTTTATATTTTCTACAGAGAGTTGTTAAACACTTTGTGATAGCAAGTAATTAAACTTTTACAGTGAGATATACCTAATATCTCGTGTAAAAATGCCAAAATGTATTTGTTATGAGCGAAACTTTTAATAAAGAGAAATACGCCGAGACCGATTAACTGTATTACATCGTTTGTTAATTTATTCAACCCAGCATTCAAAAATACATTTGGAAGGATACATATATCTACCAATTGAGTAAAATGTGACTTTTTTAAATCGTATACGTGCTGTTTTTCAGGGTTTTCTTACTATAAAACCCGTTTATCTTCCGAAATAATAATTCTATCGAATTGGCAGTGGTCTCATTCAACTCAGCACTACAAAATACCTTAAAACGATTCCAAAATCAGAAAGATTCAAGTACCTACAGGTTTTTTTCCCAAAATCGGGCGTTTGGCACCACTGTGCGGCGGCTGTACTATTAGATACATATTAGGTCTACAAACTTGAGTAGCGAATGAGTCAAGACAATCATAGAACCCATGAAATCACTTGGAAATAGAAGGAATCAGAGCCCTTAACTTAAACGTTCTTAAGAGGTATTTTGAGAGAGATATTGAGTGTAATGAAAGGCTTTCCTCCAGTGAAAAATTACTCTTGAGTCCAGTCTAAGTGAATGGAAGGGTATGAGAGTGCTCTCAGAACAGGAAATAACGCATGAAACGAAATATGTACTTGCCTAAAGACGTTCACTTTGTACCGGATACACACAAGATGTACGCTGTGTTCGTTCACTCTAAACCCCAACCCGAAAATGCATTGTTATCCCATACAAAGGACCCATTAAGCTTGAATGAGAGCTAGGAGGCCAACTTCTACATCTTAGTCTTATATATATATATATATATATATATATATATATATATATATATATATATATATATATAAGACTAAGATGTAGAAGTTGGTAACAGGTTAATTCAGTCGTCAAATATATTTTTATTTTCAAACTACGTAGGCATAGCTATTTAAAGTTTCTTACAGAGGCGTTTCGGCTATAAGCAATTTTCAATCTGTACAGATTTAAAATGGCTTATAATTTACAGATTGAAAATGGCTTATAGCCGAAACGTCTCTGTAACAAACTGTAAATAACTTAGTGTGCGGCATGCCGCACCCTATGTAGTTACAAAATAAAACTATATTTCAGGACAGAATTAAGCCGTTACCAGCTTCGTACTACATATAGAGGTAAAGGTGGTATTATGAGCCCTGCAAGTAATATGAGCCCCCTCAATATCTATTCATACAGCGGGCTCACTTTGGCGGTGATAATTTCAAATGATAGTTCAGGAAAGGCTCTCACCACTGGAGTGTTCTCGCTCAGTTGCAGCTGATAGTTTTGCGTAAAAATGTTTTATTTGCTTTTTTGATCTAAAAAACTTTGAGAGGTAAGTAATTTGCTTATAATTACGGTATATGTCCATTCAAAATCCATCTAGTTCTTTATTGAATAGTGTAAAGGACATTTCAGAGATTATTTCTGTGTAGACACAATGTAATTTTTCAAGTTGAAAAGATTCGTTTTGGGTGTTCAAATGCCATCACGGCAAGGGTTGCAATATGAGCCCCCAAACCTAAGGGTCTGTAATTTCCACAGAGTGGCTTACCAACTGTGTGAAAGAAATTGAATTGAGCTCCCATGGTTTCATTGGAAGAGCTTGGTTCTTAAATCGTCACAAGAATGTTTTGTTGTAAGGGTGGCAACCTGTAGATAGCCCGGCGCTAATAGCCAAATAGTTGATGCGCCGTCAAAAACGAAAAAAAAAAAAAAAAAAAAAAAAGAATGTTTTGTCTGTTTTAAAACAAGCTGCAACATCGTTTTCATGAGCTTATTGATTTAACAAAGAAGCATCGACAATTTCTTTGATATCCAGGAAGCCGACACAACTATCCAGCTGATAGGATATTCGATGTGGATGAGACTGGTATATCAGTAGTTCAAAGTAATATGCCGCGAATCATTGGAATCTGAAGAAAGAACCTTTTTACCTCCGTTCTTGATTTTCCCGCGGAAAAATATGGGTCTATTTTTATCAGATAACCTCGGTGAACTGTGGGTGCAACAAATCGGCGAAATGTAGGCACAAAATGACTGCGCTGGATGTGACAAAGATGTTTACGTTTGTGATTTTTGCAAATAGACGGAAAAGTCATAAAGCAATTAAATGGTTCCTTAATAACGCTTTCCAAGTTACTTTATAAATTATTTTCTACTTTTAATGCATTTTCAAGATTTTTTAATAAATGAAAATGTCATAAATAAGTAATTTTATTTCTCTTTCTAAGGGGCTCATATTACCAGCACGAAAAGATTTACTAACAAATTCACATTCGTCGAATTCCTTTTTTTTTCATATACTTACCGCTATATATGAATATAGCTTATATAGCTACCGAAAAAAGTTCTTATTTCATAAGAATGATTACGAAACATTGTTGTAAGCGTTATGAACGAATATTCTAAAAAAAAACTTCATAGGCAATTAGAAAAAAAGGGAAAAACAAATTGGGGGCTCATATTACCACTTTCTCCTATATATATATATATATATATATATATATATATATATATATATATATATATATATATATTGTAAAGACTTTGGGAAAACTAAAAACATAACAAAACATTAATACTGAAAAAGTAATATTAAATAATTTTCTGAAGAAAATTGAATATTCCTCTTTTCTACTTAGGGTGGACCTTATTTTTCAACTTTCGAAAAGTTTACCTCCCACCCCCCCCCCCCTATCTTGTTCCAATCAACAAAATAACGATCTGTGCAAAATTTTAGCTAAATCGAACAACTCCAAAGCGACCCGCAATGATCTTGAAATATTGACATTTTCGTCCGGAAGTAATTTTTTCAGATTTTTTTTTTTAAGTTATTTTATTTTTTAATCACATTACAGCAGGTAAGCACTAGTAATGGAAATTAAATTAGCCGTTTTCTTGTTAATGTTGGGTAAAAAGTTTTCCTGCTTCCTGAAAAAGCACTCGTTTGTACGGGAAGAAAGGAGTATCGTTTCGTGTACCTGGAATTGTAAGTCATACCAGGTGGATGGCAACGCAATTTATTCATTCAAGATATA
This sequence comes from Gonocerus acuteangulatus, assembly GCA_946811695.1. Classification (NCBI taxonomy): domain Eukaryota; kingdom Metazoa; phylum Arthropoda; class Insecta; order Hemiptera; family Coreidae; genus Gonocerus; species Gonocerus acuteangulatus. Next base: position 97,540,679 of record OX328123.1, on the reverse strand, counting down.
CCTGTTCTAAAATCAATTTCAGCTAACTAATGGCGAGAAAAATTCTTTAAGAACATGTATTTTTTATCTTGCACGATTGTTCGTACGTTCGAGCGTGGTTTCTATCATCAGACCTAATAAAAGCATCATATCATGACTTACTATTCATGCATCAACTGATACATTATCAGGATATTGATCCAGAAATTAGAAAGGCTGCTGCAAAAATGTTTCCAACCATATCTGGTATTTAGTTCCCTAAACCGATGCTCCATCCGTATTTGATGACAACGTTCCAACAGCGGTTAAGGCAAATATAGACCAAGAAGAAAAAAATCAACTGTGGAGCTACGTTCTCCACCAAAATGATTTCTCTTCATTCACAAAAATCGATTTTTTTTCATATTGTTTTGCAGATCGTTGCCGGGGACCGGGGAAAATACCCGACTGCTACTAAATCCTCCCTTAGAAAAACATAATATTCAATATTTGTATATTTTTATTTCTTTTTTTTTTTTTTTTTATTTTTTTTTTTTTTTACGGCGCATCTACAACTTGGTCATTAGCGCCGTATATTTTTATTGTCCACATTATGCCTTGTTTCTATAGAAATTTTTGTTTTAAATAAAAATGCGATTGTCTTATACAAGTTGTATGCATTATTAAAACCCTAATATTTTTTAATTTTTTCATGTTATCCCTGCAATTTTTAGAATTAAATTTTGAGTTCTATGATTCAGAATGATTTTAAACAATTTCCGGGGTAGCCTGGATGTATCTACATAAATTGCAATAAGAAATGGATTGAGATAGAACAGTATATCCCTGTTTTAATGAAATTAATCGTTGCGTGTACTATGTTTCAATTTCAAAGCGTTTGAGGGTCGCCTAGTAGTTGTCCAATTGCTCTAAAATTTTGCCGAGCTAGTTTTTTTTTTGTTAATTGGAACAGAATTGGGGAGTGGGAGCAGCAAAATTTTGACTTAAAAACTCCCTATAGCTATGGGCCACCCTTGTGTGCATTAGTAAAATTCACATATTTGTAAAATTTTTTCAGGTTATTCCAAAACTTTTTAAAATAGACTTTTGATTCAGAATGATTTTAACGATTTCTGGGGTCGCCTTGATGTAACTACGTAAATGTTTTTTCAGAAAATGATTGAGATAGAACAGTATATCCCTTTTTAACGGAATTAATCGCTGCGTATAATATGTTTCAATTTCAAATCGTTTGCGGGTCGCCTAGAAGTTGTCCGATTGCTTTGAAGTTTTGTACAACTAGTTTTGTTGTTGATTGGAACATAATTGGGGGATGGGAGCAGCAACATTTTGACTCTCAAGTTTTTTTCAGCGCCGGGGGGCTGATTATCTGATCAAGTCGCACAGACACTGAATTCCAAATTATTCATTTTCCTTGAAAGCTAACATTGAAACAGAGTTGGGCAAACGTTAGCGCGCGCTAAAAGCTGATACCTCTCCACTAATTTAGCGAAAATGTAGAAAGCCAGCGCTAATAATTAGCGGTTAGTGGCGGCAGTGCGCTAACCGCTAATCTATTTATGAAATATCGTAATTGCTAATAGCTTAAGCTATAGTTACAACATTTTGTAACCTCAAAGTTCACTTCCTGTCTGCTCTGAGCAACCTCACTCCTGTTCCACTTCCGCTTCAATCTACAGGATTTCCGATCACATCAAAGTCAATTTCGGTTACTTCCGGTGGACTCATGCCTATCACTGGGTAACTCCTGTTCGATCTGGCTTACTTCCGGTCACTCACAGACAATGGGACACTCTGACACTCCTTAATCTAGGTTACTTCCGGCCCTATATTCATCCCTGGGTCGTTCCGGAAGTGCCCCAGGGCCTTCCAGGCACTCACGATAGACCGGAGATGAACCGGCAGTGACCCGGAAGTAATTCTAAGCAACCGGAATGGAAACCGGAAGTGGCCAAAAGTTGTCCAGATTCATCCGGAAACTGTCCAGGAGTAATTTTGTGGACCCGGAAGCCATTTTGAGAACCCGGAAGTGGGCAAAAGTTGTCCAGATTCATCCGGAAACTGTCCAGGAGTAATTTTGGTGACACGGAAGTGAAACCGGAAGTGGCCAAAAGTTGTCCTGATTCATCCGGAAACTATCCAGGAGTAATTTTGGAGACCCGGAAGCCATTTTGAGAACCCGGAAGTGAAACCGGAAGTGGCCAAAAGTTGTCAAGATTCATCCGGAAACTGTCCAGGAGTAATTTTGGGCCCCGGAAGCCATTTTGAGAACCCGGCAGTGATTCCGGAAGTGGTCAAAAGACCCATGATCACCTCCGGTCTATCATGAGTGCCTGGAAGGCCCTGGGGTACTTCCGGAAACTACCCATGGATGAATATAGGCCCGGAAGTAACCTAGATTAAGGAGTGTCAGAGCGTGCCATTGTCTGTGAGTGACCGGAAGTGAGACAAATCGAACAGGAGTTACCCAGTGATAGGCATGAGTCGACCGGAAGTAACCGAAATTGACATTCATGTGATCGGAAATCCTGTAGATTGAAGCGGAAGTGGAACAGGATAGAGGTTGCTCAGAGCAGACCGGAAGTGTACTTTGAGATGACAAAATGTTGTGACTATAGCTTAAGCTATTAGCCATTACGATATTTCATAAATATATTAACGGTTAGCGCACTGCCGCCGCTCGGCCCTGCAATATGTTTTGTGGGGCTGTTTGCAGGATGAATAGAATATACCCCCATACTTAAAATATGAGATTTTCGAGTAAGCATTAAGAAGGCATTTTTATATCGATCGCGAATCAAACTTTTCTTTTGTGAATTACAAAATAATATATAAAAAAATAGCGATTTATTGTTGCATCTTCTTGACAATGAATTAAATCTGTCTAGAAATAATTTTTAGACTTTCCAGATCAAAATATGGAGCTTGTTAATTATAGTTTTATTCATTAATAGCCAATTACAAGCCCCGAATTCCTGAAGCTATAGATGTATGAGCTATGCTTTAAAGTTACAATATCTTTAATCAGTACGATGTACTTATTGTTGATGAAAGAAATTAGTTATAGTCACTCAACTATTTTTTTAATAACACTGATACGTCTAAGAACATTGAAGTTTTTTTTAATATTAAAACGTAAAAAAATAATGTAAAACATTATCTGACTTTTGATATTGTGAAGTAAGAACCAAGTAATTTCCTAGAAGTAATTTCCTGGCCTCCTGAAATATTTTTGCTCGGAAGACTAGACGACCAATTACCGATTAGTTGTTCCGTCCATAGCTTTTTCTCCGATCCCCAACGAGGCGGGAGAAAAACTGAAAAACTGCTGGCTGAGTTGTAACGAGTTTATTATCGCTCCTCTGATTAATGTTTTTAAGATCGCAGGGGTTCTTTTTTCTCAAGGGAACCAAGCTCCCGGCCTGTCCCTGGTAGAACTACAAAGATAAATGGTCGTTTCACAAACTTCCAAAAGAAGTTGAGGCAAAAATAAAGAATTAAGTCTTAAACCTTATAAAATAAAGTTTTCCCTTTGGCTCTAACAGCTGCTATACTGTTAAAAAATTACCACAAAAGCATTCCATTAGCCCACAAAATGCAACCTATAATTGGAGGGCTCAATGCCAAAGGTAGACTAACCCGCAATTAGAATAACTGAGAAAATCGGAGTTATTATTAAATCTAATAAAAATAGTGTTGGTGACAGAAATGCTTTTGTTGGACCAATTAAAATCAATTCTGTCACCAACACTAATTTTTTTTTTTTTTTTTTTTTTTTTTTTTACGGCGCATCAACAAATCGTGGCTATTAGCGCCGGACATCCAGAGTGCAGCCAGGAATTTTCTCAGCGAGCCCTGAGATGAGAAAATTTCTGGCGCCGGTGGGGATCGAACCCACCATCTCCCGCTTATGAATCTAGCGCGCTAGCCACTAGACCACGGGAGACCCCACCAACACTAATGTTTTACATATTCTTCCTAACTACAAATCCGATTTCCTCAGTTATGTCTTTGTGGGTTAGTCACCTTTGGGAATGAGCCCTTCAATTATCGTACCTCAAATATAAACCAGAATATACAGATTTACTTCTGTTACCTCTGACCTCTGACATTATGGAAAAACTTAGGTTTTTAGGATACTACTCATAATAGCTGTCACACTTTTTAGTTTTAGTTATCTCCAATTTCGGAAAGACCACAATAACAAAATATACATCTTTTAACTTTACCACTTTTAAATTTTAGCACATTTTGATGGAATATTGCTCCATGAGTTTGCACTCATGACTTAAGTTAAAAAAAAAAAAAAAAAAAAAACTAAAGCCATTATCTCTTTTATCTATTTGAAATCAAAAACGTCCCGTGATATGATTTATAAATACAGTGCATACATTTTACATTTAAGGTCCCATGGATTACGAAAATAACGATGGCTCAGATTTATATATATATATATATATATATATATATATATATATATATATATATATATATATATATATATATATATGGACGAGGTTAGCTCAGTAGTAGAGCACTGGACGACTAATAAGCTGGAGGCCTGAGTTCAAATCCTGAGCAAGCACTAAAGATTTTTTCTTCTAGTGTCTTAGTTGATGGGTTGAATTCGGCCTCCCTGACCGTTCCTAGGCTAACCCAGCCTTTAATTAATTTAATAATGGGTACCTTGTAGTGCTAATGACTGGTAGCAGTCGAAGCAGACAATGGGAAAATCAGGCGGCCGGAGCACAGTAATGACCACACTGTGCCATATGGTCAAGAATCAGATACCTCTATAGTATCTGCACCTCAGGGCCGTCGTGGTCTGTTACGGGACACATTTATATATATATATATATATATATATATATATTTATAAGTGGGTTTTGCCCCTATGAAAGAGGGAGAAAAAGCCCAAATATTAATGAAGTGTAGGAAAAGCATATCAAACTTGTCAAGACAGCGTTAATAGTACTTGGCTTATACGCAAATAATATAATAACATTTCTAGATGTCCTAATATTGTTGATGAAATTACATTGGGAAGCTGGTCCATTGATTAAATCACTTGAAGTGGATTGGATTTAGCGGCTGTGAGGTGAGGGAGGAAGTGTCCCGCCGAGAGAATAGCAATAAAATAAAAGGGTGTGCTTTGGGAATCTGAAGATGAGCACCCCAATGGAATATTTGAATAATGTTTTCCCAATCCGACGGATAGTGAGAAAGGGATAAACGAAGCGTGAATTCTCCCAGTCCCCTGTTTCTTCTTTACTTTCCATTTCCTCTCCTCTCTCACCCCCCCCCCCCCCCCCCCCTGTAGCCATGCTCTATCTAGCAAATTGATTAATAAACAATACTGTCGCAAGGTATTTTTTTTAAATGAAATTATTTATATCCAGATAGATATCGGACATCACAGAATATGCAATGGATTTGTTTATAAACACACACAAAAAAGCTCAAATACTTCTATTTAACCGACATTTTAGTCCATAACCAATAGATTTGTTTTTTACGACAAAACAAAGGAATAAATAAATAATTGCCTTTGGTGCAGTAAAATTATACAAAAATATTCTGACACACAGAAGCTGCATAACTGTGAACATTCCTCAGAAGTTGGGCACTGTACCCAGCATTTCTGATTATAAATGGTTTTGACTTTTTTTAATGAACAGCTATCACAATTATTATGTTATAATTCAATTTACTTCCGTCGTCTTGTGTGTGCGAGATACTACATTACTCAATCAACACACGAAAACTTCAGATTTTTGTTTTTATCGTAATGAATAATAAATATGTAAACATTTACAGATAGAACAATCATAAAAACGCAGAATAGCGGATACTGCTGTTCAGAGCCATACACCCATGCTCGATGTAGGTTGTCCATAACAACCTAGATCCCAAGTTTGGCGATTTTCTTTTTTTTTATACATTCCTCATTGGAGGGGCTTATCTAACGAGTTTCCTTGCATGGAACTACAAATTGCGGCCGGTACTCGAAAAATAACAATTACATCCCAGGAAAAACCCATCCACCTAGTGTACCGAAGTTAATAGCAATTAGTAGTTTGAGTAAGAAGCAACCTTCCTCCAGCTTTGATAATGATATTTATAAAATTGCAAGCAAAGACGCAACGAACAGCACGGACTGAGGAGCATTTGAGCACGGCCGGTTTACACTGGACCCGTTCTTATCCGATCCAATAGCCACTGACTGTCGGAAGAAAAACAAACACATGCATCTCAATGGAGGTGCCTACATTGGTCCCGACCCGATCCAATCCGGTCCAATCCAACGGCCACCGATTCTTGGGCATTCAAACTTGTTTGTTTCTAGACCGATTTCGGACCGACAAAGCAAAATGGCACCAACCCACATTTAGTGTTTCAAAAAGGTCTATAGGCTCTAAATCTTCACCGATTTCAATGCATTTTTTTTTTTTTTTTTTTTTTTTTTTTTTTTTTTTTTTTTTTTTTTTTTTTTTTTTTTATCAATGGAAATAACATTTAGAACAACTTTGTCAGTTCACATTTTTGTTTTTTATTTCCTTGTTCATTAAATTGCGTGGAAAGATGTTTATAACCATCCAACGTCTATAACCTTGCAGCCAGCTCACCCCCCCCCCCCCCTGTGCCTTAGCACAAAAGAATTAATATATAATATTTACTTATTCATTTGTTTCATGACATCATTTGTTCCTTAGAGACTCGCCTTGACGCTTCCAAGATTTTATGTTATCGTCAAAGGCTTTATAGCAACTGGGTGCGGCAATCATATCCTTATGAGTTAGGTTATAACCTCTCAGTAGACATTGATTCTTGGCGCTATTTATTTCTCACATTCTGCGAGAGAATGAGTCAGACATTCCACTCTTATAAAGCATCGCAGATCGGAGTCTCTTCCTCTTGAATAGCGTTAAAATCGCAAAGTCCGGAGGGACACAATCACACGCTCCTCTTCTGCTTCGCTCTGCTTCTGTGGAAGCAGTTCTCCACGTTACGGCTACGTATTCATTGCAAGTCCTTTTTCCAGAGGAGATAGGGGATATAAATAATATAGTTCAGCCCATTCTTTCATTTCCCTGGATTACAAGCTTAGGAAAAATGGATTATAGACTCATCAAATGTCTCCCTCTAGAATTCTTCAATAAAAGGCGAATGATTTATGCGCTTTGAATGAAGATCAGAGTTAAGAGTGAATGAGTCAATGGCAGTTTGAAGAAGAAAAAAAAAAGTCCGACTCGCAGGAACTGCGTCATCTTAGCGCGGTTACGTACATCTCGAAGTAGTGGAGTAGATTAGGCATCACAAATAACGGGAAACTGACAGTAGCCAACTTACATAGAAGCGGATAATTCTTAATCCTCATTCTTGAGGAAGGCTGAATAAGTCAATACAATTATGTACCCTAACCAAAAACATTATTCAACAAGTATTTTTCTAATTTTCTCAGAAAAAACAGATATCGCCTTAAAAATGGACGAACTTTCAAATTAGACGAAAGATTTTTGTACCAAATTTCATCAAAATCGGACCATTATTCGCTGACGTATGCCGCGAACAGACAAATATATATATATATATATATATATATATATATATATATATATACAAATTTGTACCACCATCATTTCCGGTCTCTAGGGGTTCTGAAACGCAAAATTTTATTTTCTAGTTGGGACTTCCGGATTGCGCCATGAGATCAACCTTATAAGCGGGGTTCCTTCCTATGGAGGGAGGGAGGAACCGCGCTAAAATGCATACTCTTATAAGAGGATTTTAATGCGCAGTGATTGATAAATTGTGAATGTTCTAAAAACCTTTAAGAATGAGTGAAATCATTGAAGGTTTTGGACAAGGCGGCGAAGGATTGCATGTTGAATTATAAAGGGGATTGTAATTCTGTCTGGATGGAGTTGGAGTCACCGATAGTGAGAGGAAATTGCAGCCACCCTCAGCTACACCTCTCTCTCCCAGCGCCGACTCCCATCACGGCCTGATAGGGAGAACTCTTATCACTCTGCGTGAAGTTTTCTCGTTGTGCTTGTTTTATCACAGTTCGCTTCGATGGGGTAATTTCACAACCCGGATTTATCTGCTTTTTCTCTCGCTGCTATAAAAATGTTCCATTGACAGGACAACTTATTGTGAAAAATATGATTAAAATGTACGTTTTAACATCTGAGTAATTAGCACAAATTCGTTGATAATTGTTTGTAAGGTAATTGTCATTCGCTTAACTACGGTATAAAACATCAAATACGCCATTAGAGATTACATTGCCATATCTTTATTTGTATGAAACATTAATACGCCAGGCTGAGGTTAAAACCCTGATTATACCGTTGTACGCTTCCTCCCCTTTACCAATTTCCCAAGGCGGATTAATATCGCCACATGGCAATTTACTTATACAAATTCGTAGTCTCCTAAAAACAGAAGTTTTGTCAGGCTGCACGGAGCCCAACAGAGAGGAAAGACTCGACAAAAAAGAAAGCTGGAATGGCCAGCAAGTAACCTGTCCTGGTATAGGTAGGACCCGAACTGAAACCTATCTTCATAATCAGAAGAAACCCTGAGGAAGCCCGCGATACGGTCATATCCAGAAAAAGTCCGACTCGCAGGAACTGCATCATCTTAGCGCGGTTCCTTTCTTATCCCTAGTCTAATTTGGAAAGATTAAAATATTTATTTATTAATAAGGCTTCGCAACTTTGGCGAATCGCCTTTAGATTAAAATAGAAGCAGTTATTATTTTGGTTCCACCAGTCTTGAAAGGTCTTGGAAGGGTCGGTCAACACTTGAAGGGTCCCGCTAGTTACAAGGTCTTGGAATCTAGGAAATCTATATTTCTAACAATAAATTGTTTTGTTATTTTACTTACCTAGTTTTATTGTAAAATACATTATCCAACTATAAGCAATTAAGAAATAACAAGGAATAAAAACAGACAAAAAACCCGTTCAAATAAACGAAATCAATTACTTTAATGGTTTAAGCACTTATTTCTCCGATTGACATCGCCTAATTAAAACTTTCGTCAGAACTTTTTTTGTAGACCATTTAGTAAGCTTTCGAATGGTAACCTTTCGCTTCCCAAGATTTTCAACCGTTTTCGAGATATTAAGAAAATATACGAAGTTCCCAAAACTTTTCATTATTTCTAGCAATAGAAAATTGGTCTCATTTTACCTATCCTGTTTTACACACAAATACATTTTCTTAACATAAGAAATTACAAAAATAAAAATCAATAAAAAACTAAGGGAAAGAGACAAAAATTACAAAAAGAACGACAAACACCCGTTCATAAGAACGAAACAGACGTATTTGAAGTTTTAAGCACTTATTTCTTCGACTGACATCACCTAATCAAAACTTGTTTCAGAATCTTTTCTGTAGAGAATTTAGAAAGCTTTCAAATAGTTTCTATCCACTTATGAAAATTTCCCAACCGTGTTCGAGATATTAATGAAAATGTACGAAGTTCCCAAAACTTTTTATGTCTGTTCATAAAATATTTTATTCTAACCCTTCCTTAACTCCAAACGTAACCAAAAGTTTAAGATATTAGTTTTGATAAAATTTGAACATGCGAAAAATGTTTCAACTGAATCCCATGATTTTATGTACCAAAACCAAAAACGTTATTCAGCAACTAAGTTCCCAATTTTCTCGAAAACGGTTAAAGCTATCGCCTTAAAAACGGTTTCATTCGTTTTCCTAGGCCAAGAAGCCTACAAAACGAGTACTTACAAGCATATGAACTCAAAAATGTAAGCGTTGCGATTTTATTTGTGCGAATTTCGCCCCAAACGCCATCTTCCAGTGGGCGGATTTTGCTGGTTAACAAACTTGACCTTTCAAATAACAGACATATATATATATATATATATATATATACAAATTTGAACCACTGTTATTTTCGGTCTCTAGGGGTTCTGAAACGCGAAATTTTCTAGTCGGCACTTCCGGATTGTTTCATGAGATCAATTTTATAAGCGGGGTTCCTCATGAAGGGAGGGAGGAACCGCGCTAACAATATAAACAGATCTAAGGTGTTACACGGGAGCTGGTGAAAGAAAGAATGACGTCTCGTATTGTAATTCTCTGTATGCAGGGTCTGCTTCCAGGTAAAGTCATATACTTTTACTGCCCTTTACCGTTACTCAGAAGGCTCTTTGTGTTTACAAACAAAGGACTCGGTATAGACCACCCGTATTAATCCAAAAGTGATTATATCAAGCTTGATAAACTTCCTCAATTAAATTAAGGAATTTAAGAGTGCTTAAATTAGGTTCTTGATCTAGTCAAAAAATTCAAGGAGAATTAGATCATGAATAGAAAATCTCGGCCAAACAGAAGGAAAATAACAATAACAAGGATAGTCAAACTTCGTTTTCAAAGATTGTTAGTTGTAACACAAAAACGGTCACTCATGATTCTAATAAATTAACTGTGAAGGGTGATTACACAAATATTCCTGTTGAGGCTTTAAAGCTTCAATTTAAAAAACATATTAACCCAAAGGAATTATAGATTGGCCTAAAAACAAAAAACGATATAGAGGTTATATCAACAGAGTTTTTAAATATATGCAAAGACCTGTTGATCAATAAAATAAAAATAAAAAATAGAGTTCTCTGTAAAAGGTTTAATGAGTTCTATTAAATACATATTTTCCAATTTAGTTATAATTTTAACTATTGGAATTATTATCCAAAGATTCATATAATTAATCAACAATAGACTCTAATTTGAAGCACAGCTTTTTTCGATATCTACCTGTTCGAATTGTTTTTCTTATTTTAATTAATCTATTTTATTGTCAAATACATTATCCAACTATAAGCAATGAAAAAATAGGAATAAAAACAGACAAAAAACCGTTCGAATAAACGAAATCAATTACTTTAATGGTTTAAGCACTTATTTCTCCGATTGACATCGCCTAATTAAAACTTTCGTCAGAACTTTTTTTGTAGACCATTTAGTAAGCTTTCGAATGGTAACCTTTCGCTTCCCAAGATTTTCAACCGTTTTCGAGATAATAATGAAAGTATACGAAGTTCCCAAAATTTTCATTATTTCTAGCAACAGAAAATTGGTCTCATTTTTCCTATCCTGTTTTACAAACAACTACATTTTCCTAACATAATAAATTACAAAAATAAAAAACAATAAAAAACCAAGGGAAAGAGACAAAAATTACAAAAAGAACGACAAAAACCCGTTCATAAGAACAAAACAGACGTATTTGAAGTTTTAAGCACTTATTTCTCCGATTGACATAACCTAATCAAAAATAGTTTTAGAATCATTTTTGTAGAGAATTTAGTAAGCTTTCAAATAGTTTCTATCCACTTACCACGATTTCCCAACCGTGTTCGAGATATTAATGAAAGTATACGAAGTTCCCAAAACTTTTCATGTCTGTTCATAAAATATTTTATTCTAACCCTTCCTTAACTCCAAACGTAACATAACTTTCAACATATTAGTTTTAATGAAAGTAGAACATGCAGATAATGTTTCAACTGAATCCCGTGATTCTAAGTACCCAAACCAAAAACGGTATTCAAAAACTATTTTTCCAATTTTCTCGAAAACGGTTAAAGCTATCGCCTTGAAAATGGTTTCATTCGTTTTCCTAGCCCAAGAAGCCTATAAAAATAGTACTTACAAGCTTATGAACTCAAAAACGTAAGCGATTATGATTTTTTCTGCGCGAATTTCGCTCCAACCGCCATCTTCCAGTGGGCGGATTTTGCTGGTTAACGAACTTGACCTTTCAAATTGGACGACGGATTTTTGTACCAAATTTCATCAAAATCGGACCATCAGGGAAGCCAGAAATGAGCGAACAGGCAAATATATATATATATATATATATATATATATATATATATAAATAAATATACATATATGTATATACAAATTTGAACCACCGTTATTTTCGGTCTCTAGGGGTTCTGAAACGCGAAATTTTCTTGTCGGCACGTCCGGATTGTTTCATTGTATCAACCTTATAAGCGGGGTTCCTCCCTATGGGGGAGGGAGGAACCGCGCTAAAAATCAAAAAATAACAAAACATGGGCCGTTGAATTCTACGAGATTAACATTATGTTTGACTGTTAAAGACTGTTTTAGAATATTGCGAAATAAAGTAGTGAAATACATAAGAATTCCAACATAATAAATCAAAGCGAGATTATATAAGAAATATATTCTTTCTCTGGTACATCATAAAGGGGACGAATAATTCATTCAGGAATTAATATCAACAGGACTTCAAAGCGCAAGAAGGAATATTACTTTTTATATGTTGAGTCGCTAAAGTGTTAATATAATATTTTTCTCGAGACAATTTCATAAATTCGTTTCAAACAAAATATGGGTTGTTCGTGGAAAACGGGTATCTCCTTGTGGCCACAAACACATGAGTTATCCCGTTTTCTACTCCCGTGAAACGAATAAATTATGCATAAATTAAGCTAAAAACCCACTCACCTTGCCATCAGGGCTAAGGACCTTTATTCCAGCTAGCGAAATCACGAGTAGAACTGGTTTAGGGCAGGCAGATGTCTGAAAAAAATATTTCAATTATAATAAATAACTGTATAATTATATGTGTTAAATTAATTAATAACACATTAAAACGTACTTGTAATTCTATCTTACATTGTGCTCAAGTAAAATTCAATATATTATGCATAAGTAAATTATTACATATCATACAAGATTGATGTCCAAGATAGCCACTTCGAATGAACATAAATTCTAGAAAATTATTCAAAAGCAAATGTTTGTGTGTGTGTGAATTGACACTGTAGTTAATATGTGTTTCCCTGGGTCCAATATCATATGGAAGCACCAATTTCCCTTCGATGGGACTATGTTTCTTGTAATTGTAAGTTTCCTAGAATTGCATACTTATATGATTAATTTTAAATTAATTCCATGGGATTCACATGTTTGGTTGGTGAATGACTTCTCTCTCCAGCGGTATTACTGGTCTACATAGTTACTATATTTTGACGGATTTCTCACCGGCTTCTTCAGGCTATCCTGCATCCTGATTCCCCTACCAAACCCCAAGGATGAAACCCCAAGCCTCAAAAAGCCGGGGCGGAATGCTGCGAAATAAAGCACTATGGAGAGGAGCCCTCGAGAATGAAAATAAATATAGATATTTATATATATGTAGTTGCTTTAAATAAATTAACAGACATTGTTATATACGTGTATGTTTGTATAAATATAAGCAAACCAGAAGGTGAATAAAAATAGAAATAACACTGTCAATGAAATTACTTAAATTGGCTCTATATATTCAAGAGCTAAAATATTTAAAACTCTTTTAGTGGACCCTAATTATACAATAGAGTACCTCGCACTAAAATACCCTTGTCAAGAGTCACATTGCAAATTCTATTTTTATTGACCTCCCATCCTAATATGTATATATATATATATATATATATATATATATATATATATATATGATTTTTTTCGGGGGCGAGGTTAGCTCAGTGGTAGAGCACTCGACTAATGAACTGGAGGACCAGGTTCAAAACGCGAGCGCGCACTAAAGATTTTTTCTTCTGGTGCTGCCGTTCGAGGGTTGGATTTGGGGTCCCAGATCGTCCCTAGGCTCACCCAGCCTTTAATTAATTTAATTAATAATGGGTACCTTGGGTGCTAATGACTCTAGCAGTCGAAGCAGCCAAGGGGAAAATCAGGCGGCCGGAGCATAGTGATGACCACACTATCTCTCTAGTGTGCCGTACGGTCAAGAATCAGATACCTCTACAGTATCTGCCCCTCTGGGCCCTTGTGGCCTGTTATGGGACTGATTATTTTTTTATGATTTTTCCTCATCGTTACACACTTCCGTAAATTATCTCAACAAATTAACAAGGAGTAATGGTCTTAAGCTTGTACAGACGAATGAAATATTAAAACTCTCTTAATCGATAATTCCTACAAAGTATCAGAAACATGTGTGTGTTTCTGTATTTATGCGTACAAATGAAGACGTGATGGCTTCTGGCGTTTTTTTTTCGTTCTAGCAAAATAAGTGTAAAACATTTAAAGACAAAATAAAATTAATTACTTTTATCAACAGGGGCAGGTCGTTTAGCTGCAGTTTAATTACATCACTAGAGTCACAATTATTGCATTGAGGTAAGGAAACTCTTCTAAGAACATTCAATAAAATAAGAAAAAAGGATTGCGCTAACAGTCTACAGTCCAGGCAACGAACAGTTATAGATTTTGTGTTGTTTGGAACACAATTTTTGACTTCGTAACTTTGTTTGGGCTAGATATGAGGTGAGCATATCAAAAGACCAAAATTCCTCTTTTTGTGCCGGGGGAGGGGGGTGGGGGTAGAAAGTCACATTTTTGGGGTTTCGCTTATATCTCGAAAACCCTGCGTCCTAGCGACATGACCATTCTATAACAAATGAAAGCTGATTAAATTTTCTATAAGTTCTATTCAATCAAGTTTTCGAGATATCCGCTCTTGAAAGATTGTCATTTTGGGAAAAAAACACACTTTTTGCTCTTCTCGACCGGATATCATTTCAAAAATGAACCCAAAAAATAAATGCCGGATATAGGGTTGGATGGTGGTTTTCTCAAAAACATAGCTTTAAATGCAAGCCTAGGAGACGATTTTTTTCTTTCCAAAGAAAGTAATTTCACATTCAATATTAAACACCAAATCCTAAAAATGTTTTACCAAATTATCCTCCAATGCCCAAATACCTACTCCTCGCAAGGAGGGTCAATCATCTACAAAATGACGAGACTTAACCCTCTAGTTTATTTCATGGCCTAACCCTCTAGTTTATGAAACATAAATATGTAGGTACAAATATAATCTAGCCTCGAATAAAGATGAGTAAAGGATGGTATTGAAAAAAAAAATAATCCAAGGAAATACTCCCCTCGGCATATAATATTTCGTGCTTATTTTATTTACTTCTACAAGAGAGTTGAGATGCTAATGACTTTTAGCTACATTGATAATCGAGGAGGACTCGAGAACAGCTATTAATGAAGGACATATATTACTTTTAATTACAATGGTTCCCAGGATTAGTGATGTCCTGGGCTGAAACAATGTTCCAGGCGTATGTTATAATGCAGAACTAATTGGAAATTCTACACCATCATGCAAAGGACCCCCATAATAAATTTGACTCATTATTTATTCTGCATTTTCAACACTCGAGCTGCATTTAATTTGCGTTTCTTTAATCACAAGTTTTTTTGCGATTGTTATGTCAACAGCCCTTTGCTCAGGAGGGTAATTAAGTCTCGTAGTCATTGAAATGGTATTGAAAACGCCCGTGCCACGAGGCTGGAAAAACTGATCCGATTCCTCAACAAGAAACCACTCTATATATATATATATATATATATACAATTTTACTTTATAATATAATCACAATGGTTCGGTTTGGCTTACACACACATTAAAACAACCCTATTAGTTGTTTTTTTTTTAAATTAGTGAATTTTGATGCGATTGGTTAGAGCAAATTTTTGTGGGGTTGGCGATTTTTCTTGACATCCCAACAAACAATACCCCAACATGAGTAATTAATGAAAAAAAAAACATTTAAAAAGATCTTTAATGAGTACACCTGAACAGTAAATTCTTTTAAAATGTTCAAAAATCCAGACCTCGGGGATCAATAAACAAAACAGCGCCAACTGATTGTGTTTTAAGAAACAAGCATAATTTTCAATTTGATCATGTAATAATTTTTGGAAAATAAATAAATGAAACTAAGCTTAGAATTAATGAATAGGTTCATATTTAAAAAAATAAACAACAACAAAAATAAGTAGTTAGAAAAAATCTTTAAGTTAAACTTCAACTTCTGCAATATATAGAATGTAAACCAAATCAAAGGCATTTTTTCGCAACAAGTTATACTTTTCGGAAAAATGTTTCATCATGTGACTCCAGGGAACCCTTTTGTACTCCATTTTTTGTTCATAATATTTATAACTGTATGGATTCTATAAGTTTCTATCATCTGTTATAAAAGTACTAAAAATTCCTGTTGCGTTCCACCGCCTACAATTTGAATATTCTTTGGAAAACGGCAAGGGAAATGATGAGTTATAATGTCGTAAAGAAAAAAAAAAAAAAAAAAAAAAAAAAAAAAATGAAACAGCCGAAATGAATATTGGATGAAGATGATGAAACCGATTTCCCTGGATATTACCTCTTTGTGAGATAAGGGAAAGAGGGAATTGAAGGGATGATCTGGGATTAGGAGAGATGATATCCGAGAGGTAGGGATATGTTGGATAGCTGACAGGGCTTGTACTAAAGGGCACGCTAGTCCGTCAGAATAGACATACTCAGTTCAGTTAGCAATTTATGTGTTAACTACAGCAAAAGTAACAGACATAAATCTTGGCCATTAGCGCCGACGTCCAGGGTGCAGCCAGGAATTTTCTCAGCGAGCCCTGAGATGAGAAAATTACTGGCGCTGGTGGGGATCGAACCCACCATCTCCCACTTATGAATCTAGCGCGCTAGCCACTGGACCACGGGAGACCCCTGGATTGTCTATTTCAATATATTTTCTTATTAGTTTTTCGACTTCGATTTTGCCGATAAGCTACGCAAAATCATTTTTAAGTTGAAATAATTCTGCAATTAAAGTAAATAATATTTAAACATGGAACAATAGGTGGAGTATAAGCATAATATCCCCTAGTATAAATGTAAACCCGAAAAAAATGACAAAAATCTTGATATTCATAAGAGTCGGAATTACAAACTTTGCGATTCCTGACAGAACTCAGAGATATAAAACACAACTTAAAAAGATTTAAAATAACCAATGACGACAAATGTACGATAGGCGGAGAGATACAAACATTTACCGACATACTTTGCATCTCAATAATTTTTTTTTTATAGCGAGATTATAAACAGAATGAAAACATCTACTAGATCGAAATTATAGTAACATATCAATATAATTTGAAGCAAAAAGCAAAGATATAATAACATTTTTATAACTAGAATCAGTTTGTCTTAAAATTACAACAATAATTGCACAGTTGAAATCATATCTCAAATTCATTATTAATATTGTGCTTAAGCTATTAAAAAAGTCCGACTCGCAGGAACTGCGTCATCTTAGCGCGGTTACATATCGAAGAGATGGAATAGATTAGCATCACAAATCACAGGAAACTGACAGTAGCCAATTTACCCAGAAGCCGATAATTCTTAATCTGTATAAGTCAATACAATTATGTACTGAAAACGTACTTACTTTTTGACTACTGCTGAAAAGGCTCAATTAAAAACAACCAAAAATTCGTTGTCATTTTAAGTATCTTGTTTTACTAGCAAATTCGTTTTACTGTTATAAACAACTGTAAATATGTGCTTCATGGCGAATAAAATTCCATTCTGTCGTGGGTTAAATCTTTCTATAAAATAAAAAATAACGATAACTTCAGTTGGAGGCTATGAGGAAGGTTACAAGACAGGAGAATTCAAAACAAACTACGTCATCATGATTAGCCACAGCCACTCCAAACATATTACCAATACCTTTCACCGTTTCTTAGCTTATTTTACTACTATACTAATTTTACTGATAAATGCAATTTAAAACAAGAAACAACCAATTAAAAAGTGAGATGAAAGAAAGAGAAAAATCCTTTCAAAACAACAAAACAAACACTTTTTAAGTTTTAAGCGCTTATATCTCTGATTGACGTCGCCCCATCGAATATTGCTTCAGAACCTTTTTTGTAGAGAATTTAGTAAGCATTCGAATGGTCATCTTCCACTTAGCACGATTTCCCAACCGTTATCGAGATATTTACGAAAATATTATGATGATCCGAAAAATTTTCATGTCTATTAATAAAAAAATTTTTTTCGCATACTTCCTTAACTCCGAATAAAACCAAAATTTAAACATCTTAGTTGGGATTAATTTCCAAGTTGTAGAAAATATTTCAATTGAATTCCGCGATTTTAAGTACTCATAAAAATATAATGACTTACAAAAACATTGATTCCACTTTTCTCAGGAACGGTTACAGACATCGCCTTATAAATGGTTTCATTCGTTTTCTTATGTCAAGAAACGTATAAAACAAGTAACTGCAAGCATATAAACTCAAAAACGTAAGCGTTACGATTTTTTTTGCACGAATTTCGCCCCAAACACTATCTTCTAGTGGGCGGATTCTGCTGGTTAACGAACTTGACCTTTCAAATTAGACGACAGATTTTTATACCAAATTTAGTTAAAATCGGACCATTTTTGAGCTTGCTAGAGCGCGAACAGACAAGCATATATATATATATATATATATATATATATATATATATATATATATATATATATACATACAAATTTGAGCCACCTATATTTTCGTGATATATAGGGTCTGAAACGTGAAAGTTTCTAGTCGGCACTTCCAGATTGCGTCATGAGGTGAACCTCATAAGCGGGTTCTCCCAATGGAGATAGGGAGTAACCGCGCTAAAAAAACAACAAAATTAGGTTATATTTATTGTTGAAATAGATTATTATAAAAACCAATCAAATGCTCAAACAAACAAACCTTCATAGAAAGTGTGTCATCTCTCAGGTTATTATTTTAAAGTTTATATTATTTGACGTGCTTCGTTTCATGGACAATAAGCACACTAAGGTAAATCTTCCAAGAAACCAGGGAGAAAGTGAAAATTTTATTTATTTACAATTAAAATATTATTAAAAAAAAATTATTACAATAAATTTCGATTTTAAACTATAATTAATAAGAACTTATTCATGGATTAAAAATGTAGTTAATTAACCTGTCTTCGGGACCCTCATATGGGATGGTATAATCCTTTTCTTTGTAAATATGTCAGGATACTGTCTATGTACTGGCTACCTTCAGCGAGAAGTTCACACATGTTGAATGGTATGGTTAAGTCTTGTCGTCTAATGCCAGTCTGTTAGAATATGTTTTATTGTCAGTTCAGTTTTAGCGCGGTTCCTCCCTCCCCCATAGGGAGGAACCCCGCTTATAAGGTTGATACAATGAAACAATCCGAAAGTGCCGACTAGAAAATTTCGCGTTTCAGAACCCCTAGAGACCGAAAATAACGGTGGTTCAAATTTGTATATGTATATATTTATTATATATATATATATATATATATATATATATATATATATATATATATATATATATATTTGTCTGTTCGCTCTCTAGATAGAAGACGAATGGTCCGATTTTGATGAAATTTGGTACAAAAATCCGTCGTCCAATTTGAAAGGTCAAGTTCGTTAACCAGCAAAATCCGCCTACTGGAAGATGGCGTTTGGGGCGAAATTCGCGCAAAAAAATCGTAACGCTTACGTTTTTGAGTTCATAAGCTTGTAAGTTCTCGTTTTATATGATTCCTGGGCTAGGAAAACGAATGAAACCATTTTGAAGGCGATCGCTTTAACCGTTTTCGAGAAAATTGGAAAAATAGTTTTTGAATACCGTTTTTGGTTTGGGTACTTAGAATTACGGGATTCAGTTGAAACTTTATCTGCATGTTCTACTTTCATTAAAACTAATATGTTGAAAGTTTTGTTACGCTTGGAGTTAAGGAAGGGTTAGAATAAAATATTTTATTAACAGACATGAAAAGTTTTAGTAACTTTGTTTACTTTCCTTAGTATCTCGAAAAAGGTTGAGAATCTTGGTAAACGGAAGAGTACCATTAGAAAGCTTATTAAATGCTCTAAAAAAAAAGGTTCTAATAAAAGATTTGATTAGGCGATGTCAATCGGAGAAATAAGAGCTTAAAACTTTAAAGTAATTGATTTCCCTTATTCGAACTGTTCTTTTTGTCTGTTTTTTATTCCTTGTTATTTTTTAAATGCTTATTGTTGGATAATGTATTTGAAAATAAAACAGGTTAAGAAAAATAAGAAAAACAATTTAATTTTAGAGATATGGATTTCCAAGATTTATAGCTTTTCAACTGCCTAGCGTCCTTCCTAGGGAGGGTTCTTTGTCTTAGATTTTGGTACTTAGAATTATGGGATACAGTTGAAACATTTTCTGCATGTTCGAGTTTCATCAACACTAATATGTTGAAATTTTTGTTACGTTTAGAGTAAAGGAAGGGTTAGAATAAAATATTTTATTAACAGACAAAAAAAGTTTTGGTAACTTTGTATAATTTCGTTAGTATCTCGAAAACCGTTGACGATCTTGTGAAGCGGAAGATTACCATTCGGAAGCTTACTAAATGATCTACAAAAAAGGTTCTGAAGAAAGTTTTAATTAGGCGATGTCAATCGGAGAAAAAAGTGCTTAAAGCTTTAAATTATATTTCTTGTTATTTTTTAATTGCTTATAGTTGGATAATGTATTTGACAATAAAACTGGTTAAGTAAAATAACAAAAACAATTTATTGTTAGAAATATAGATTTACAAGATTCCAAGACCTTGTCACCAGCGGGTCCGTTTCTAGTGTAGCAGACCCTTCCAGGTAAGATTGTAAATCATGACCTTTCAAGACTTTACTACTCACAGGAATGGCTTTAGTGACCTTAAGGGTTGACAAGCCATTATAATAATTAATTAAAAAAAAAAGACTGGTGGAACCAAAATAATAACTGCTTCTATTTTAACCTTTCCAAATTAGACTAGGGATATGAACGGAACCGCGCTAAGATGATGCACTCCTGCGAGACGGACTTTTTTATTATCAGTGAGCACTTGACACTCACAGCCAAGGGTCGTGAGTTCGATTCCCATTAGGGGGTGGTGGCTTATCTTTAGAAAAAAGAAAAGGCATCATCCCTATCCTTGCTAGGAAAAGATGGTAACCAATAGATAATCCGTCCTAAATTTCTTAGTTGATAACAATGGACGTTAAAATTTAAATGAATGCATAAATCTATAATATAAAAATGAATAGCTAAATGTGTTGCTAAGCGCAAATCTCGAGAGCTGCTGAACCGATTTCGCTAATTCTTTTTTTATAGTATTCCTTGAAGTACGAGGATGGTTCTTAAGGAGAGAAGCATTAAAAAAATTGCTTGAAAAAGTCTAAAAACAACACTTTTCGGGTATTTTTTAGACTTTTTCAAGCAATTAGAGAGTTAACAACGTTGACAAAAAATTTCAATAAAAACATATTTTCTCGTATTACGTTATTTGTGTATAAGCAAAAATTCACTGTTTGTTTATATTGTTTTAAAAGAAATCCGTTTTTATTTAAGTTTCTAACTATAACAGTAATAATAAGAACATGTGGAGGCCCGGTTGCCGTGAGTGTTAAGGCTTGAGAACTTAACACTCCGTGCCAAGAGTCGTGGGTTCAGTTCCCACTAGAGGTGGTGGCTTTTCTTTAGAAAAAAGAAAAGGCATCAGCCCTATCCTGGCTAAACAGGGTGGTAACCTATAAATAACCCGTCCATAAATTCTCAGTTAATAATAATGGACGTTAAAATTTAAATAAATAATTACATGTAATGAAATGTAAATGAATGAATGTAAATGAAAAGATGACAATAGAATCCCATGTTCATAATTCAATTTAAATTAATTTATATTTGCGTTAATAAAGTACCCCACTTTTCTATATTCCAATACAAAACATTCGTAATAATATATAAAAATCAATTTGATCTTTTTTGACTTAATGCAATTATTGACTTATTAACTTTCTTTTTTCTTTTTTTTTTTTTATCTTACTAGCTGACCCGGTGTCCCGAATAGCAGAATAAGTATTAAAAAAAAATTAAAGAATCGACTGTTCGTACGGTGGTACGAAGTTTGCCGGGTCAGCGAGTAAATAAATAAACTAAATGTGTTGTGATTTCTTCGCATGCAGGACACAAATCAGATACTCCGCCATTTCATAAGGAAATATGCCATAATAAATGTGCAACTCCTTCCAGTTTCAATTGAATATATCTTTCAGAGTTCAGACAGAACCGCACTTCAATTTTATTACTACTTCTGAAGAACTGCCAGCCCTAAATACAGTTGAATTACACAATTTCCGTGACCTTTTTCGTTATAATGACGTAGCTAAAAGCTGACAGGTAGTTATTATTAAAGTCCCCGTTCAGTAATTTACCTGATTAGCCCTTCACTGTAATTGTGCCAACGATGGAAAATTAATTAATTATTTCATGGCCTCAATTACTTAAACTTATTTATCCCCCTAAAATCATTTAAATTTGGTTCCTAAATTGGTATAATTAATGTGTAGCTATTAACGTATTAGTGGGGCTAGTGCCGACTAGGCAACAGTGTGTGGCAACAATAAGCTCCGACATCTAAGCGTGTTCCCCCATTATCTATCATTTGTAAATCTTGGAAATGAAACAGTTAATACTTTGTTTTGATTTTTCCTGAAGCTAATATGACGATCAACATTTTTGTGAGGGGGGGGTGGCCTCGCAGTCACCCAGAACATAACAATGAAGTGTTGGCTTCGCTCACTTTTCAGTAAATTCCACACAAAAACATTTCAGGTAATAAAAGTGGGAAATTCAAAACTATAATTTACAACACTTTGGCTTAAACTATTGCGGAATTAAGTATATAATATATATATATATATATATATATATATATATATATATATATGTATATATATATATATATATATATATATATATATATATATATATATATGAAAGAAACGATGACATCGACTTTAGTTTTAGTTATACCGAGTGTCCAAAACAACTCGTCAATCCTTTCTTAAGTTCCAAATATTATTTTTACTTTTAGCGCGGTTCCTCCCTCCCCCATAGGGAGGAACCCCGCTTATAGGGTTGATACAATGAAACAATCCGGAAGTGCCGACTAGAAAATTTCGCGTTTCAAAACCCCTAGAGACCGAAAATAACGGTGGTTCAAATTTTTATATATATATATATATATATATATATATATGTATATATTTATTTATATATATATATATATATATATATATATATATATATATATATATATATTTGTCTGTTCGCTCTCTAGATAGAAGACGAATGGTCCGATTTTGATGAAATTTGGTACAAAAATCCTTCGTCCAATTTGAAAGGTCAAGTTCGTTAACCAGCAAAATCCGCCTACTGGAAGATGGCGTTTGGGGCGAAATTCGCGCAAAAAAAATCGTAACGCTTACGTTTTTGAGTTCATAAGCTTGTAAGTACTCGTTTTATATGATTCCTGGGCTAGGAAAACGAATGAAACCATTTTGAAGGCGATCGCTTTAACCGTTTTCGAGAAAATTGGAAAAATAGTTTTTGAATACCGTTTTTGGTTTGGGTACTTAGAATTACGGGATTCAGTTGAAACTTTATCTGCATGTTCTACTTTCATTAAAACTAATATGTTGAAAGTTTTGTTACGCTTGGAGTTAAGGAAGGGTTAGAATAAAATATTTTATGAACAGACATGAAAAGTTTTGGGAAGTTCGTATACTTTCATTAATATCTCGAACACGGTTGGGAAATCGTGGTAAGAGGATAGAAACTATTTGAAAGCTTACTAAATTCTCTACAAAAAAGATTCTAAAACTATTTTTGATTAGGTTATGTCAATCAGAGAAATAAGTGCTTAAAACTTCAAATACGTCTGTTTTGTTCTTATTTTATTTAAATTTTAACGTCCATTTATTATTAACTACGAATTTTAGGACGGGTTATCTATAGGTTACCACCCTTTGTTTTGTTCTTATGAACGGGTTTTTGTCGTTCTTGTTGTAATTTTTGTCTCTTTCCCTTCGTTTTTTATTACTTTTTATTTTTGTAATTTCTTATGTTGCGAAAATTTTGTGTGTAAAACAGGATATGAAAAATGAGGCCAATTTTCTGTTGCTAGAAATAATATAAATTTTGGGAACTTTCATTAATATCTCGAAAACTGTTGAGAATTTTGGTAAACGGAAGAATACCATTAGAAAGCTTATTAAATGCTCTACATAAAAGGTTCTAATGAAAGTTTTGATTAGGCGATGTCAATCGGAGAAATAAGAGCTTAAAGCTTTAAAGTAATTGATTTCGCTTATTCGAAGTGTTCTTTTTGTCTGTATTTTATTCCTTGTTATTTTTTAATTGCTTATAGTTGGATAATGTATTCGAAAATAAAACAGGTTAAGTAAAATAACAAAAACAATTTATTGTTAGAAATATAGAGTTCCAAGATTCCAAGACCTTGTAACTAGCGGGACGGTTTCTAGTGGTGCCGACCCTTCCAGGTAAGATTGTAAATCCTACCTTTCAAGACTGGTGGAACCAAAATATAACTGTCAGGGTTCGGTCACTGCTACTTAATAAAACTACATTTTATCGTAAAAATGGTTTTATTGTGCCGACGTTTCGGCTTGAACTTCAAGCCTTCATCAGGGCTGTAAATACAAGTAGGACATATTTAACACTAATATATGCACATATCTATGTAAATATACCTAACATATATATATATATATACATATATAATATATATATATATATATATATATTTATATATATGCATATACACATACACATATACACGCACACATATGTACATATATATGCCCACATACATACACATATGGGGTATGTATTATTAAGTAGCAGTGACCTAACCCGGACAATCCCTTCCTTGCATCATCAACAAAATAATAACTCCTCTCAACAAAATAATAACTGCTTCTATTTTAATCTTTCGAAATTAGACTAGGAATAAGAACGGAACCGCGCTAAGATGAGGCAGTTCCTGCGAGTCGGACTTTTGTTTTACCTTCTTATTACAGATAAATGGGATTTGTCGTAAAGATTGAGCGCAAAAGCAACTTTCATTTTTTGCCGGATGTGGACGAATTTCTTGAAATAGAGCATGGCTATTTATTTTATATATAGACTTAGATTCTATAATGACAAACAACACGAATGTTTCGTTTGACAAAATTTTTGAAAATACATAAACTTTATTTTTCACCAGTTGCACAGATCGAAAGTTTTTAACTGCGTATTTGAACGTTGACAAGAAATCGGATTCTAAGTTTAAATCAAATGACAATTCCATTTACCTACCAATTTGACGTGGAGCATGCTGACTGGGAGTATAGAGGGAATTCACTTTTTTATTGTGATTTTCTAAAGTGATTTTTTGTAGAATTCATAAGGTTCTGGACAGTAAAATATGCTTATGATTGAATGAAATTCTATTAACTCCAGGGTCCCTTAACAGCTCCTAGGAATTCATCGCTGAAGAAGGATAACAAAGAGCATGCCGAAAAGGTCGAAATACAGATTTTGACGAAAATATGATTGTCGTTCTAATCCTAATCTAGGCTCACGGTAGTGCTTCAGGCCAAGTTCCGACCTCAGCATACTGTGTGTATATTACAGGCGGTCTTAGAGCCGATTTTTACCCCCTCATAACTTTCAACCAGGTAAAGATAAAGTTATGAAATTTTACACAGGTATTATACTACAATATGTGAGTAAAACTGGAAATTTTCATAATTCTACATCGAATAGTTTCTGAGATATAAGCGATCGAAAATCGGGATTTATAGGACTCACTCACTCACTCACTCACTCACTCATTCGCTCACTGACTCATCAAAATTATTGGGTACTTCCCATGATGCTAGAGACTTGAAATTTCGCATGAAGATAGATATGAAGACGTTATTAAAGGAAAAAATCGAAAAATCGCGAAAAGTTGTGTTTGACTCCGCTTCTGGGCGGGGGCGTGCCAGTTTTGTACTTCCTTCGGAAACCCATCATTCCGTCCGAAACCCATGATGAAACAATTAGACGCATATAGGCTCGGTAAAAATCTTATACCAGCTGCCTGTCTGTATGTTTGTTCCTCTTACAAATCCTTACCGTTTGACCGATTTTGACCAAACTTGGGACACAGATGGGTCTTGATACGGGGAGAATCATAGGCTAGGTTAAATTGTCTATCAGCTGTCTGTCTGTCTGTTTGTTCCTTATACAAATACACATCGTTTGACCGATTTTGACAAAATTTGACACACATGTCGGTCTTTCTCCGGGTAGTGTCATAGGCTAATCAAAATCGTCTATCAGCTGTCTGTCTGCATGTTTATTCCTTACACAAATTCACACCAATTGACCGATTTTGACCAAACTTGGCACACAGGTAGGCCTTGGTCCGGGGAAGCACTAGGCTAGGTAAAAAAGGTCTTTCAGCTGTCTGTCTGTATGTTCGTTCCTTATACAAATTCACACCGTTTGGCCTATTTTGACCAATCTTGGCACGCAGGTAGGTCTTGATACGGGAGTTTCATATTACCTATGACGTTTTCTACTTTTTGTTCCATCGAAATGCCATCATTCCTTCTGAAACCCATCATGTGGGGTATCAAATGAATCGTCTTGGTAAGGAGAACCTATATTTGATGTTTTAAAAAACATTTCGACATATCTTAACAAAAACAGTTGTGACTTCTTTCTGAAATGTAGTAAATAAAGTCGTAGGGGTTCGCTGCATAATATACTTCAAAGCAGATACTAAGTTTTTCAAAGTCGAGCCATCTAAATTACAAAGTTTAGGATCACAAACCCAAAATGTATCGTCATTGTTTCTTATATTTTTCTTGAAGGCCTTCTACACTTTCCCTTATCGTGCTTATTGTGATCTTTATCCTCGGGATAAGGTTCCTGTGTTTTACAGTGTAATAGTTTAGTTAAGAGAGCAATCAATTTGTCCTCTAGAGTAATTTCATCTGGAAGAGCTTCTAACTTTTCTAGTATAGTGATTAGATGGATGTAGGTTGATTATTGGTATCAAATATCAAGCAGTAAGGAGAACCTTATGCAGAATCCAAAGACCCTGGTTTTATATGAAGTACAAAAGCCAGTAGGTATGCGCCAACTAAATTCTATTTAATACTTAGAAAAAAGTAATGAGATCCCCAAAAAAACATAAATGTGAAATAGAGGCCAAGTTCCTGCCCCCACAAAGAAACACTCCCTTCCTCAAAAATATCCCCTCCTAAAACCCCCCAAAAACGCCTTACCATTCTACACTCCAAAAAAGTAGTATGAGTTGGTGTATTAATCCAACCAAAAATATTTTCCAATACAAGAGATGATAAAAGAAAGAAATGTCCAAGTTCATTACTTGGAAGACCTCATAGTTACTTACTAAGAACAGTAAAGACACTTCAACTGACATTTAAAAACAACAATAAAAATACTTATATCCAGTTACTAAAATATCACTTTCCTCAACCAGGTATATTCTTAAACTTGGCAATGTTTTTTTTGTGCCGAAATTATCTTTAGGGAAAAACTAAACATTGCCATGTTTAAGAATATACCTGGTTGAGGAAAGTGATATTTAACTAACTGGATATAAGTATTTTTATTGTTGTTTTTAAAGGTCAGTTGAAGTGTCTTTATTGTTCTTAGTAAGTAACTATGAGGTCTTCCAAGTAATGAACTTGGACATTTCTTTCTTGTATCATCTCTTGTATTGGCAAATATTTTTGGTTGGATTAATACACCAACTCATACTACTTTTTTGGAGTATAGAATGGTGAGGCGTTTTTGGGGGGTTTTAGGAGGGGATATTTTTGAGGAAGGGGGTGTTTCTTTGGGGGGGGGGCAGGAACTCGGACTCTATTTCACATTTATGTTTTTTGGGGGATCCTGATTACTTCCTGAATTCTTGAGCTTATGATTGTTACCTACGTTTTTTTTAGGAAAAGTCCACTTTTTAAATCAAAAACTTTTTCCCACAAAAGCTGTGTTTCTTTCATATTTTAATGCACTTGCGTGAGAGGAAGGGATAGGCTTGTCCCATTTTAAAAAAAACTTTAATTGCCGATCTGAGTAGCCAAATGCGGTAGAAAACAGAAGTAGATTTCACTAACCCTCAATAGAACATTCCCCATTTACCTACAAAGAACACATAAGTTTTGTAAAAAAATATCAGACTCTTCAAACGAATGGACAGATGGCTTTGGACGCCTGGTAAGAAGAAAACACAGATTCACATCTTAGGCAGAATAAGTATCTCGTGATGCAGACGCGTATAGTTTTAAAGTTTCGTGCTACCTTGAAGATAGAAGGGATTAGAGATAATCAGACAGCAGGCACGTTCGTCATTACCAGGACCCTTTAAGGAATGTCTTCTGTCAGGGGAGAACACTCCTTACAATAGAAAGAATTACTTACAATGGTGTGTGATTCTGTTACATATATATTATAGTGCTGGGGATTCTCAGCAATCACATTTATGAGAGCTGAACAGCTGATAATCATTATTTCGGAGATCATTGTGCTTTACAAATCATCTGACAAATTTAATGAAATCACAATCCTGCCGTAAAACATATAAAAAAATCATATTTAAGGATAGATATACTAAATTTGTTTTTCCCCCCTTTTAATTTTCCTCCTTATTATAATATACATAAAAAAACATCCTAAATTTAATCAAATGAATGTTCGAAAGAATAATTAGCAGGCATATTATTTTCCTTTCTTTTCTGGATAATACCTGAGTGAATATAGACAAAATTAAAGTCACAAATATTAAATATTTAATGGAGTTATCTTAATAAAGTCAGGAGGAGTAAATATAGAATAAAACAAGTCATGCGCTATCAATTCTTTAATATTCTTGACATTTTCTCGTTCTGAAATCGCCACAGAAGGATTGTTATGCCTAGCTTAAGGGGCTGAGTACTTGTCATGTACTAGAACTAGAAACTAAGGTTGATTTTGAAATATTTAAAGACTCACAAGAGTATTTTCGTGACTTCGGAGGAAGGCAGTTGAAGAGGTTAGGTTACACCAATTGTTTTCGCATTCAAGCAATGGTTTTCTTGTAAAAAAACAAAAAAAAAAAAAACAAAAAAAAAAACAAGTGTTTAACCTATAATTTATAATGATATAATCACATTTCATGGAGCCAATCGTCTACGATACGAAGCTCCTCAAATAAATAAATAAATAATGATATAATCTAAATTTATAATCTGACACCGTAAATAATGAATAATTATTTTAAAGTCTTGCCTTAGAGAAATTCCGATACAATGTTTCTTTATCTTTAGAATCCTCTAAAAATTTAAATATAGCGTTTTCTTTTAATGTGCCACAAACATATGAAGACAGCCATTTTGAAATAATAAAAAAATATTCTTTACATATTAAACTCTGTAGAAGTCATTATTCAGTCAACATATTTTTTATATATTTTATAGCTAACAGTAACGGGTAGTGTTTAAAATGCGATTTAGTCGATGATCAAAGCACTCACACAAAAGAATAGTGAGAATTGAGGTTGGTCAATTTATGTAAGCATGTATATGTGTGTGTAAATATATATATATATATATATATATATATATATATATATATATATATAGGATTAAAAACCTTATCTTTTTGGCCTTTTAGCGTAAAGCCTTTTATTAATATTATTAGAGAAATTTTCTGCTTGTATTCAAAACCTGCTAAAAGTGTAATAATATTTTATTTTTTGTTATAAAGAATACAAACAGCCAGAGGTTTGTGTTTACCTTAATTTTAAGCTTGAGGAAGGCCGAACCAAGGAATCATTTCATACCTTTTAAGCCTCATACAATTTGCATAACTAAATGCAAATACTTTCAAGTTTCATTCAGCCACAATTGAAGAATTACTTTAGAAAATCAACCGTTTGTCTTAGCCACTGTTGATGCCGGCGAACATGTAATGAGGGTGTAGAAATAGAATATGCATAATTAATAGAAATGAGATTAACTAATACATTCCGACTTGGCTCCAGTTTCTGAATTACTCGGACGTCGGCAGGTAGAATATCTCTGATTGGTTAGGAGCAAGCTTTTGTCCCTTTGGGGACAGGCTAATTGCCTGTATTGTCCCTCGGGAGGATTCTACCAAGTTCACAATTACTTGCACTATCAATCCTATATTAAGGGACTTGAGGAAGCGGGACACAATTGAAGAGAAACTCACAATTATGCAGATTCTTCGATACAATATCTAATGATTAGGGATATTTCCGGGTAATAAGAACGTCTTATTTTGTGGCTGGCTTTCATGGTACTTAACCCTGGATTGACACCGTGGGGTGAAAAATACCCCACACTTTGTTCTATGGCGTGTTTCTTAATTTGTGTATATCACAGGGACTCCCTCCTTCTTCCTAAATAATTGGAAATGCATATTATCAGGTATAACTTCATACAAACAACGCCAGTTGTCTGTAAATCGCTGTATGAGAAGGTCGCGAGATGGGTATGGGGTATTTTTTTATCCCACGGTGTAGTTCACGTATGTCTTTTTCGCTCATCTGATTGATCTTCACGAGTTGATCACTTTCATATTACGGCTTTC
Organism: Gonocerus acuteangulatus; assembly: GCA_946811695.1. NCBI lineage: Eukaryota > Metazoa > Arthropoda > Insecta > Hemiptera > Coreidae > Gonocerus > Gonocerus acuteangulatus. The sequence goes on along the minus strand of OX328123.1, from coordinate 97,510,298 downwards.
CAAGTGACAAAACTGCCTGAAAACTGTCCACAAATGATTTTCACTTTGATTTGGACTACCGAATGGTGAAAGCTCAGGTGGCAGTTAGTGCCAAACTTGAGAACACACCAAAACCACTGAAGACACAGATACTTGTTTTGGGAGATGAGTCATTCCTGATGGACCTTCAACATCCATGAAATGTTTATTTTGTGACAGAAATGATGAGAGGAAGACGAAAACGGTATGTTTTGTGTGAAGACGGGCCATGTACACCGATCACTGAAATGTGTTAAATGTTAACGAGTCTCAATTGGACAGAACATTGTATTTTCCTTAATTTCCTATTTTTTTATGGCTTTTGATCATTCTAGTTTATTGTCCGTAATAAATATTTTCAGTTTAGTAATATTGTTTTCAGGATAATTATTCGGTGTACGAACCATATTGAGTTTTAGGATATCCTACTATTTTGTGAATTTGACTTAATATTTTGCAGATGTTTTCCTGTTTGAATTTATTTCATATGTCCCTGTTCTATAAATTGTTGTTGTATAAAAATGCAAAAGAAAAAATTGAAATTTGTTTATTTTATAAATTGTCAAAGTATGGGGTAAAATTTACCCCACGGTGTCATTAACGTAGACGTCAATAGCAGTGTCAATCCAAGGTTAAAATAGTACCAGAAAAAGCCATTAAGCCGCGATCTAGCCACAGCACTCATAACAGAGTATGGCAAAAATTAATTGCAGGGGCGATGGAAAGGATGCACGTGGAAAGGAGGCTACCTAAATTGGTGCTGAATGGAGCACCTGGGGGCAAAAGAAAGAGAAGCAGGCCAAGACAGAGGTGGCTTGATGACCTGGAGGAGGACTTGCGGACGCTAGGGATCCAAAATTGGAGGAACCTAGCAGCAAACCGCGTCGGTACTTCAAAAGTATTACTAGGAATGGACAGTAATTGCAGAGGGAAACTATGGTATGATTCTTTGACAAATCAAAGGGGAAGACTTTTAGAAAATTTTATAACGCTAAACGATCTAAACATAACTAATGTGAACACAAACGAACCAACATTTGACGGACACTTAGGAAGCAGCAACATTGATCTTACGCTGACAAACACATTAATGATAAACGATATAACTAACTGAACAATACACGATCACGAAAACTTATCAGACCATAGGACAATCTCCTTCAAAATCAATATCAACAACGAAAAAGTCACGTTCGGACCCACTCAAATTAAATACATTACTAAAAAGTCCGACTCGCAGGAACTGCAGCATCTTAGCGCGGTTCCGTTCATGTCCCTAGTGCCATTTGATAAGCTTAGAAAAGAAATAAACTTATTTTTTTTTTATATATATATATATATATCTCGTGAAAATTGTCAAAATCCTCTCGAACATCTCGAATAAAAGTGATATTAAGGCGACAGGGACACCGACAGTAGCTAACTTTTACACAGAAGCGGAAATTACAGAATCTGGCTCTCATTCTAAAGCAAAGCTCTATAAATCAATACAAAATATGCCTAATAAAGCCTTTCTAGAGGATACAGAAGCATGGGCGTATATGAGGGGGGGCTGCAGCCCCTCCCGAAATTTTGAATTGATGATAAAAACTTCTCGTAAAACCCTTAAAAATAAATTAAATAAGATCACTTAGTTCATAAAACATATTTTATTTTACTTGTAATAGCGTTTTAGTTGCCTAAAACTATTCCAAGCTCTAAATATTTAGTATTCCATACCCTGGAAATGGTCTCAGCCCCCCCCCCCGAAATTGTTTTTATATACGCCCATGTACAGAAGGATCAAGAAGAAGTACACAAGATTGAGTAGAATACCCTGCCTAATATAGCCTATATAGAATAATATGCCGAATAAAACCTATCTAGTAAATACACAAGGACAAATAAAAGTCTTGACGAATAACAAGTCAAAAAAAAAAAACTTTATTTAACAAAATAAAACAAAGTTTAGTTGCCCAACTACAATAGAATAATATACCTAATTAAGTCTATGGAGTAGACACAAATGGACCAAAAACAAGTCTTGTGGAATATTGTTTTTTTTTCTAATTAAATACTTTTTATCAATATTTAGTATATAACCTTTTTTGAAAACTATTGATTGCTAATTAACTAAGTAATCTTTATGAATATTTAGTATATAACCTTATGTTTGGATCTGAGTTTTTGGGGTGCTCTCCGCCTAGGCTTTGTATTTGTGTCGGCAGATACCTGGGGTATATTTACAGCTCTTGAGGATTAACTCTTAGCAGGTAAATTTCCTGCGGCCCCTTGTTTCTACGGGCATTGAACCCCATATTCGCTCATAGTATCTAACCGTTGTGAAGTTTATTTTTTGGATTTAGGACTTAATATACATATGTAGACTAAATCATAGCAAGATGTAATCCTCCGTCGTCGGTTCTTAACTATGTAGACTCGCTAATGTTATCCAATCTTAGATACATCGTATTTAAAATCCATAGCAAAAACACGACATTTCATCAGAATCCCCTGCTGAATAAAACTTATATAGAATAATATGCAAAATAAAGCCTATCTAGTGGATAAAACTAGAGGAAAAAAGCCGTTCGTGGTGGTAGAAAATCTTAAAAGTATTTCGCTCAGAAATCTCCGAAATATTGTCACTAATTTTACGTATCCTGTTTTATAGCCAAATAGATTTATATTCTATAATCAATAAGAAAAACCTACTAACAATAAAAAACTATGGGTAACAGATGAAAATAGGGAATACCAAGAATAATTCTAAAGAACGAAATCAACACCAGTACTGTAATCTAGATATTCATACGGCATCTTCGAATCAATATTTTGTTTGTTAGAATTCGAAGATGCCGTCGAATTCTAACAAACAAAATATTGATTCTAATTATACGTATCCTGTTTTACTGACAAATACATTTGACTAGTATAAGCAATTAAAATCACTAGGGAATATGCCAAAGAACTCGGAGTAGGAGCCTCGACAGTTTCAAGACATTTGAAGGAAATCGACAAATCCAAAACTGACATTTCATACGGTACAGTGGTACATACGGTACAACAATGAATTGTTTTTCTTATTTTAATTAATCTGTTTTATTGTCAAATACACTATCCAACTTCAAGCAATTAAAAAATAACAAGGAATAAAAACAAACAAAAATAACCGTTCAAATAAACGAAATCAATTACTTATAATTTAAGCATTTATTTCTCCGATTGACATAGCCTAGTCAAAAATTGTTTCAGAATCTTTTTTGTAGAACATTTAGTAAGCTTTCGCATGGTAACCCTCCGTTTACCAATATTCCTAACCGTCTTCGAGATATTAGGGAATGTATACGAAGTTCCCAAAACATTTCATGTCTGTTAATAAAATATTTTATTCTAATCCTTCCTTAGCTCCAAACGTAACCAAAATTTTAACATATTAGTGTTGATGAAATTCAAACATGCAGAAAATGTTTCAACTGAATCCCATAATTTTAAGTATCAAAATCAAAGACAAAAAGAACAGTTCGAATAAGCGAAATCAATCACTTTAAAGTTTTAAGCACTTATTTCTCCGATTGACATCGCCTAATCAAAACTTTCATTAGAATCTTTTTTGTAGAGCATTTAGTAAGCTTTCTAATGGTATTCTTTCGTCTCCCAAATTCTCAACCGAGATATTAAGGAAAGTATACAAAGTTACCAAAACTTTTTTATGCCTGTTAATAAAATATTTTATTCTAACCCTTCCTTAACTCCAAACGCAACCAAAATTTCAACATATTAGTTTTAATGAAAGTGGAACATGCAGTATATGTTTCAACTGAATCCCATGATTCTAAGTACCCAAACCAAAAACGGCATTCAAAAATTATTTTTTTAGTTTTCTCTAAAACGGTTAAAGCTATCGCCTTAAAAATGGTTCCATTCGTTTTCCTAGCCCAAGAAGCCTATAAAAAGAGTACTTACAAGCTTATGAACTCAAAAACGTAAGCGTTACGATTTTTTTGCGCGAATTTCGCCCCAAACGCCATGTTCCAGTGGGCGGATTTTGCTGGTTAACGAACTTGACCTTTCAAATTGGACGACAGATTTTTGTACCAAATTTCATCAAAATCGGACCATCAGGGAAGCCAGAAATGAGCGAACAGACAAATATATATATATATATATATATATATATATATATATATATATATATAAATAATTATATACATAAATATATATATATATACAAATTTGAACCACCGTTATTTTCGGTCTCTAGGGGTTCTGAAACGCGAAATTTTCTTGTCGGCACTTCCGGATTGTTTCATTGTATCAACCTTATAAGCGGGGTTCCTCCCTATGGGGGAGTGAGGAACCGCGCTAAAATGCCGATTGGGATTACTTTGAACACACCCTGAACGAGTGTATATCCAATATACTCAAAATTAACACAAACCAAGAAGTGCAAACTACAGATGAAGCATGTTTAGAATATTTGAATGCACAGGGCGTGGAAAAAACCGTTAATAAATATTCTAAAGCTCTAATCCAAGCATGTAACAAGTCAGTCAAGGTCCATGGAGGTGGGCGATGGATAAAGAAGAGCAACCAAACTCACCGCGTAACACCATGGTGGAATGAAGCCTGCACAAGACTGAGGAAAGAGACTATTTCGGCTAGGAGAGACTATCAACGGACTACTACAGACGAGACGATAAGACTAGTAAAGAGGAGACTCTACTTGGATAAACGTTATGAATATTAGAAACAAATTAAAGATTATAAAATGGAATCCTGGAAGGAATACTGCTCTTCAATAGACGGAACGATCCCTTGGACTTGGCCTTATAAGTTTGCTTCTAACAAGTTACGTTCTCCTTTCAACTTACAGACTATTAAAAAAAACTGATGGGACGTTTACGAAAGGTTCAAAAGAAATACTTACTTACATACTAGATACTCTAACACCATTTGACGATCCTACAACTGACACACAAGATCATTTTAATGTGCGACAAAAAATATATGAACAAATAAAAACAAATGACGACCCTGATATTTCTGACAATGAACTGACTGAGATAATAAATAATCTAGGAAAAAACAAAGCACCTGGAATCAACGGCATCTCATCCGATATCTTTCAACGCGTTTTTCACGTATAGAGCTTTGTTCCGCAAATGTTTCCATGACGGAATATTCCCTACTAAATGGAAAACCGCAAAATTACTTTTGCTAAGCAAACAGGGAAAGCCGAGAACGGAGGTCAGACCAATTAGACCTATTTCACTACGAAATATCGAAGGAAAAATTTTGGAAAAAATTATTAACTCCCGACTTTTACACCACTTGCACTCTAAAAACAAAATTCACCCAAACCAATATGGCTTCACACCACGGCGAGGAGCACCAGATGCAATACATACTGTAGTTGATTTTATTAGAACAGGTCTCTCGGTGAAAAGTCATGTCTTGCTTATATCATTGGATATTAAAGGTGCTTTTGACCAAGTGTGGGGGCCTTCTTTATTCGAATATCTAAGGTATATTGACTGACCAAAAAACATATATAAAATCCTACAAAATTACTTGACGGACAGACAAATACTATTAGATACAAATATCGGTAAATTTACTAGACGACAAAACCTTGGAACCCCTCAAGGATCAGCTTGCTCTCCCATACTCTGGAATATCATCGTAAATGATCTTTTATTCAAAATTTCAATATTAAAAACTGAAATTGTCGCCTTTGCAGATGATATTGTAATCCTTATTGAACGAGCACTCTTTCAGGAACTTCAGATAACTGCTAATCGAATATTGACAATAGTAGAAACATGGCCTACTAGAAATAAACTTTTATTCAGTACGTCAAAATCGAGTTATATTCTATTCACTAAGAAACGAACTAAACCAAACATGACGTCACGCTTACAGAACGACTATATTCAACGGGCAAACTGTATCAAATACCTAGGGGTTATATTGGACGAAAAACTGAACTTCAACAAACACATTGACAACTTACAAAACAAATTAATAAAATTAATAAACTTACTCTCTATATCTGCTAGAGTAACTTGGGGTCTTCAGAGTGAAACACTCCAAGTAATTTATAAAGGAGCAATTTTACCGTGCTTAACTTACGCAATCTCAACTTGGAAAAACGGAATAACCAAAAAGTACAATATCAAGAAACTCGAACAATTACAAAGGCTTATAGCCATAAAAATTTGTAAACGATTTCGAACTTTGTCCTATGAAGCTGCATGCGTCTTAGCCAACATCACACCAATTACTATACAAGCAGACCAACTCATACAGTATGACCAACTTTGTAAACTTAAGCAAAGTACGGACACCATTGACGCAACGACAATTGAATATCAAACACCCTTACATGACTGGATTCATCCATCAGAAACCCTACAGCTAAATATAAACGACAACTTCAGTGAGCCAGACTATACTTTCTACACGGACGGAAGCAAGGGCGGACACAGAGTTGGGTACGCGTTTGTAGTATACAAAAACAGAGACTTCAATGACAGACAGAAATTTAGGCACTCATCACTTTGTACAAACAATCAAGCTGAGCTATTTGCAATCTATCAATCCTTAGAACACACAAAAACGACACTCTTTACACCGAGCATACACATACAAATAAATACTGACAGCAAAGTTTCGTTGGAAAAAATAATAAACAACAGACTTCGCGATCCTCTACCTGAAAACATACGACAGCTAATTAGGCAACTACATGACTCTAACATCCATATACACTTACAATGGGTTAAGGCGCATGCTGGCTTAGAGGGGAATGAGGTGGCGGAACTGCTTGCTAAATCAGCTGCAGCGGATCAGCTATTACCCATCAGCTCTGATAAGATATCACAAACACATCTAAAATATATACTTAAAGAGAAGAGTGTAGAATTGTGGCAAAAAAGATGGGACGAATCCACAAAAGGCCGACATTTGTATAACTTTATTCCAAAAATCGATAAACCAAAAGGACTAACAACCCACTCATACAGACTTACTCAGCTTCTAACAGGACACGGACAAGTAAATTCTTACCTCCACAGATTTAGAATTTGAGACGAATTTCGCATGTCCTTGTGACGAATATACAGAAAAGATATACACACACCTCTTATACGACTGCACACTAACCGATGACTACAGACAGGAGCTGGAACGCGTGGTTATAGGAACGGGAAACCAGTGGCCGGCGAGTACTGCTCTGCTGTACAGAAACTTCAAGGAAGCTCTGATAACCTTCAGCAACCACATCACGGAAGACCGAAATCTTCCAAGATAGGAAGAATCACTTCGTTAATTTATTTATTTATTTATTTTTTAATTAATAATCTTATTTATTTTTTCTACATATAATCTATTTTTCTACATATAATATTCTTAGTTTAATTAATTTATTAAATCATTTTAATACATTCATTAAGTTTAATTTTAACTTTTTAATTGTATTTTCCAATTAATAATCTTATTTATGTTTCATTTTTCTACATATAATCTACTTTCCTACATAAAATGTTCTTAGTTTAATTAATTATTAAATCATTTAAGCAATTGTAAAATATTGTATACAAAAATACATGCGATATGCAATGCATGGGGCATGTAGTAAATAAACGGCCACAACTCAGGGTTACTGAGGTATGGAAAAAAAACAAAAAAAAACGCGTGGAATGGAGCAGAATGGTGGCAGATGCCCAGGTCCTACAAGGACTGTAGCGCCCAACAGTGAGTGAGTATGTGATTTTGTTTAATTGCATTGGTCAAATCTTGGTGAGTTATTGATCACTTGAGCTCATGTTGTCTTGTAGCAGACGAATCTCCTAGAGAGTTTAATCTCGATACTTCATGATCGTACAGCCCGTACATTGTAAAGAGATTATTAAATGAATGAATTGTTTTAAAACGTCATCATACACAAGTACTCATTAAGTTATTGAAAAGAATCACATATCCGCTGCCAGTACGGGGATTGTTATTCAGGCTTATAAGAATTTAATAGAGGTCAGCTGCAAATATGCTGCAAAGAACATAGTATCTTGCAAGTATCTTTGCAATGATTTATTCTTCAATTCCAACTGTATTTATCAGAGTTAATCATATGAATAAATTGAATTGTATTGCGATAGATTATGTTTGAAGTTGGATAATTTGTACAGAATAATAAATAAAGTTATAAAAAAAATAAGAGATCCTTTGATCCTAGCCAAAATAAGAAAAAAGTCAAAATACTAAGCCGGATCAAGTAAAATAAATAAAAATCACATATATTCCATTTACGGTGAAGAGTGAATCAATAGAAGGAGGAAACATATATTGAGAAATAAAGTCTCCCATCACAATGTAATATAGATGCAAAATGTAATAGAGATGTCGACTGTAATAAGGAAAATACATGCCACTGAACAATACCCATTTTCGAGTTAGGTATTCACAAAACGACGGAAATTATTGACTAATTTAATTAAATATACAATAGGCTGCTGAGTATAAATAATTTCCTAAAATCCATGAGGAAGGGCGGAAAGGGACCGGAAACGGTATTTAAAAGGAAGCACTAAGAAGAACAATACACAAACTTTGAAAGGCTAAATGTAATAGAGGAGAGGAAGAGACCTTACAAGACACCTGAATTACATGAGTCTGTTCCAGCGAGCTAAAGCATTGTTCCCTCTTACTCCTCTAATTAGGACCGATCTATTGTTGCTTCCGACGCTTTACAGAAAGCAAACACCTACCTCTATTTCTTGGTTCACGACTCTTATTCAAAACAGTCCGATTATAAGAGAAGATTTCAGGACCTTGGAAGAGAAAGGGCGAATCCCGAAATCCGGAAGTCAATGTTCTGGGAGTGATTCCGGACAGCAAGGGCGAATGTTTACTCCATGGAATTCATAAACCTGATTGCTTAAGTATGGAATTGAAATTCAATGTTTCTATGGTAACTTATACGAGTGATTAATGGCCCTGGACTCGGAAAATGGACATTGAATTTTTCATAGATCATCGAAAGTGCTATTAACTTTAACTTGAAACTATGTGAGTACTTAAGGCGAATCAGATGATGTGAGTACTTAAGGCGAAGCGTCATGTTACCTAAATCTTTCTGACTCTGAAAAAAATTGATTTTTCAGATACGCCCTTTTGTCTTCCGAGGTCCAAAAATTAAATGTGTGGGTTTCATATAGACCGGAAGTTTTAAAATGAAAGGGACACATTTATTTAATGCTCAACCGGTTTTATCACTCCTTGCCTAAAGTCGTGGGTTCGATTCTCACTAGGGGTGGTGGCTTTTCTTTAAAAAAAAAGAAAATATATCTTCCCTATCCTGGCTAGAAAAGGGCGATAACCTATAGATAATTCGTCTAAAATTCTGAGTTAATTATAAATGGACGTAAAAATTTAAGTAATAATCATGAAACAAAATAAGAGATCGAAAACCAACTTGTCTTCTAAAGTGTTAGACGTATCGATTTTTTCGCGATTTCTTGAGTTTTACGGCACTTGGACGTCTACATAATTAGATCCTATTGACAGCATCGGGCTGTCTATAGGATACTTTCAGAGGGCCCATGGTGAATGAAAACCTGATGCAGGTGGGACTCAATAATAAACCCCAGATTGACAAATTTTGCTGGTTGACGTTATCATTTTTAATGGGGAATACTTTATACGAGGTTTAATGGTAAATAATATAAATGTTTTTTTTTTTTTGTTTTTTTTTTAATATTTACAATCTGTATACATATGACATATAATACAATAAGTAAATAGGTAGATACATAATAACTATTGCACAAGGAAGAACGGAGGGGAGAAGGCAGCCATTGCTGGCACTAACTAAGGAATTAATAATGCTTTATTTAAGTGTTACAGTTGGTCTCTAGGCCACTTTCTTTTCAGGCGTCTTGGGGGATTTGAAGGGATCGCATCTGTGAAAAGGGATTGGGCAAGGGGATTGGGATGAAAGGATAGCTTGGAATGAAAAGTGGAGAACCGGGAGAATATAAATGTGAAGAGAAAAAAATAAAAATAATATATCAAACATTACAGGGGCGTATAAACTCACACATACACACACACACACACACATATATATATATATATATTGTTATAATATTTAAATTTGTACGGGTCGTATTGGGTTCATTTTTTTACGGTGCATCGAAAAATCTTGGACATTAGCGCCGACATCCAGGGTGCAGCCAGAAATTCTCTCAGTGAGCCCTGAGATGAGAAAATTCTTGTCGCCGGTGGGGATCGAACCCACTCCCGCTTGTGAATCTAGCGCGCTAGCGACTAGACCACGGGAGACCCCCGTATTGGGTTCATATACAAATTTAGAGTATTTTTAAATATAAAACGTGGCTACATATGCAAATCTTACTACCACAGAATAATATAAAATTTATACAATGAACATAAATTACCTTATATCCACAAGCGTAGCTCAAAGGCTCTTATATCCAATAATATTATCTTTTGATCTTTTTATTTCTACAAACACTGTAGGATCCACTCATAAAAAAAAAAAAAAAATAAAAAAAAATAAAAAAAAATAAATAAATAAATGTTAAGATCTCTTCTTCATCTCGTCTAAAAAACAACTGATGATCTGCCCAGCCTTCTTGATTTTAGATTGAGATTTTTGTTCAGTTATCATTCTATATTACTAAGAAGTAGTAAGATATTTCTTGATTCATTATTTAAATTTAACCCATTTATATTAAAAACTAGCTGACCCAGCGAACTTTGTACAGCCTAACTGTCGATTCATTAATTTTTTTTTTAATACTTACTCTGCTATTTGGGACACTGGGTCAGCTAGTAAGAAAAAAAGTCCGACTCGCAGGAACTGCAGCATCTTAGCGCGGTTCCGTTCATGTCCCTAGTGCCATTTGATAAGCTTAGAAAAGAAATAAACTTATTTTTTTTTTTATATATCTCGTGAAAATTGTCAAAATCCTCTCGAACATCTCGAATAAAAGTGATATTAAGGCGTCAGGGACACCGACAGTAGCTAACTTTTACACAGAAGCGGAAATTACAGAATCTGGCTCTCATTCTAAAGCAAAGCTCTATAAATCAATACAAAATATGCCTAATAAAGCCTTTCTAGAGGATACAGAAGCATGGGCGTATATGAGGGGGGGGGCTGAGGGGGCTGCAGCCCCTCCCGAAATTTTGAATTGATGATAAAAACTTCTCGTAAAACCCTTAAAAATAAATTAAATAAGATCACTTAGTTCATAAAACATATTTTATTTTACGTGTAATAGCGTTTTAGTTGCCTAAAACTATTCCAAGCTCTAAATATTTAGTATTCCATACCCTGGAAATGGTCTCAGCCCCCCCCCCCGAAATTGTTTTTATATACGCCCATGTACAGAAGGATCAAGAAGAAGTACACAAGATTGAGTAGAATACCCTGCCTAATATAGCCTATATAGAATAATATGCCGAATAAAACCTATCTAGTAAATACACAAGGACAAATAAAAGTCTTGACGAATAACAAGTCAAGAAAAAAAACTTTATTTAACAAAATAAAACAAAGTTTAATTGCCCAACTACAATAGAATAATATACCTAATTAAGTCTATGGAGTAGACACAAATGGACCAAAAACAAGTCTTGTGGAATATGGTTTTTTTTTTCTAATTAAATACTTTTTATCAATATTTAGTATATAACCTTTGTTGAAAACTATTGATTGCTAATTGATGAATCGGTTTACAACTAAGTAGACTTTATGAATATTTAGTATATAACCTTATGTTTGGATCTGAGTTTTTGGGGTGCTCTCCGCCTAGGCTTTGTATTTGTGTCGGCAGATACCTGGGGTATATTTACAGCTATTGAGGATTAACTCTTAGCAGGTAAATTTCCTGCGCCCCCCTTGTTTCTACGGGCATTGACCCGCCATATTCGCTCATAGTATCTAACCGTTGTGAAGTTTATTTTTTTGGATTCAGGACTTAATATACATATGTAGACTAAATCTTAGCAAGAAGTAATCCTCCGTCGTCGGTTCTTAACTATGTACGCTCGCTAATGTTATCCAATCTTAGACACATCGTATTTAAAATCCACAGCAAAAACACGACATTTCATCAGGATCCCCTGCTGAATAAAACTTATATAGAATAATATGCAAAATAAAGCCTATCTAGTGGATAAAAATAGAGGAAAAAAGCCGTTCGTGGTGGTAGAAAATCTTAAAAGTATTTCGCTCAGAAATCTAAGAAATATTGTCACTAATTTTACGTATCCTGTTTTATAGCCAAATAGATTTATATTCTATAATCAATAAGAAAAACCTACTAACAATAAAAAACTATGGGTAACAGATGAAAATAGGGAATGCCAAGAATAATTCTAAAGAACGAAATCAACACCAGTACTGTAATCTAGATATTCATACGGCATCTTCGAATTCTAACAAACAAAATATTGATTCTAATTATACGTATCCTGTTTTATTGACAAATACATTTGACTACTATAAGCAATTAAAAACACTAGGGAATATACCAAAGAACTCGGAGTAGGGGCCTCGACAGTTTCAAGACATTTGAAGGAAATCGACAAATCCAAAACTGACATTTCATACGGTACAGCCTGATATATTTTTAACAATGAATTGTTTTTCTTATTTTAATTAATCTGTTTTATTGTCAAATACATTATCCAACTTTAAGCAATTAAAAAATAACAAGGAATAAAAACAAACAAAAAGAACCGTTCGAAAAAACGAAATCAATTACTTCAAAGTTTAAGCACTTATTTCTCCGATTGACATAGCCTAATCAAAAATTGTTCCAGAATCTTTTTTGTAGAACATTTAGTAAGCTTTCGCATGGTAACCCTCCGTTTACCAATATTCCTAACCGTCTTCGAGATATTAGGGAATGTATACGAAGTTCCCAAAACATTTCATGTCTGTTAATAAAATATTTTATTCTAATCCTTCCTTAGCTCCAAACGTAACTAAAATTTTAACATATTAGTGTTGATGAAATTCAAACATGCAGAAAATGTTTCAACTGAATCCCATAATTTTAAGTATCAAATTCAAAGACAAAAAGAACAGTTCGAATAAGCGAAATCAATTACTTTAAAGTTTTAAGCAATTTTTTCTCTGATTGACATCGCATAATCAAAACTTTCATTAGAACCTTTTTTGTAGTGCATTTAGTAAGCTTTCTAATGGTATTCTTCCGTTTCCCAAATTCTCAACCTTTTTCGAGATATTAAGGAAAGTATACAAAGTTACCAAAACTTTTTTATGTCTGTTAATAAAATATTTTATTCTAACCCTTCCTTAACTCCAAACGCAACCAAAATTTCAACATACTAGTTTTAATGAAAGTAGAACATGCAGTAAATGTTTCAACTGAATCCCATGATTCTAAGTACCCAAACCAAAAACGGCATTCAAAAATTATTTTTTTAGTTTTCTCGAAAACGGTTAAAGCTATCGCCTTGAAAATGGTTCCATTCGTTTTCCTAGCCCAAGAAGCCTATAAAAAGAGTACCTACAAGCTTATGAACTCAAAAACGTAAGCGTTACGATTTTTTTGCGCGAATTTCGCCCCAAATGCCATCTTCCAGTGGGCGGATTTTTCTGGTTAACGAACTTGACCTTTTAAATTGGACGACAGATTTTCGTACCAAATGTCATCAAAATCGGACCATCAGGGAAGCCAGAAATGAGCGAACAGACAAATATATATATATATATATATATATATATATATATATATAAATAAATAAATAAATAAATATATACATATATATATATATATATATATATATATATACAAATTTGAACCACCGTTATTTTCGGTCTCTAGGAGTTCTGAAACGCGAAATTTTCTTGTCGGCACTTCCGGATTGTTTCCTTGTATCAACCTTATAAGCGGGGTTCCTCCCTATGGGGGAGGGAGGAACCGCGCTAAAAAAGAAACTTAATAAGTCAACAATTACATTATGTCAAAAAATAAAAATTATAAAACACTTAAAATTCGTTTATTAGTCACTAAAAAATCACAATGAAAATTACAATATCAGATTTCTTATTATGATACCTACTTATTATATTTCATTTTATTTTTACTTACCTATTCTTAATTAAGTTTCATTTTTATTGTAGTACTTTATGGTACACGATATTTTTTGTTTGATTACCTGACGCGAAACAAACAGAGCAGATGGTTTTCCAACACGGAAACAGGCAACATACTATTGACCATGCGAGAAACATGGGTTTTCTACATTAATACCACAAACACTTAATGACTGCCCCTGGGATTTGTTTATAGTCGAACTTAGTTCATAGGTCCAATAGCAAAACAGTTGTAGGCACTGCAATCAATTGACAGCAGCTCGATTCAAACTTGCACCATTATTAGTCGAATGTCGCGCTTCGCGGGTCTGTCTTAAACGAATTCTTTCACGTTCATTGCGATCTTCACGTTCCTCCGCAGTACACTTAGATTGATAATTAATTTTTTTTTCTTCTTTTTTTTTTGATTCTTTGGGTTGTTCTGCCTAAATTTGTCCCTATATGAGGTATATTTAGTAAGTCACAAACACACAACACTTTAGTAATTTGATAAAAATTTGGGGCTTTTAGATTTAATAATATTATAAGCAAAGATGGAATAGTTGGGATTCGGCTAAAAAAAAAAACCTCAATACGATTTTTGTAAAAAAATCTATATTTAGGACGTTTCGGCTACTCTTTGGTAGCCTTCGTCAGCAATGAAAATGCCGGGTGGCAGAGGAAGACCAAAGTTAACACTTAAGTAACCATTGTGGAAGTGTCCTAACACACTTTTGGACACTTCCACAATGGTTACTTAAGTGTTAACTTTGGTCTTCCTCTGCCTCCCGAGATTTTCATTTCTGACGAAGGCTACCAAAGAGTAGCCGTAACGTCCTAATTTTTTTTTCTTTACAAACATCGTATTGAGGTTTTTTTAGCTGAATCCCAACTATTCCATCTTTACTTATCACCTCGACGGCTAACTATCTAATCTTCATAATAATATTATAGATGCATAGCAAAGAGATGTTTACATTTCAAGTGACATTTTATCGCAGACAATTTACATTTTACCAAAGACAATTTGTTTTTGAGTAATGTTACCATTCTATAAATATTGACATTAATATTTTTACGATACTAATGTCACTCAATTGTTTTGCCTTTCCAGAACCCCCTCCACTAACACTTAAACTTTATGGTATGGTATTAAAGTTCTAATTGACCTTTAAGTATTATTACGAATCTTTTGTATGGGAATATAAAGAAGTGGGGTCTTTTTTACTTCGTTAACGCAAATATAAATTAATTTAAATTGCATTATTAACATGTGATTCTATTGTCACCTAGTGATTAATTGTTCTTATTTATTTAATTTTTTTTGCTTATACACAAATAACCTAATACGTTAACTGTTAAAAATATTATAATTGAGAACATATGCTTTTATTTAAAAATGAATTTTCGTTAAGGAAGTGAAAAAGACCCGAAAAGTGTTGTTTTTAGACTTTTTCAGGCAAATTTTTTTAATTTTTCTCACCGTAAGAACCATCCTCGTACTTCAAGGAATATTATAAAAAAAGAATTAGCGAAATCGGTTCAATTGTTCTCGAGATTTGCGCTTACCAACACATTTAGCGATTCGTTTTTATATAATAGATATCACGACAATATATATTGTAGTGATATTTTCAATATAAATGGGTTAAATTTGTATATATATATATATATATATATATATATATATATATATATATATATATATATATATATCTAAACAACATTTCACGTCACTCCTTCCAAGATCAACCAATTGGATAACTACAACGATATATAGAGAAATACTATATATCTAACAATCCTTTATCGATACACTCTGCCAGGGGTAGTATCTTTGACTGGAACACACCCCACTATAAGAGAATGACTTGTGACAGTGCTGCAATAAGCACTAAAGAGGATTAGGTAGAACATGGGATTTGGAAGGGGTAGTACCAACCCTGCATGCAATCCTCTCTCCTATCTACTTCCTAATTGCTTTTCTTTACTCTCGTCCTCCTATTACACCATTAGCAAGATTATTACACCATCCTCAATGGCTTACTTCATTATATTTAATATTCTTTAATTATTTTGTATATATATATATATATATATATATATATATATATATATATATATATATATTCTCTTCTCAATATTGGAAGGCATGGCTTTAGGTCAACATTAAAAATATTGATTTTATATAAACTATAAGCTAAATGATTTCAATTTCTAGGATGGCCGGAACCAGAGGTACATTACAAGACAAATCAGGTTCAAGCCATGTCTAATTGTAAGAGATATATAAAAGATAAATGGCAAGAATCCTGGTACAACACGACTGACAGCAAGCTTTGAGTAATACACGAACGGACATCCAGTAAAAAATCAAATATACAAGAAATCATTTTATGTCATCTCAGGATTAGCCATACAAGAACGGACATCCAGTAAAAGATCAAATATACAAGAAATCAGTTTATGTCATCTCAGGATTAGCCATACACGAACGGACATCCAGTAAAAGATCAAATATACAAGAAATCATTTTATGTCATCTCAGGATTAGCCATACACGAACGGACATCCAGTAAAAAATATGCTTGATCAGTGTTTTTGGTTGAACTTAATAAATCGTCATCGTTTTGGTTGGTTTCCCCCCAGTTATATTTATAGAACTTACCTGGTGAAAACATAATGTATGGTTTTTAGCACTTTCCTCCGAAGGAAAGTAGCTATTGAGGTTGGACTCATGACGGAATTTTTGAAACATTTCTTCAAATCTTTATCGATCCTACCTAGTAGACACAGAAATGACCCCCGTTAAAATTTATATATATATATATATATATATATATATATATATATATGTGTGTGTGTGTTTGTGTGTGTGTGTGTGTGTGTGTGTGTGTGTGTGTGTGTGTGTGTGTGTGTGTGTGTGTGTCTGTTAACACGATAGTTGCCAGAGTTTTTTTTTCGTCACGAAACTTGGTATATAGCATTCAATTAGCAAACGATTGAACGAGTTCGTTAACCACCAAAGTCGGTCCACCGGAAGGGGGTGGGGGGGGGGGGGTTTACCCCGAACCCAAAACACTAATTAGACTATGTCAGCCGTAATATTTGTTATATTTCAACGAAACTTGGTATTCGTAGTGGTAATATAGATAGAAAAGTGAGATATAAAAATAAACTAAATCGGTTCATTAGAAGGGGGGTTTACTACGGACCCACAATACCAATTCGCCACTACCAGCCGTGATTTTTGGTATATTTCGACGAAACTCGGTATTCGTTGTGGTAATCTACAGGTAAATATGTGTTGTAAAAATAAACTAAATCGGTTCATTAGGAGGGGGGGGGGGTTTACTCCGGACCCACAATACCAATTCGCCACTACCAGCCGTAATTTTTGGTATATTTCGACGAAACTCGGTATTCGTAGTGTTAATCTACAAGTAAATATGTGTTGTAAAAATAAACTTAATCGGTTCATTAGAAGGGGGGTTTACTCCAGACCCAAATTCCCAATATACCGGTCGTAACCTCATACCGGTCGTAATTTCTGCTGTATTGTAACGAAACGCGGTATACGTCGTGGGTAACTCATGAGAAAGAAGTGTTGTAAAAATGAGCTGAATCGGTCAATCGGAAAGCGGGGGTTTAATTTGTAATATATTTCAATAGAAAAGCCCGCCAGACGTAGGTTCACAAAGCCGCCGCAAGGAGCGCTTTCTACCACTAGAGTGACTGTATCCTGTTTCTGCGTTAGATCAAAATACGATAATATGAGGTTTTTTGTATTTATAACGTAGTGTAATTGGTACCATGTGTAAACATAACTCTGGAAGCAAATTAATAATTGATCAGTTACTCATTACAAATTTAAAAGAGAACTATTCATGTTTTTATTTTATTTATGTTGGATATTTTAAGCAAATTGTTCTGGAAAGCAGTCTACACTACCCAAATTCTGAGGAAAGTGCTTAGTTATGCAGCTCCTGCGTGACGGACTTTTATTATCTTAGTTCATCTTGAAAGAAGTGATTTGGTCTCCAAATATTTCTATCTGCCTCATGTATTTTATTTCCTTTTCTTACAATTGATAGAAGAGGAAATAAAATACATGAGGCAGATAGAAATATTTGGAGACCAAATCACTTCTTTCAAGATGTACTAAGATAATAAAAGTCCGTCACGCAGGAACTGCATAACTACATTGAGTTATACTGGTTTTACGCCAGTTTTATAAACAGTTAAGCCCTTTTTTGTTTTACTTGAATTAACAATTATCGTGTTTCTGTTGCTCTCATTACGTGTGCTATCAGATATACTATATCCAGCAAATGCATTATAGTGGATAAAGAGTAATGACCTCTGGAAAATCTAATTCTATGTTTGGACTCAATTGATATTTTAAACAGCTAACTACAAACATAGTTAATGTAAGTGATCTTCAGTTGAGACGTGGACATTGTAGCGGAAGATCGCCTACGTTCTATGAGGCTCTATTCAGTTTTTAGGCACCTGAAAAGGCATCTGATGATGTGAAACATTTAGAGGCATTTTAATAAATTAACGCTTGTATACTTGGAATTTATTCATTGGCCTTCTGCCTACACATGGAAAATTAAAGTGATTACTTTATAGTTACTATTGTACTGATAATAACCTCTCCCTAGAAGGCACTATATTGGTTGATCCAGTGGAGGTGCTCCTGAAACTCCTATAGGTACTGCAAGGACGGCGAACCTCCTCAGGCACTTTTCATTTCCTTTATTAGCTTCCTCTTCCCCCACCCCCACTCCCGATCCTCCTCATCCAGTATTATTGTCCGCCTCTCCGCTGAAATTAATCTACTGCTTTAGAAACAAACAGCCCCTACGGTCAGACAATTACACAGTCTGTCATCAGTTCCTGTCTTCTGTTTTTTTTTTTTTATTCTTTCTTCCCTTTATTTTCACCCTCTATATTTTTTCATTTAAATTTTATTTTTATTTTCCATTCAACATATGAAACGCCCTATAATTCCTTTCTAGTCCTGATTAAACATCGGCTTCAAGTGAATTTTTGTTTTGTTTTGAAATACAAACATTTAATGAAAAAATAAAGTAATTCCTCTACTACATTTCATTCATTATTGCATACGAAGCGTACAGTGAGAAATAGACATCAAATAAGAAATATTTATTTTTAATGTTTGATATATTAATCACAACACCGCTACTTTCGCAAATTCAATGTCTCAGTAGGAACATGCATAAATACTAGGGTGATATCCCTGGCTTCGCGAAGAGGATTTATAAAAATAATGTCTGTAATTACATACATTTTTTTTATTAAGGCAATTCAACCACTAGGAGAATTGTTCCCTATTTCAATGAGTGCGATTGAAAATCCATTGACCGAAATGTTAATGAGAACGTAATATTTTTATAACAATATTTTATTAAATAAGAATTTCTGGTGTTTTTGAAGAGAAATAATAAAATGAAGACACAAAAAGACAATGTACGTCATAAAGAAGAATATACCCTCATATAATACGTACATACCCATGTGTTTTCTATCCTTTCACTTTTAATTTTAATTTCATCATTTATATTATAATGAAGAGATCTGTAGCACCAAGGAATCTTAATGCTTTCTCCCACAATTTATGGTCGTCAGAATGTATATCACAGGGAGCACCGTGATTGCCCATCTGTATATGTAAACCTTAAGACTCCCCGAGAATAGTTAGGACGTTTTTGCTCCATAAAATATTTTATAATATAGTGACATAAACAAATTTTGGATTTTCTAGTGATGTTTATTAATTCTACAGACGGTGTAGCCTCGTCGGGTCGGCTTTCCAAAGCCGATGAAGGTTAATTTACATTCCACATCTTAGTCATACTTCATCCAAGCATCGTGGATGAGAGCGCGTAATGAAACAAATGGTTGTTGATTAACAGATGGAAAACTGAATCATATCACAGCTGCCCTCTGATGTATCAATAAATTCATGGTAGTACTAGTTCTGATACCGTTGGCAATCAAGGAAGATTTACGTCAAGGAGATCAATCATTAACCCAAAACCACGTACGACCTCATGACATATAAAGAACCAGTTACACCGTCGTTGATCTAGAAAATTCATTTTTTTCCTCGAAGAAGCCCAACAAGGGCAAAGAATGAGTCGCTTTCTGATGTATCCGACTATTAGGATACTAAAGGGAGGAATAGGTTAATCAGGTTCATACCCTACAACACACACATTGTGTGTTTTCTAGTTTTTCTTACTGCTGGGTGCCGAAAATATAGTCTTTCTATCATTATGTTTTAGTACCATCAACTCAAAACAAATTATAAAAGAGTTCCCTTCTTTCTTGCAGAACTTTTCACAGGAAAAGCCATAACGAACTGGCTCAATCAACATTATCCTGGGATATGGATTGGGAGATTTGGACCTGTAATTTGACCGGCACGAAGCGCTGATTTGACGTCGCTTGATTTTCATGTGAGAGGTAGGCTTAAATCGAAAGTTTACAAGGTCTCCATTTAGGACAGAAAACACCTGATCGCCTGTTTTTAACAAATATTTATTTATTCATTTAAATTTTAGTCTTGTCTAATAAATTAGACAGATTTTTTGGGACAGATAATCTGCATGTGTTTTTTTATTATTTTTATTTGTTGACGGCTCATCCGTATAATAACCTATTTATAGCCCGGCCATTAGCGCCGGGCTATAAATAGGTTGCTTCATTTTCTGAACATCCACAGTGGAACAGCTCATGGATGAAAGAACAAAACCTGCTGCAGGTGGGACTCAAACCAGCATCTTTTGCGTGAGAATCTTTGGCGCTAGACACTAGACGATGGGGAGGCCCTAAAATCTACATTCTCCCACCCTTTTCTTCATTTACTGGGCACGGAAAATAAATGTAAACAAACATGAACTATTAAAACTATTTATGTTTATTTCGCATTGATAAAGGTTAGTTTTGGCATGTTCCTCAGCAATGTGGCTGAAACTTTACCCCTAGCAAAGTAGCTCCTGTGTCTCGAAATTTTTTAATTTTAAACCATTATTTAAAAAAAAACAAAAAAAAAAACATAATATGATCCAGCCATAATTATCTTTCTTTCAAGAGGTATGGAGTATTGCACCATATGGGAGGGGAAATGAAAGGATTTTCTAGTGGTTAGGGGACAAGGTATAACTTTCTTTGTGGTCGAAGATAGTAAGAAGTTGGTTGTCCAATCGAGAAGGACTTGGCTAAGCCTGTTCCAATGAAAGCCTATATTGTTGGTTGCACTGTGCCAACAATGGCCGACCAGTTTTAATCTTGCTGTTCCTTCCTTACAACCGCGGGGTTCTCGTTTCGCTTCGAGTAGGTCGGGCTGCCCTTCCTTTAGCCAATTTCCTCTGGGGAGAAAAGAATCATCTCCCATTCAGAGATTCCTCCAGGGAGTAGACATCGAGATTGGCTGAACATTCATATTGAAAAATGTAAACAGTTTTCTTGGTCAGCAAAAATTAAACTCATTTCATTCATTAAAGTCATTTTCTGAAAGTCGCTGTTCTACAACTTTTCAAAACCCAGCTAATCCAAGAGTTATGCCAAGTTGTTCTGATCATTAGTATACACACATGGACTAACCGAAAAACTAACTAAGACCATAAAAAACCTACTCATTCCTAAATTTTGGTTTAAAACCCACTAACAAATTTAAAACCTAGGGCAGATCTCAAAGTCCCCATTCCTTATGAACGCACCTTCCACTGTGTTTACTAAATTCCCTCTCAAACCCCCTCCTGTAATGCTGTATATATAGGGGAAACCAAAAATTATATTAATATTTTAAGGTCTTTCGGATATGACACTATCATTGTTATAATAACCGACGTTTTGCCAGATAATCGTATCTAGTCATGGTCCTATTTATACCTATTCTACGTAGTAGGCGGCCTTTCCAGATCAAGGTTCGACCGCACCGTTGGGTTCCGTGCGGCCAATCAAAACCTCTCTCTTCCAAGGGATGACGGGTCTCAATAGTTTACTCACAAGGGGAGTATACAGCAGTGGTGTCACCATCTTGGCCATTTTTTTTCCTGGTGATTCTGCGTCAAAAAATAGTCGACACGTGTCCGAGCGTTCCGTCTAATGTGCCTTAGGAGCCGAGAAATAAAATAAAATAGGTGCTTTATTTTTTATATTGAGTTTAGAAAATTATATCGACATGATTCTTTCACCAATTCAATTCTTTTAAAGAGTAGATTAAAGGAAAAATATAATCGTTAAACAATAATTTATATTTCGTCAAATAAATTCAAAAATATGCTCACGTTTTCAAGTAAACTGGTATTATACATTTTTTTACACAAAAAATAATAGCAGATTTAAAATCAGCACCCCAAGAAACCCTAATGTGGTAAATATCATTGAAAACAAAAAATAATGATTTTTCCCAGTCTGGAAGAGCCTAAAAATTTGTAAGCGAAAAAGTAACATGACGTTTTGAAATTCAATATCTGCTCTTGAGATAATCCGATTTTTGCGTCATTGAAATCTTTCAAAAGAAAAAAAAGACTCCTTTTTCTAACCATATAAATGACTATTGCATTATCTCAAAAGGTACTTGCAAAAAATGGTTCTCAAAATCACAATAAAATGTAAACTTTTATGCATATAAAGTCGATCCCAGAACACGTAGAAACACCCCGATTGGGAGGAAATGAGTCTAATTAGGACCTTTATCGACCATCTAAGTTTGGTTTGAATCAGGTAAATATTCTTTGATATATGGCCGGATTGGTAAATCTTTAACAAAATTTTAAGGGTCCCCCCTTAGCAAAATTTAAAATACATTTTTGTTTTATTTTTGAAATGTTCCCAAAATTGGAATTTAGGGGTTTTTCAATGTACTAAATACGAATCTGACATCCGAATATTTTATTTTATTTCTCGGCTCCTAAGGCGCATTGGACGGAACGCTCGGACACGTGTTGACTATTTTTCGATGTAGAATTACCAGAAAAAAATGGTCCAGGTCGGTGACCCCACCGCTGTATACTCCCCTCTATAACCATCTTCAATGTTGAAATTTTCTGGGTTGTTCCCGACCCGATCCGGTCTGATCTAGTCACAGCTCGTTACTAATGAACTCGCAGTGAAGTGAGTAATGAGTAATTAATTTAAGAAGAAATCGGTTGAGATGTAGTGGCTGAAGACCGTTTTTAAACACAATATGTCGTTAGGCGCCATTTTGCTTCTTCGGCTAGAAATCGGTCTAAAAACAAACAAGTATCAACGGCCGAGAATCGGTGGCCATCGGATCGGATCGGGACCAATGTAGATACCCTCGAAAGACAACTTATTTCCTCTTTAACATAAAATTCTACAAACAATAAGACGGCAGTTAGACCCTTAAGGCCAGTGGTAACAAAAATGATCATGAATAATTTTGTTTTTATCCTAACGAAAAAATGATTTTACAGACATACTGACAACTAGAAAATGATTTTGGTAGAAAACCTAATTTTGTACAAAATCAAATGAATTTTCATTCTACTGATTTCTTATTTTTCTTGGTAAGGGTATTGATCAGCATGCAATAAGGACCTGCTCATAAACTACTAAACAACCGTACTTAATTTTATTGTAAACGGTCGGACGTATGAAGTAAATAACTAATATCTATGATTATTCTAGAGATTCTCACTTTTTTAGATCATTTTGGAATAATTATAGTATTATTAACTTTTATTTGAACGTTTAAAAATAAACTAAGCTCGTTTAAAAACACTATAAAAGTAGTTTAATTGCAAAAAGTTCTAATTAAAGGAAACTTTATAAATTCATTCTTTCAGTAGATAGAAATGGCGGGTCACTTGAATAGGCAAAGAGGAAGGACTGGGGACTTTGAAAATTAATATAACCGTCTGGTTTTCCGAAGAAAACTTTTTAATTTGTTTTCCCTTCTGTTTAGCCAGTTCAAGACTGTGAAAATACTGTCTGCAGTTAGAGAATCTCTCCGATACACACTCCTCAACTGAGTCTTTCAAATAAAGTAACTTTTTTTACTTCGTCGGTTAATTGTTACACTTAATCTGACACGAATTTGAACGGCTCGAGTTCTAAAATTATGACTCTGCAGATATTAGCAAATCTAGAGACATTAGAATTAAATGTTTTCAGATTAAAAAATTAATCAAAAAACTAGACGTGCAAATAAATGACATGTAGATGTATTTTCTACAATATAATCTAAGGCTGAAGTAAACACTTGGACTAAAATGTTGGAAATGAAAAGAAAATTCATACAGATTGTTATACACGCATTTAATAAATTTTCAGAAGAAAAAAGTCTTGATGAGGTAGAGTGGGCTATAAAATAACTACTATTCCATGGACAGAGCATTCGACTAATATGCTGGAGGACAGGAGTTCAAAACTTAAGCGCACTGAAACTATTTTTGTCTAGTGTCTTCGTTTGTCGTTTGGATTCGGGTAGATCGGGGTCTTTTTTTTTTTTTTTTTATTATTTATCTACTAGTCCCATTATATACCAGCAAACACTCTCCATTATTTTCCTATATTCACTTCCTATTTGATTTTTTGTTTAGCTTTATTTTATGATTTAGTTTGATGTACGTATTACACATTTCAGATTTCATCATTTATTTATTTATATAATGAGAATTTATATGCATTTATTTATTTATATGCTTGTTATTCTTAAAGTGTTTCTTTCATTTCTATACTTTCCTTTGACGCCTACATTTAGATTAATTGAATATTAAGTACTTTGATCTTTCCATACTACCAAATTATGGTCAGCAATAACGAATATTGTTAAATAAATCGGCTCAATATTTTACAATTTAGCCGGAGAGAAGAGAATTGGAGCCTGCAGTACGGAACGGTGCTGTAGGTTAGATATCTGGACGTGTTTATGGCTACTAAATCTGCAGATGATCACACACCGTAACCCCTCAAGCCTCCTTCCAATTACCGGCATATCCTCTATCAATGCTAATACAGATCGGACAATCTCATGGCCTATTATCATACCAGATGGACTTATAATACACCCCCCATACCTTTTCTCCCTAAATCCTATAGAAAATTAGAATTCCAGATACTTTTATATATCCAGTTTCCGTATACTTTAGGTGATTTGAAAATCTTAGAGTGACAAATATGAATCTCAGGATCTGCATAATCTTAAGTGCGTTTTCATAAAGCTTTTATCCCTAATGTCATTTGAAAAGAATCGCACCATTGTACCACGCACTTTTAATGGAAGGAGGTGCCATACTCCAGCTATATATCTGTAACTTGGAACAAAAAGGGCCAATGCTGAAGCCTCAGAAATTAGAGTGAACTGTACGAGTGATATCTGGGTGTGATAAACATTAATTGTTTAATATGCCAATATCTAGCCATTGTTAGTTCTTCTGGAAAGAATACTTTCCTTCAACATTGGCCCTTTTAACAACTTAGCAATAACTTCTTGCTCCAAAGCTTCAGCAAATGACGAATGGTCCTTAATTCTAACAAAGCTAAGGCTAAAGTATTTTCACTACGGAAATCCGATTGGATGGACTTCCGAGGAAACAGGAAGTGTCTTACATAGTACTACACTTCGATACTGGACTTATTTGGAACCTACAGATTGACATAAAATTAAGACATGCACACAACGACGGAAAAACATCAGTCCGACCTGTTCCAGATAAATTACTTTTCCAGAACATGATTCCCGCAATACTGACTTTCGCCTGCCCTGTGCCTTATGGAAACAAAGAGACGAACATCAGAAGACTTCAGATTTTACACAACGTCCTGCAGATTGCAGTCGCGGCAGATACTGAGTCCCTAAAATAAACAGCAAAACTTCGGGAGTCGATGCAGGATGAAAAAAGAAAGAGAAAACGTGCGTTGGCATTTTTCTCGTTTTTGCTTCTTTTCCGAGAAAAACGCAAAAAAATAAAACAATTGTGAATAGGCATTCTTTCATAATCTATATATATATAAATCACGTGTCTGTATGTTTTTCTATCTGTTTGTTTGTTCCTTATACAAATCCACACCGTTTGACCGATTTTGACCAAACTTGGAATAATGGTAGGTCTTGATACGAGAAATCTCCTAGGCTCCGTCAAAAAAATCTACCAGCTCTCTGTCTGTAAGTTTGTCCCTTATACAAATCCACACCGTTCGTCCGATTTTGACTAAACTCGGTACTCATGTGGATCTTAATCTGAGGAGTGCCGTAGGCTAAGTCAAACACGTCTACAAGCTGTCTGTCTGTATGCTTGTCCCTTATACAAATCCACACCGTTCGTCCGATTTTGACTAAACTCGGTACTCATGTGGATCTTAATCTGAGGAGTTTCGTAGGCTAAGACAAAAACGTCTACCAGCTGTCTTTCTGTATGTTTTCCCCTTATACAAATCCACACCGTTCGTCCGATTTTGACTAAACTCGGTACACAGGTAGATCCTAATCTGGAGAGTGCCGTCGGCTAGGTCAAGAACGTCTACCAGCTGTCTGTCTGTATGTTTGTTCCCTATAAAAATCCACACCGTTCGTCCGATTTTGACTAAACTCGGTACACAGGTAGGTCCTAATCTGGAGAGAGCCGTAGGCTAGGTCGAAAATCTCTACCAGCTGTCTGTCTGTATGTTTTTTTCCTATAAAAATCCACACCGTTCGACCAATTTTTATCTAAGTTGGAATACAGGTAGATCTTGATACGGCGATTGCCATAGTCTAGGTCAAAACGGCTACCATCTGTCTGTCTGTATATTTGTTCTTTATACAAGCCCACACAGTTTGACGGATTTTGATCAAGCTGGGCACACAGGTTGGTCTTGATCAGAGGATTGTCATAGGCCAGTTCAAAAACGTCTACCATCTGCTGTCTGTATGTTTTTTTTTTGTTTTGTTTTTTTAATAAAAATCCACACCGTGAGACCGAGTTTTACCAAACTACATGCCATACAGGTTTGTCTTGTTACGGGGGGGTGTTATAGGTTAGGTCAAAGTCGTCTAGGACTCCCAGTTGGGAGGTCACGGGTTCGAAACAGTTACAGATTCGTGTTATTAGATTTTAATAATACTTATTTGGTTTCTAATTTATTTAGGCTTTTCTATATGCAGAAAGTAGGTGTAGCATGGCACGCCGGGTAACAGCTAGTGCCTTAATAAAAATCATTAAAAGTATATGATTTATCTTCCACCCTCTCTACCACCCCTCCAGCCCAACCTTCTTTAACTATATCGGTCTATCGGATGGGAGAAGTGCCACGAACTACCTGTTTGGAAAACCTACAGACCCACGCCACATAGCCGAGGCTGTACTCAAATTTTTATTTTAATGTTAATCGTAAATAGTTATTTTCTCCTTTCCATTTGTGTAAAAAAAAAAAAATAATAATAATAATAATAGTTTTGATCCGATATAAAAATTATTTTTTGTAAATGAAATTGTTTTAAAATTATATGTCTCTGCTTTTTTTCGGCGTATCTGCTTCTAAATATACCCAGACTAACTACAGGTTGTCCACCCTTCCAGGCCCAGTAATCACATTTCACTTATATACGAATTACTCTAGCCCAAGACTTCAACAGACGGCCTTATCTCTCACAACTTGTTTCATGTGCGTCCCGTCACTTTGCCACTTGTTGAATATATGTATTTTTATAACTTACTGCATCTCTTGTTTAGTAACATAATAGATATCGAATTGTTCGTTGCTTATTAAGTTTTACATTTATTAAATATAGAATTTAATTTACCCATATTGCTGCCCGTCGGTTTTATTTTGAATTGTCTTACTTCTATGATATTTTTTTTTTTTTTTTTTTATTATTTTTTTTTTTTTTTTGACCAGCCCCCTTTATATTTAGTTTTATATGAACGGGAACAAAAATAAATTCCTATTTGTGATGGGAGAGCGGTCCGCGACAGAAAGGGTTGTATAGTAGATGATGCAGACCGAAGGGAAGTTATGCCGGGTCTAAACAGTATTTCTACCAACGAGCAATAAATAACCCAACAGGGCTATAGGTTGTAACTCATTTCCTTTCGCCTCTAACCCTCCCTTGCCCCTTCCTAACAACCACTCCACGCAACCACAGCGTCTAACAAAATTTCATATATACATGTATCTAAAATTTCGCAAACATATATCTATGTATTTGATTATATTCAGCGATGTTGATTTATTTCTTAAAATGTATCAGTTGAGGCTCATATTTGTGTTGCTTCGGTCATCAAAGGGTGCCTGCATACGTTCGACTATGTGACAATGTGAAAACCACCTTTAACAAGAATCGACGTCGGAGAGCAATTGAAGACCTCATCGAACATGTTCTCTTTGCACATCAGATCAACTATTCCTTGAAAAAATCTACGATAATTGGCCTCTCTATACAACAAAATTTCGGGTAAAATGAATACTACACAAACAACTTATAATATTTAATAACAATAAATATATATATATATAAATATATATATATATATATATATATATATATATATACACATATTCTGGCTGTTTTAAATAATAATTGCAACGTCTACATTTTGGGTTTTCAGTCTTTGTCATCAGGTTATGCGAGTATGGCCGAATCTCAGTCTCACAAGGCATACTTCCTATTTCTTCCAGTACGTTGATGTCCAGTCAGTAATGGTGGACTTAATATTTCAGTTCAGGATATTTTCAGTCAGTATGCTAATCATTAATTTTTGAAGGCAGCCAGTCTATAGATACGTCACTGACATATTTAAAAAATACTAATATTTTCGATAAAGTATACTACACGTATGAGGCAAATTATAAACAGTACATATCACTTCATTTTACAATAATTTCACAGCTTCATAGAGCGATTTCCACATAGTTTTTTTATTGAGTTAGTCCCATTAGTTTTTATTGAAATCATTATTTTGTAAGTACCTTTGTTTAATATATTTTTTTATTTATTTAACTTTATTATTTATTTTTAAATTTATTTCCTTATACCCACATAGACTACTAGGGAAAAAATTAAACTGAGTTTAGATACTCACTTAAGATTTTTTTTCAGAGTTCTCAACTCAAAAATAGGAAAAATGGTATTTGCGAATGACAACGAGCCATAAAATAAATAAATATAATAATAATTTCAAACAAAGAAAACCTTACGTTAAAAATGTAACATGTATGAATAACGAACTATGAATGAGTTAAAGTTATATGATGGGCTAAAAGGTCACAGTGAGATAAATTTAGCGTGAATGAGGATATATCCGTAGGTTTTCTAGCTGGGAAATATGTGATCTCTGTCCTAGGGGATGTTGGAAAGAGGAAAGACATACTCCCCTCTTGAAGATGCCGTTTATCACACTGACCTCTCCCAAATCTAATTTCCGGGTAGGACGCCTAGACCATGTCAGTTTTTCTGGGGATGGGGCCAGGGGGGGGGGGAGGTTTCTCTCCGACTGGCAATCTCATTTTCCGGATACTCCCTTCGCCATACAACTGATTTACCAGAACCACCGCGCTAAACCACCAGACCCTCTCTCTACTTCATGGATCCGATTGGGGACTCTAAATTCTTCTTCCTTTTCTCCTTGCACTCTATGGTTGAAGCTGAGTTGTCAGAGACAGGCATTTATTGTAATTTGATATGAAGTCTCTAGGTTCAGATTGGTATTTTAATCTATACAATGAAGGTGGGATTAAGGCGACCCTTAATTTATTTTACGACGTCCGCTTCTACGGTCAATAGCTCCGATTTAAACAACAAACAAAAAAAGATTTATGTGTCCACAATTATCAATACATTAGAGAACTGAATTCATCAAAGATTTGAAGACAGCATAAAACAAAATGAATTTAGCAGAATTGATTACAGAATTAGGAATTATAAACTATTTGCAGCTGTCCTGTATACAACGACTACAAGCATTCCAATCATAAGAATAGCCAATGAACTCGTTTATGTATCCAACAAAATCCTACATAACGATATAAATATTCCTTTCGTAAAAGATATCGCAAAATCCCGATTCCTTAGGTTTCATGCCAAATTCTCATCCCACCAAAATCCTAGAAGTCAATCCTTTTCCAGGCCAAAATCCTAGAGATCAATACCTTTCTCTGAAGTTCGGTGTTCTAATTCATGAGTAAAACGGAAAGATCATTCATCAACCACGGAACGACAAATATAACGCTATGACTGAATCAGACAAAGGGAGTAAATAAAATATAAAAATGGCTGAAAACCGAACATAATTAAGTAAAACTCGGGAAAATGAGAAAAGGAGGCGCTTTTATAACACTTAAATTAAGTAGGCACCAAATGACAGTCTAAAACAGCCCATGAAAAACACACTTTCTGAAAACCACTAAACATTGAGAAAGAAAACCTAAAACCCCAAGTTTTTCTTTACCTGTCATGATTTCCAATGATATATTTGGTTTATTATTTATGTCGTTCGGAACTGACACTGATAAATTAAATTATGTTGTGTTTTTAAAATTATTGCAGGTGTTAGTACAAGTTGTTTATTTTCTCCGTCAGAAATATTGTTCGTTGTGAGAAGGCTGACAGTGATGAAGTTCTTAGCTCTGACAAGCACGAAACCACCTGATCAATCTGATGTTGGGGCACGGTGCTGTAAATTACTGGATTTTTCTAGTCTTTATTATATCTACACTATACTTAATGGCAAACCCCTTCCGAACAGGCGATTAAGGGCCAGCAAACTTTTGTAATATTCCACACGTTATCTGATAACAAAATATATACTAATTTTCACCTAAATGTACCTTATACTAAAGCGAGTGTTTTTTTTTTTTTTTTTTCGCCATTGATAATGTGTCTCGCAGAGCGTTTTACGTCACTTACTCTTTCTAAGCAATTCAATTTGAGCTACAAAATACGTTTCCTTCCGACGGAGAGGACATTTTAATTAGATTTGCGCGGAATCGATGCTTCTTCACCATCGGTCATTATTTCTTTAATTAGTAATAGCTTCAATATTTTACGTCGCTAAAAAAATGCGTTCACGCTAAAGGATATGAAATCATACCCTGAGCAAGCAGTAGACTATTAGCAACTACAACAAGTAATACAAGAACTTGTCTTTACTCCTAGAATAATTGTGTAAGGAAAGGAAATAATAAATTGATTAATTTATAATAAGAAAATATTTACCACAATGCCAGAAACTAGAAAAGTGTGTTTTTGATGCAGCTGCTATATATATATATATATCGTCGATACAAATGCAAACTAACGAATGTGAAAAAATGCATCTTTCATTGTCAATCTTTACTAATTTCTGCTGGACTTATGTACGGCAAATTCTTGAATCTTAGATCACACTATTAAAGGGAAAGTATTCCACTATCAAAACGTCAAATCTGCCGTATATTTGACTGTCCTAAAAAAAGTTATGAATAAATGCCTTTCCACTCTGAAAAGTGGTGATTTTCACATTCGATACTTTGCTTTTGTAGCGGCTATATATATATATATATATATATATATATAATGTTTTTCAAATTTGAAAATATCGGCTGCCTTTCGAATTCTGTACAGAAAGTCTTGTTGAACGATAATTTACGTCTCTCAGTTAAAAATTTGGATTTCAGTTTGGAGTGTATTTCATGTGAATGGAGCTATTTCGATTATTGTCTTCAATGTGGGCACAGGATGGCGAAAAATATGACCGGTACGAGGAAATCAATTAGGTAAAACTGAAGTTCAGAGACCTCACAAACGATTTCTTTAACATTTTTCACTACAACGTATTTTAACGCACAAAACACGAATACGTTAAAAAAAAATCGCTTTCAACCAGGAAAGAAGTTATTATGCACCAAAAAAGTTAGGAAGGTTATAATAGTAGGCGTAAAAAACGTATTTGTAAACATGCGCATGCGCAGACATATCATTGCTAAACAGAGAACTCTCATTTGAAATGTTCATAAGCCATTTATTCAAAAATAATTCTCAATTTTGAGGGCATCCTCACCCGTCGTAACCTGCCGCTTATGGGCAGACATGCTATGCGTTTCCGCTCGCTACGCTCGCTCAAGAAGATATCAATACCCTAGTCAATCCAACTCGCTAAAATTAATTCTATTAATTTTAGCGATTTAGATTGAATAGATTTTTTATATCTTTTTGAGCGTGCGAAGCGAGCGGAAACGCATATCATCTATGCCAAAAAGTCGTCCTAGACAATCTTCTTATCCTCCTAGACATTCTTCTTAGCTTTCTTCTCCTTCAGACGCGATGTTCGGTGGATATAAATCCCTAAACGCACCGAAAAATGTCTTTAATGTAATTCTTAAAAAATGCCTTTGAGTAATTCTTCTCTGTTGTGGACGAGAATTATAAATTCGTGCAACTTCATTGTTAGTTTTGTATAAAATGAAAGTATGTTGACAATCAAACTTCAGTAGGCGCGAATTAGAACGAACTAATAATTGTAAATGCATTAGTTAATTATTGAGGGATTTTGTTATATAATACTTTTCACGAACAAAACAAGAAATGTGAAGAATGTTTCATTATTTAAAAAAAAAAAATGGTTGTGAGTAAATAAGTGCTGGTGAATTTAAATAACTGTTGGTAAATTTCATTTAGACTTCTTTATTACGGACTTTTCCATACCCGCGCATGCGCATGTTGACTAATATAGTTCTTTACATTAGTTCTCATAACCCGCATAACAGTGAACTTTAGTGCTTAATAACTTCTTTCCTAGTTGAACGGATTCGTATTTAGTGCATCAAAATACGTTATTGTGCAGAATTTGAAAGAAATCGGTGGTGAGGACGCGAAACTTCAGTTCTACCATTAATTATTTTGGTTCCTGTGTAAGACCTCACTTGTGTGATTTTATCTCAATTCATCATTCGCAGTCAAGGAAAGATAAATTCAAGTTAGCCCCCAGATTATATGGACCTATCTTTATGATTAACGAACTTATGCAATAGTTGTTTGGGAAATGGGGTATACCGACTTTCAAGGCAAAAGAACAAAATATGAATTGTAAAAATCCCAATCTGTAGAGAGAAGAGAAAATGCGAATATTTTGTGCCAAAAGAATAAATAGCCTGATTCCAATCGGCTAAATATGGACCAACAATGCATGCATGAGCCCAATCAGAATTAATGTAATGGGGAACAAATTGAAAGGCTACCATTTTATCTTTTACAGGTTAATCCGTGTTTTTCATAATGAGGTTTTGCTCGCTCTCAAATGAGGCTCAATATTACAGTCGAAAATAAACCATTACATCATTATATTTGCCATGTAAAATAATGAAATATATTTAATACCTCGTGTTATTATTAAATTGAAATTTAGTTATTTCCAGAATTTAGAGCAAAGGCAAATGCTTTTCGTTGGATAGATTTGGTCCAAGCTTGTATCCAATTCTTTCTTTTATATTTATATTTCTTTTCTCAATTTCCCGGAAATATTTAATAATTTTAACCAAGAGACAATATTCTAAAAATTCCGTTGTTAGATTTAATTCATCTACATGTTCATTACGTTACTTTTTCTAAACAGGGTGTATCGCAAGAATATAACAACACTCAAGAGGATGAAAATAAACTTAAATTTGTACTGCCAACCGCACGTTTATACCTATATGTTTTTTTTCCAGACATATACCGTTCTAAATGTTATTTAGAAAAAAAAATCATCTTTTTTTGTAGGAACCCCCCAAATGTTCTCTGCTTGTACTCATTATTTTTCAACGTTACAGTACTTTTTTAATGAAGTATTAAATTTGCTTTAAGGCTATTACACTTTCAATGTTCAAAGTTTCTTTTTAAAGCCGCAATAACTATCCAAAAATCTGATACTAATAAAAACAAAGGCTAGTAAGCGACAGATTTTCTACAATCACTGTTCGTTTAAAAAACATTCTGGAAGCTGCCGAATACAACAAAAGTTGTAAAATTTAATTACTCTCCAACGATATACTCAGAACTCAGATTATCTCTGAATCTCCTAACGTAATTGCAAAGTTTGGGAGGCATTTTTCAATTTTTGTCTGTAAGGATTTTCTATTAATATAGAAGTTATTTTGGCTTAAAACAGATATTTTTGAAAATTGACGTGCATAAACATTAAAGAAAATTTAATGATGATTTAAAAAAAAAAGAAATGTAACGTTGTAAAATAAAGCGTACGAGAAGGGAAATTTGTGGGTATACTAAAAAAGGCACGGTGTTTTCTAAATAACATTTCGAACGGCATATGTCTGGAACAAAACAGATATTTACAATGTATCTCCGATACACACAGTGTACATACAGTGTATCTCCCATGCACACAGTGTACATACAGTGTATCTCCCATACACACAGTGTATCTCCCATACACACAGTGTACATACAGTGTATCTCCCATACACACAGTGTACATACAGTGTATACAAACTTATCTTTCCCTAGTATAGGGATATAGTCCTTTTTAGCTTTCAATCTGAATTTACACAAAACTTCTACATTAAATTATGAATTCGCTGTTTAATACGTGGTTTACAAGAGTTTGGTACAAATTTGAATAAACATCATTATGAAATTTTTTCTACCGAAAAAACGATACTATACGGGTAATACGTAGAAAATAAGTGCTGACAGAAGTGTTTATTGGCCATTTCTCATTAAACAAGTAACAATGAGCATAAGACGGCAAGTTCAATCTTGCACACGGTGGATTAACCTCTTGGGTACATTTGACGACAGAGGCTCGTCATGTAAGTGTTTTGCCTGAATTATGCCTAGTCAAAACGAGCTTGTCATCAGTACTTGTCAATAGTCAACTAGGCGTAAACAGGTTATTTTCTAGAGGCAAATGAAAAGACTAAGAAATGCCATTAAGTACAATTGAACAAGTTTGGATTCTTTAAGAGCGAAGACATTTTTAGTTAGCATTAGTCCCTAAACTAATGCTATAAAAAAATAAATACTTAAACTTAACAAAACACACATAGAGCTTATCATAACATAGAGCTTATCTGTTAGGAATTCTAAGAAAGAAAAGAGCCGGAGGAATAATCCGACAGTACTATTTCTGATAGCGACAAGTAAGCATTCCACCACCATTCTACTACCTAGTTGTCTCTTATCACATTGTTCAAACTGCCCAACAAGTGTTAAGTGACAAGATAGTACTGGACGAACCGTACTATAGTAGTCCACTGCGTGTGCCAATTGAAAAAACTTTAAAAACCCAAATTTGAAATAACTTAACATCACATTAAACAACAAATGGTACATTTGCATATAAAATTGTTACGGGGAGAGGAGTCATTTTAACTAGATAGGATCGGTGAATACTTTATGACATTTTTCAAAAGTTCTTTCATGGTTGCAACACTTTTTTATAGCTACGTTTCTCCGGAACGTTGTAATAAAGGAACTGTTCAATATAAAGCAAGTTTTAGGGTCTGAAGTGGCTCTGAAATGTCCAAACTCCTTAAATATAGGGTAGATATCTGCTAAACGGAAGGGGCTTTGGGGGCTATATTAATTAAGGTAGTTATTAGAACAGGAGACCGCTTTCAGCCGCAGACAGCTTGTCACCTTCTCCAAGGTTCTAACTTCAACATTTTGGCGAAAAGAGAATTACTATTTTTCTAGATAGTCCATACCCACATTGTCTGGTTTGTCATTTATTGGTCTTATAAGGCAAACTATACGAAGTTTTTCATGCCTCAATCAATTTAATTAAAACTAAGCTAAGAGGAGAGTAAATAAATTAAATATAAAATTAGGATTACAATAACTAGCAATAAAGGGTCTCCTCCTGGTCTAGTGGATAACGCCTTAGATTTTGGGGGAGATGGGGTTTGATAAAAAAACTTGCCGCGCCATGGATCGGCAGTAATGGCCCAGATGTGCCGTAAAAAAAGGATGACAATATCAGTGGGGAATCATGATGACACCCTTATTAAATTTATTTTTTGTCAGTTATCCAAAATTCATTACCATGAAACGTGTTTCAAGTTATAAAGTAACACTAGTAAAAATAATATGAAATATCTCGCCTTTGTTTTATTTACGAAACCTATATATTTTTCGACCTGATTACGAATCTGAAATTGCGTTTGCCAGTTTCTTTGGAGATATAGGCGTTTGAATGTTCTTGAAGGGCCCTTGAAGAGCGAGGAGGGAAGAGGTGTAAGTATATTTTTACATTAGAAGAATTTATTGTTATCGAGAGATTTTGAAGTTCTGTTTAGTTTCGTTCTAATATCGCAGAAATTGTTCGTTAGCATTAGTCGCCAATTAAAAAGTGTAGTAATACACAAAAAAATAAATACTTAAACTTACAATAAGGAGCTTTTCTGTTAGGAATTCTTGGGGGAAAAAGAGCCGGAGGAATAATCCGAAAGCACTATTTCTGATAGCAAATAATTCTAATAGGACTAGTCCACCATCGGTCAATTAAAGTAACTTTTAGAATATTTTTCAGAGAGGCGTTCCGTTAATACTTTTGATATACGCCTGGGTATACAGCAATTCAATTAACACAGATTGAATGAGTTCGTTAATCTGCATAATGGATCCATCAGGAATAGGTGTGAAATTATTAGTAAGCCCCTAACGCACGAAGTTTATGTTACATTGCAATACGAAACCAAAACAAAGAAACTTAAAAGTGTAACAACCCGAAATCCTATCAAAAATGTATGACTTGTAATTTATGTTCTCCTGGAAACTAAATATAAAACAGATCTATTATCAATATGTATGTTTTTATAATTGTTCTAATAATTCAATAAGTTTTAAAGGAAATATTTACATTTTTAAGAGCTTCGAATCTTTGACAATAAACACACAATGGGACTTTCCCTAGTTCAGTGGCTAATGCCTTGGATTCTCATGCGGAGGATGCGAGTTCGAATTCTTTTTATCAGGACCCTTTAGAAAAGGTTTCATGCGAACATGGATATTTAGAAAGGGTGACAACCTATAGACAGAAGTTTGCTAATGGCCAAGCGGTCTAATTCATAACTGCATGGGGCTGAGGACGGTCTTTCCAGACTTAACATCGACCAAGTGCTCTATTGGGTTCCGTTCAGCCAATCAAATCCTCTAATTTCTGTGGGTTGACGGGTGGCATTCATTTACATCAACCATAGCCTGCTTCTTTATTGTAATTCCGGGGATTTTTCACAATTTCGACTGCTTCTCGGATAATGCTTTCATAGAACCTTTCATAAAAGTCTATGGCGTAATTCATGTTGAAGAAATGTTCTTCCGCGATTTTTTTTATAAGCTGTTTTGTTTGCAGGTTTATTACATTGTATTGGTTTTCTCGCAGAAGAATGTATTCAGATTAAGGAGAATTTCTTTGGGTAGTATTTACTGGATCAAAATCTTAAATTTCAGGATAGGACCATTTCTTATATCAGCCTGAAAGGAAAACATTTGTGCACAAATAAGATCGCATTTCCTAGCACAAAGAGAAATCTTATTGACAAACATTTCCGTTGAAAAACTTTAATGATAAAAATAAGAGAACTAAAGTGTGATAATGATATAAGTACTTGGTGGTGAAATTAATAAGAAGGGCTCTACGTAATGCTTTATTCCACTTAAATAACAGAGGCTCCTGTGCTGGTCTATTAATTATTGCTAGAGCTTTCAAGAGCAGGCACTCACCAGTTCAACCAACCTTGCAACAGGAGAGGAAATGTTCGATAACTCGTCATATTTAGTTTGATACATACAGCGTACGTGTTACGTAATACATTTTATTTTATTTTGAACAGACACTTGAGAGGTCGTGCATGTGTGTATTTAAGTGAGGAAGAAAAATTACTTTCTTACGCAGGAGCTGCAAAACTAAGCACATTCCTCAGGAAGGTGGACCATATAAGCTGAATTTCTCAAGATTTGCTCAATAAATATTTATTTACATCGACCACTTATACTTAGCACAGATTTTTTAAACAGGGTGTGTCCGGAGCAATCCCCATAAAATTTGATTTTTATAGTTAGCAAATTTATTCGATCTTTTGTTATAGGAATTTTATGAACCAACATTCTTAAAGAAACACAATAACGGTAGCCGCTTACGTATTAACAACTAACACACATATATAAAGGGTGTAACGGATGAAAGAAAAACTCAGGAGGCGATAAAAGACATGAAATGTAACAAAAAAGTTCATATAAAGTATGTTTCAATTCTCAACAGAAACAGAGTAAATTCAGATATCGTAAATTTTTATGTCGATCATGGTTTTTTTTTATGAATAAGTAGTGATTACTGAAACCCGTTTATGGTAAATGAAATCCTCTCCAACAATTGAAAAAGTAGATGGCATTTCGGGTCTTTTTTAATTTACCCACGCCAGTTACTTTTTAGAATAACGTCATAATATTTTGTTACAATATTGTAACAGGTGTTGCTAGGCTACATAAAGTTTATACATGAAAGAGGTTATAGATTATAAGACACGTTGAAGTTGTGTTTGTTGTGCTGTGTTGAAGTTGTCAAATAATGAATTTGATTAAACTGAGTCGTGTCTTGAAATCGAAGGAAGTAGCGTATAGAGCATTTCAAAAGTATGGAGTTCTGCCTAAAACGCGGAAGAGAGCATTAAATGAAGCTTGTATTTCCAAAAAGAAAAGAGCCCCATTATTTACATTTGTTGAATAAATAATTTATTTAAACTAATTACTAGTTTAAACATCTGTTCTTCATAACTATTAACTTAATGATACGATAAATAACTGTTTTAGTAATAAAAGTAACTGGCGTGGGTAAAGTAAAAAAGACCCAGCATTTCCTGTCAGAAAACAAGGTTTGTAATGTTACTTTCTTAATTTTAAAAGGGTTCCGGGGCGAGTTCATAAACCAAATTCAGGTTATTAATCAAAATCTTTGTATGAACTTTCCAGGAAAACTAATCCGTTGAATAATCAAACAATTTAGTCATTGTTATCTTGTGGTTGAGGATTATACCTAATGCATTGTAAGGGTTAAAATATCAGGATAAGGGCCCGAGAAGAAAATTCCCATGACCGTCATCTAATTGTCGTTAAACACTTCATACAAGTACGAGTACATTAAAAGAGAAGTTGGTACATCATTTTTATTTCAGAGGGATCAAAAAGGAAAAAAAACTTGGTCTGATTTTGATGAAATTTGATACAAAAATCTGTCTTCTAATTTGAAAGGTCAAGTTCGTTAACCAGCAGAATCCGCCCAGTGGAAGATGGTCTTTGGGGCGAATTCGCGCAAAAAAAATCCTAACGCTTACGTTTTTGAGTTCATATGCTTGCAGGTACTACTTTTATAGGTTTCTTGACATAGGAAAACGAATGAAACCATTTTCAATGCGATATCTGTAACCGTTTCCGAGAAAGGTGGAATCAATATTTTTGTAAATCATTATTTTTTTGTGGTTACTTAAAATCGCGGGATTCAATTGAAATTTTTTCTACATCTTGGAAATTAATCCCAACTAATATGTTTAAATTTTGGATGTATTTGGAGTTAAGGAAGTAAGCGCTTAAAACTTAAAAAGTGTTTGTTTTGTTATTTTAAACGGGTTTTTGTCTTTGTTTATCTCAATTTTTAATTGATTGTCTTTTATTATAATTGCATTTATCAGCGAAATTCGTATTTTAGTCAAATAAGCCAAGAAACTATAAAAGGTATTGGTAATACGTTTGGAATGGCTGTAGAAATCAAGATGGCTGTGGCTAACCATGATGGCGTATAGATAGGTTTGTTTGAATTCTCCTATCTATATAACCTTCCTCCTGCTACAACTGAAGTTATTATTATTTCTTATTTTACAGAAAGATTTAACCCACGAGAGAATGGACTTTTATTTGCCATGAAGCACATATTTACAGTTGATTATTACAGTGAAACGAATTTGCTAGTAAAACAAGGAACTTAAAATGACAACGAATTTTCGGTTGTTTGGAATAGAGCCTTCTCAGCAGTAGTCGAAGAGTGAGTACGTTTTCAGTATATAATTGTATTGACTTATTCAGATTTCCTCAAGAATGAGGATTAAGAATTATCCGCTTCTGTGTAAGTTGGCTACTGTCAGTTTCCTGTTATTTGTGATGCCTAATCTACTCCACTTCTTCGAGATGTACGGAACCGCGCTAAGATGACGCAGTTCTGGCGTGTCGTACTTTCTAAATTCCTTCGGAAAGTACTAAACATGAAAAAATTCCGACTCGTAGGAACTGCATCATCTTAGCGCGGTCCCGTTCTTATCCCTAGTCTAATTTGAAAAGATTAAAATAGAATCAGTTATTATTTTGGTTCCACCAGTCTTGAAAGATCTTGATTTACGATCTTACCTGTATGGGACGGCCAACCCATAAGTCGGCCAAAAAGGCCTCCGCTCAGAGGCATTGGGAAAGCCTTGGGATCTCTCTCTTTGAACGCTACATTTCTAACAATAAATTGATCTTCTTATTTTACTTAATCCGTTTTATTGTCAAATACATTATCCGACTATAAGCAATTAAAAAATAACAAGGAATAAAACAGACAAAAAGAACCGCTCGAATAAACGAAATCAATTACTTTAAAGTTTTAAGCACTTATTTCCCCGATTGACATCACCTAATTATAACTTTTTTCAGTTAATTTCAACATATTAGTGTTGATGAAATTTGAACATGCAGAAAATGTTTCAACTGAATCCCATAATTCTAAGTACCAAAATCAAAGACAAAAGTTCGACTCGCAGGAACTGCGTCTTAATCCTCATTCTTGAGGAAGGCTGAATAAGTCAATACAATTATTTACAGAAAACATACTCACTCTTCTACTACTGCACAGCAGGCTCTATTTCGAACCAAAAATTCCTTGTCTTTTTAAGTTTCTTTTGTTTTACTAGCAAATTCAATTTACTGTTATAATCAACTGTAAATATGTGCTTCATGGCAAATAAAATTCCATTCTCTCGAGGGTAAAATCTTTATATAAAATAAGAAATAACGACAACTTCAGTTGTAGGCTATGAGGAAGGTTATATAGATAGCAAAATTCTAAACAAACTATGACTACGCCATCATGATTAGCCACTGTCATCATGATTACCACAGCTACTCCAAACTTATTACCTATACCTTAAACTGTTTCGTGACTTATTTTACTAAAATACTAATTTTACTGATAAATGCAATTTAAAACAAAAAACAAACAATTAAAAAGTGAGATAAATAAAGACGAAAACCCGTTCAAAACTACAAAACATACACTTTTTAAGTTTTAAGCGCTTATATCTCTGATTGACGTTGCCCTATCGAATATTGCTTCAGAACCATTTTTGTAGAGAATTTAGTAAGCATTCGAATGGTCACCACCCACTTACCACGATTTCCCAACCGTTATCGAGATATTTACGAAAAATGTATGAAGATCCGAAAAATTTTCATGTCTATTAATAAAATATTTTTTTTCGCATACGTCCTTAACTCCAAATATTTTCAAAATTTAAACATCTTTGTTGGGATTTATTTCCAAGATGTAGAAAATATTTCAATTGAATCCCCCGATTCTAAGTGCCCCCCAAAAAAAAAAACATAATGAATTACAAAAATATTGATTCCACTTTTCTCAAAAACGGTTACAGATATCGCCTTCACAATGGTTTCATTCGTTTGCCTATGTTAAGAAACCTATAAAAGAAGTACCTGGAAGCATATGAACTCAAAAACGTAAGCGTTACGAATTTTTTTTGCGCGAATTTCGCCCCAAAAAATATCTTGCTGTGGGCGGATTCTGCTGGTTAACGAACTTCAAATTAGACGACAGATTTTTGTACCAAATTTCATCAAAATCGGACCATTTTTGAGCTTGCTAGAGAGCGAACAGACAAGCATATATATATATATACACACACAAATTTGAACCACCTATATTTTCGTGATCTATGGGGTCTGAAACGAGAAAATTTCTACTCGGCACTTCCGGATTGCGTCGTGAGGTCAACCTCATAAGCGGGTTCTCCCTTTGGAGATAGGGAGGAACCGCGCTTAAAGAGCAGTTCGAATAAGCGAAATCAATTTCAAGCACTTATTTCTCCGATTGACATCGCTTAATAAAAACTTTCATCAGAACCTTTTTTGTAGAGCATTTAGTAAGCTTTCTAATGGTAACCTTCCGTTTACCAAGATTCTCAACCTTTTTTGATATATTAAGGAAAGTATACAAAGTTACCAAAACTTTTTATGTCTGCTAATAAAATATTTTATTCTAACCCTTCCTTATCTCCAAACGTAACCAAAATTTCAACATATTAGTTTTAACGAAAGTAGACCATGCAGAAAATGTTTCAACTGAATCCCATGATTCTAAGTACCCAAACCAAAAACGGTATTCAAAAACTATTTTTCCAATTTTCTCAAAAACGGTTAAAGCTATCGCTTTGAAAATGGTTTCATTCGTTTCCCTTGCCCAAGATGCCTATAAAACGAGTACTTTCAAGCTTATGAACTCAAAAACGTAAGCGTTACGATTTTTTTTTGCGCGAAATCCGCCCCAAACGCCATCTTGCAGTGGGCGGATTCTGCTGCTTAACGAACTTGACGAAATATTTTTGTACCAAATTTCATCAAAATCGGACCATTCGTCTAGGAGCTAGGGAGCGAACAGACAAATATATATACACACATATATATATATATATATATATATATATATATATATATATATATATTCTTCTACTTCTTATGTAGCTCTACAGCCCGGGGTGGGCCTTGGCTTCCTTGACAATGAGACTCCACGTTGCTCTATCAGTTGCTTTGTCTCTCCATCCTGTCACACCTAGCCTACACAGGTCCTCCTCTACGTCATCCAACCATCTTCTTCGTGGTCGGCCGATCCTCCTCTTTCTTCCAATCACCTTACCATGCAACATTTTGCTCGGCATTCTGTCTTGTGGCATTCTTACAACATGTCCCAACCATTCAATACTTCGGGCTTTAATGAAACATATTACGTTTTCGCTTTCATACAGTTTGTAAAGCTCATCGTTCTTTCTGTGCCTCCATGAGTGAGAGATGGTATCAAAAATTGGGCCATAAATCCTTCTTAATATCTTACGTTCTAATGAGCCCAATTTATTTTCCGCTATTGATGAAAGCGTCCATGTTTCGGCTCCATATGTCAAAATTGGTCTAATTAATGTTTTATAAAGTCGAGCCTTTGAGCCTCTTGATAAATACGGGGTCTTAAAAAGTTTTATATTAGCATAATATGCACGATTTGCTGCCATTATTCTTCTGTTAACTTCTTCCATTATTTTATTCTGAAAATTCAATTCGGAACCTAAATAAATAAAGCTTTCGACTTGTTCAAATTTGTATTCCTCCACCTTGAATTCCAAGGAGTTACATCCTGTTTTATTAGTCATCATATATTTAGTTTTTCCTTCATTGATTCTCAGCCCCATTTTTTTACTCTCATCATTGAGAATAACAAACATTTCTTTAAGTGCTGGGACACTGCGAGCTATCAGACATATATCATCCGCATATGCACACACCTGGTTTCTTGAGTAGAGAATATTTCCAGTGAGGTTTATCTTCTGAACTACCTTATGCAGTGCGAGATTGAACAGAGTTGCAGACAGCGCATCACCTTGTCTTACACCAACAGAAATAGGAAACCTCTTACTTGCTTTCCCACCGACTAGGACCTTTCCATCATTGTTGGTCATGGTCATACTAATTAGTCTGATGAGCTTTTGTGGAATCTGAAATTCTTGCAGAGCATCAAGCAGCTTCGATCTGTCTACACTATCAAATATATATATATATATATATATATATATATATATATATATATATATATATATATATATATATATATATACAAATTTGAACCACCATCATTTTCGGTCTCTAGGGGTTCTGAAACGCGAAATTTTCTAGTCGGCACTCTTGGATTGTTTCATGAGATCAACCTTATAAGCGGGGTTCCTCCCTATGGGGGAGGGAGAACCGCGCTAAAAACAGAACTCTGAAATATGTTTGTGTGTGTGTGCGTGTGTGTGTGTGTGTGTGTGTGTGTGTGTGTGTGTGTGTGTGTGTGTGTGTGTGTGTGTGTGTGTGTGTGTGTGTGTGTGTGTGTGTGTGTGTGTGTGTGTGTAGGATGCATCCGGATCCGACAATATTGTCATTAGGAAATAATTATACATTCCCATTGTAAGAAAAAATCCCGTTAATCGAATTCAAATTTCTCTATGCTTTCGAGAAATCGCTTATTTTATATTTTCTTGGTTATATTAATTTTATAAATAAATAAATCCACGATGGAACATGGAATTACTTAAACGGCCCAATATATGAAAGAACTGAACCTGCTGAAGGCGAGACTCGAACCTTTATCTACCTTTTTTTTTCATGCAGGTATATTTTTTCCTCAAACCGTTAGTTGCGGATGCACATAAATTAATAAAATTAAATTAAAGCGAATTCACTAATGCTAGTCTTCGTAGAATTATTGATATTAAAAGATTTAAAAGAGAATTTCAGATATAATGTTGAATACTGTATCACTCTCAGGCATTCCGATTCAATTACCTTTTATCATCTTCTCAGGCTAATGAAGGACAACCTGATCCCATTCAATGAAGCGTCCTGATGCCCAATAGGTTTCAACACTACCCCATCTTCAATTACCTAGCAGCTGTAGCATTCACCGCATTAATTAGACCTTCGCCATTTATCTTGTGTGTTGGTCGTGGCTTTCCCACATTTATTCAACTTGGTCACTCAGTCAGAAAATTAAATTTTGAGCTGA
The DNA here is from genome assembly GCA_946811695.1 of Gonocerus acuteangulatus. Classification (NCBI taxonomy): domain Eukaryota; kingdom Metazoa; phylum Arthropoda; class Insecta; order Hemiptera; family Coreidae; genus Gonocerus; species Gonocerus acuteangulatus. The sequence goes on along the minus strand of OX328123.1, from coordinate 97,465,358 downwards.
GAAAGGTCCCAAGAGGCCTTGGAAGTCCAAGAGTGCTATTTATGTTACAGAAATTAATAATAGAACGAAATTAATAATAGAATAATTATATGTCTTCATGAAATGCCTGGGAAATTAATCATTTACTCGGGATTTTTGTAATAAAGTTATGAATAATATATTACTGACCATAACAACAAGAGGATTAATTAAAATAAAACTACCATGACCACAGTCGTTTGTACACCAAACCTACTGATAAGATGAAACAACTTACATTTATGTTATAATACTCATTAACAAGCGAGGCTCTGTTTAGAATTATTGAATAAAATTATCCGAAGTTATAATACCTACATTTCATTTGAATAAGAAATTGCCCGTTAAGACTTCATCTGTTTGCAATACTAAGAATTCCAGCTTCAATCTACTTTATAAATATATTTACTGGGGTCATCAAAGATGACTGGTTCTCGACCACTGGTATAAGGCATTTAGGCAACGAGGGAATCAACAATTTTCAATTCATCACTAACTGATTCCAAGTAGCACCACAGCAAAGCATGTCTTCCGCATTCGATTTCATGACGGCTCTTATGATACTCTGAGAATTTCACGGATACAAAATTTAAAAAAAGTCCAACTCATCTTAGCCCGTTTCCGTTCATATCCCTAGTGACATTAGTCGGGGAAAAGAAGCGTTTATTGATACGTTTTGAACGTTTCGTGAAAAATATTTTAAATGAAATCTCAAAGAGAAATAAAATTTAGGCGCCTGGAAGTATCCTAGGCGCAAATTTCTCCATCCTCTGTCTCAAGGTGATCTCTTGGAAACACATTAACCGATGCGTTTCTCATTTTCTATTTTTTTTTTAAAGTAAAATCTAATCATACTGTTAAATGCAATTCAAAAACAAAAAAAAACAACAACAAAAAACAACTAATTCAAAAGTGAGATAAACATACATGAAAATTTGTTCAAAAAAACAAAACTAACACTTTCGAAGTTTTAAGAACTTATTTCTCCAATTGAATTCGCCCAATCGAAAATTGCTTAAGGGACTTTTAGCAATTTTCTCCAAAGGAAAGTAACTATTAAAGTTGCACTCCTGATGGAATTTTTGAAAAAAAAATTTCAAATCTTTATCGATCCTACCTAGAAGATACCGAAAAGAACCCCCGTTAAAATTTATTTATATATATATATATATATATATATATATATATATATATATATATATATATCAGTTACTTTTTATTGCTTCCGGACTGGAAGAAAAAAAAACTTTAGTGCTTGCTCGGGATTTGAACTCAGGTCCTCCAGCATATTACTCCAGTACTCTTACCACTGAATTAACCTCGCCCCCTTCACACAATAGATTTATTGAATTATATCACTGTTTTTTTAAAGGAAATTTTGTCCATATTATGATGGCCTAATTATAATTGAATTATCTTGAACAGTTTTTGAGCAATCCTTACTTATTTAATGAAAACCATGACTGCGTTTAAAAAAAAAAAATAATAAAAAAAATAAACAGAAACAGATTGAACATAACTCCTTTTCGTTTCGGAATCGGAGCGTACTTAAAATAAACTTTTTTGTTGAAAATGATGTCTACAATCACCTCGTAGAGTTTGGCTACTTAGACCTGAATTACCCAGTATATATATATAAAAGCACCATTATTCAGCTAGGGGTTCTGAAACGTGAAATTGTATAGTCAGCACTGTCGGATTGCGTCATGAGTTCAACGTCATAAGCGGGATTTCTCTTCATGGAGAAAGGGAGGAACCGCGCTAAATAATACCTATAAGCATTCCTGCAGGTACTAAATGGCATCAAGAAACTCACTCGCCACACAGATATGCAACTCCTCACGCAAGAAGGCAATAACTCACGAATGAGGAACTTCACTAATATACGGCCACTGTTATCAATTAAGAATAAGCGCAAGAAAGAACATATTACCGCAGAGAAATATTGACACTCCCAAACCAAGTACTACTTAGCACGATGACGATTTTAAGATATTTTTCAACAATGCGGCCCTTTAGAATTTGCTCAAAGCCTTTGAGTAAAAATCTAATGACACAGCATCCAAATTGACCTGAATGTTCAAAATGTAAGATTGGAGAGCGAGATACACCCATTCCCGAGTTGTATTCATTAAACTCGTTCTCATGAACACTACTAATTTGGCTAGTCCCAATCTGGACCTAAAAAACAGTTAGGTGTTAAATTAAGCTTCGAAGGAATAAATGATATAACTATTATAATAATATATACATGATATCTTTTACCGCGTTTCCTACTTACCAGTAGAAGTCAGGAAACCCACTTATGTACATTTAACTGGAAGCTAGCCTTAGAAGTACACTTTTTGAAAATTTTGTTTGAACGTAGGAAAACTGTTCTCGCGAAACATTTTAGTTTACTTCAATTTGGCAGATTGTTTGAAAAATGGCCAAGACGTTCGTTATTAATCTAAACTATGATATAAACATTTATTTTATTAGAAAAAAAATGTATTTACAGACATTAGCAGTTCTCTGCTAATAACATTTTCCTATATTCTCTTAATTAATTATAAATTTTTAATATTGATGCCTTTAGATTTGCAGTAAAAGAATACCAAATAGTCTGTCTCTAGCTTAGGTAATATAACCGAGAGAAGAGGAATTTTCCATCATGTACGAAGACTGAATGCATAATTAATTAAGTGAACCACATGCTGAATAGAGTTTTGTGGGCCATTAAGAATTTAGTGCAAGGGCGGCTGCAGGTTAACAAAGGGCATTTCCACTTTCTAAAAGCAATTACCATAAGAAAGAAGGGAATTAATGGGGAAAAAAGCTTGTTCTAGGAAAGCTCTGCAGTGAGGGAAATGTTGGAGAAGTTAGTACTGTCCGATTGGTCAATAGTAATACCGTTTTCTTGCTCCTCCCAGAGGTTAGACAGCTTTAAATTGTACTAACGGAATTCTTCAAGGAAGAGATTATAGTTGTGAAATTGCAGGATTGGGTGGGAGGAAATTAATGAAACAAAATAAAACTGTATTATTTTTTGTTTTTACGGCGCATCGACGTCTAGGCCATTAGCGCCGGCATCCAGGGTGCAGCGAGGAATTTTCCCAACGAGCCATGAGGTGAGAAAATTCCTGGTGCTGGTGGGAATCGAACCCACCATCTCCCGCATATGAACCTACAGCGCTAGCTAGCCACTATACCACGGGAAGACCCCTGTTTATTTATTATAAACTAGCTGACCCGGCGAACTTCATACCGCCTCACAGTCAATTCTTTAATTGTTTTTTAATAATTATTCTGCTATTTGGGACACCCGGACAGCTAGTAAGGAACAGGTAACATACAATTGACCATGCGAGAAACATGGGTTTTCTCACATAATGACTGCCCCTGGGATTTGTTTATAGTCAAACTGAGTTCATAGGTCCAATAACAACACAGCTGCAGGCACTGTAATGAATTGATAGCAGCTCGATTCAAACTTGCACCATTATTAGTCGAATGTCGCGCTTCGCGGGTCTGTCTTAACCAAATTCATTCACGTTCATTGCGATCTTCACTTTCCTGGGCAGTACGATTAGATCGATAATTAATTTGATGCGTTGCATTTCGGGTTCTTCTGCCTAAATTTGTCCGCCGCCTTATAGCAGGCATATTTAGTAAGTCACAAACACACAACACTTTAGTAATTTTATAGAAATTTGTGGCTTTTAGATTTAGTAATATTATAGATGCACAGAAAAGAGATGTTTACATTTCAAGTGACATTTTACCACAGACAATTTACATTTTACCATAGACAATTTGTTTTTGAGTAATGTTACCATCGTATAAATATTGACAAATATAGACATAAATATTTTACGATACTAATGTCACTCAATTGGTTTGCCTTCCCAGAACCCCTCCACTAACACTTATTGTATGGTATTAAAGTTCAAATTGACCTTTAAGTATTATTACGAATCTTTTGTATAGGGATATAGAAAAGTGGAGTCTTTTTTACTTCGTTAATGCAAATATAAATTAACTAGCTGAATACCCGTGCTTCGTCACGGCAGATAAGTTGTTATTTTATTGCGTTAAATAATGTTTCATTAAAATTACGTTACTATACAATTCTGTGCAGTTTATTACAGCACGGTTCCCGTCATACTATATTTTATTCAATGGGCGTTAAAATTTAAAATTTTATGTTTCCAAGAAGTCATATGGTAACACCCAATATATTTACGAGTATTACCAAGGTTATAGGCGAGGAAGCTGTGCAAGGGTTCCGGATATTATTACCTCGCCTGGAAAACCTAAGGATATGCCATACATCACGGTTTGACCGGGACTGTCCCGGTATTTTGCAATTGTTTCGGTGTCCCGCCCAGTTTTATCAATGTCCCGGAAAAGGCCGTAAGATGTAAAAAGTAATGAATTCATGTTTATAAGAATCTTTTTTAAATCGGTTACTTTTCTACAATTAACATTTTTACTGTAAAACGCTGGAACTACCTGCACAGCGCTGCCAGCTGCCAGACACTACTATTTGGCTGAGAGATTGTTTTAAGAAAATCAAGTAGCAAAAAAAGTTCCCTTCTTATTTTTAAGGTTTGGGTAGACTAACAGTTTACGATTCCCCCTTCCCGTTAGTTGCTAGGCTTAAAACTCACCAACCATTTTGCTTATAATGTGTACTCTTTTTATCCCCCCCCCCCTGGTATGCCCATCCCATATTAATGTGTCCCGGTTTAACTCTCCAAAAATATGGCAAGCGTATCTGACGGGAACAGGGAGAAAAGAAACGCAATTAAAACTCTATGAGGGACAGTTAATTTCTAGTAATTCAAGGTCTGCCATCATAGTGGAAATTAACCTCAATTAGAAATAAAACTATGAGATAGATAATGTAAGGTAACAGCTGTTCTTTATCGTCCTAGCAACGCAGACTGTCTAGGCTTGCCTTCTCTAACCAACTCAAACTTTAAACCCCCCTAAAAATGCTTAAAAATACGAATACCAAAAAATCCTTTCTTAGCGAGCGCCTACGTTATATAGGGAGTGTCCATGCAAAATTTCAAAATTTTCTGTCGAGCGGTTTGGGCTGGACGTTGATAGATGAGTGAGTGAGTGGTATTTGACAAATATATAGTAGACTAGCTGAATACCCGTGCTTCGTCATGGCAGATAAGATTGCGTTAAATAATGTTTCATTAAAATTACGTTACTATACAATTCTGTGCAGTTTATTACAGCGCGGTTCCCGTCATACTATATTTTATTCAATGGGCGTTAAAATTTAAAAGTTTATGTTTCCAAGAAGTCATATGGTAACACCCAATATATTTACGAGTATTACCAAGGTTATAGGTGAGGAGGCTGTGCAAGGGTTCCGGATATTATTACCTCGCCTGAAAAACCTAAGGATATGCCATACATCACGGTTTGACCGGGACTGTCCCGGTATTTTGCAATTGTTTCGGTGTCTCGCCCGATTTCATCAATGTCCCGGAAAAGGCTGTATGATGTAAAAAGTAATGAATTCATGTTTATAAGAATCTTTTTTAAATCGGTTACTTTTCTACAATCAACATTTTTACTACTGCTCACAGTGTCAAAGAAATCAGAAGTAATCTAACTGTAAAACGCTGGAACTACCTGCACAGCGCTTCCAGCTGCCAGACACTACTATTTGGCTGAGAGATTTTTTTAAGAAAATCAAGTAGCAAAAAAAGTTCCGTTCTTAATCTTAAGGTTTGGGTAGACCAACAGTTTAGGATTCCCCCTTCCCGTTAGTTGCTAGGCTTAAAACTCACCAACCATTTTGCTTATAATTTGTACTCTTGGCGCTAATGACCTAGATGTAGATGCGCCGTAAAAAAAAAAAAAAAAAAAAAAAAAAAAAAAAAAAAAAAAAAAAAAAAAAAAAAAAAAATTGTACTCTTTTTAGTCCCCCCCCAATGGTATGCCCATCCCATATTAATGTGTCTCGGTTTAACTTTCCAAAAATATGGCAAGCCAATCTGACGGGGACAGGCAGAAAAGAAACGCAATTAAAAGTTAAAACGCTATGAGGGACAGTTAATTTCTAGTAATTAAAGGTCTGCCATCATAGTTGAAATTAACCTCAATTAAAAATAATACTATGAGATAGATAATGTAAGGTAACAGCTGTTCTTTATCGTCCTAGCAACGCTTGCCTTCTCTAACCAACTCAAACTTTAAACCCTCCTAAAAATGCTTAAAAATTCGAATATCAAAAAATCCTTTCGTAGCGAGTGCCTACGTTTTATAGGGAGGGTCCATGCAAAATTTCAAAATTTTCTGTCGAGCGGTTTGGGCTGACCGTTGATAGATGAGTGAGTGAGTGGTATTTGACAAATATATAGTAGATTTAAATTGCATTATTAACATGTGATTCTATTGTCACCTAGTGATTACATGTTCTTATTTATTTAAATTGTTTTGCTTATACACAAATAACCAAATACGTTAACTGTTAAAAATATTATAATTGAGAACATATGTTTTTTTTGAAAAATGAATGTACGGTATCGAAGTAAATAATAACAGAAAAATGTCGTTTTTAGACTTTTTCAGGTATTTTTTTTTTAATTTTTCTCTCGGTAAGAACCATGCTCGTACTTCAAGGAATATTATTAAAAAAAAAGAATTAGCGAAATCGGTTCAGCTGTTCTCGAGATTTGCGCATAGCAACACATTTAGTGATGGGTCATTCCATGTGAAATCACCCAGGTCATGTCACCCATGATTTTAGATTTTCCTGAAACTTTGCACATTTGCTTATACTTATGCCCTAAGAATACCTGTGAAGTTTTATTGTTCTAGGATATATACTTTTCCTTTAATCCAATTTTTAAAATATTAATATTGTGATAATTTGGTTTCACAGATTCGCTTGCGGTAAATGACTAATATTTACAAAAAATATAATATTTCTGGTATCAATAAATATTTTGATCTGGAAATTTTTTCGTAGTTTAACAGAAGTACACACTTTACAAAAATGCAGTCATTTAAGTAGCCATAGTATTACAAGAAATTATAAAATTCATATTGCTTGGCATTATTGTGGTTTTTGAAACTAAAACATGGGTTTACAAAAACGCTTGTAACTTTTTTCTCCAAATTACTGGAAAGCTGGAAAAGGTTTTAAATAAAGTCTAAGATTATGAGCTTTTTATTAGTATAAAAAAATGAATGGCGTTTTTGTAGGGTCTATTTAAATAATGACATTTACAATAAAACTGTGTAAAATTTGATGCCAGTTGTTCAAGGGTCATTCACACGTCACACGATTTTAGATTTTCCTGAAACTTTGCTCATTAGCTTAAACTTATACCCTAAGGATACCTGTGACATTTCTTTGTTCTAGGACGTATACCTTATTTTAATGGAATTTTGACGAGCGACATTATTGTTGTTCCCGAAACTAAAACAAAGGTTTACAAAAACGCTTGTAACTTTTTCCTCCAAACAGCTGGAAAAGGTTTCAAACAAACCCTAAGATTATGATTTTTATTTATTTCATTATAAGAGCTCCGCAACTATGGCTATGAGCCCTAATAGAGATTATAAAATATATACAATTTTTTTAAACTTTGATACAATTTACATTTATACTTAAATAAGATATATACTTTTATATATATACAAACATTATACACATATAAATATACACAGACACACATATATATATACATATATATACACACACACACACACATACATACATACATATACATATATATATATATATATATATATATACACATACATACATATACACACATACATATATACACAAAATATAGTATATACACACATACATGCATATACCACAAGATTCATATGAATATTTATTTATTTATTTATTAATGTTTTCGCAATATAGGCGACAAAACAAACATCTTCATATGAATAAAGATAACAAATACAAATATAAACCACAATTCATTTGCAGTTACAATAAAAATATAAAGTCCGTCACGCAGGAGCTGCATAACTAAGCACTTTCCTCAGAATTTGGGTAGTGTAGACTGCTTTCCAGAACGATTTGCTTAAAATATCCTACATAAATAAAATAAAAACGTGAATAGTTCTCATTTTGTAATGAGTAACTGATCAATTATTAATTTGCATCCAGAGTTATGTTTACACATGGTACCTACTACACTACGTAATAAATACAAAAATCCTCATATTATCGTATTTTGATCTAACGCAGGAACAGGATACAGTCACTCTAGTGGTAGAAAGCGCTCCTTGCGGCGGCTTTGTGAACCTACGTCTGCCGGCTTTTCTATTCAAATATATTACAAATTAAACCCCCGCTTTCCGATTGACCGATTCAGCTCATTTTTACAACACTTCTTTCTCATGAGTTAACCACGACGTATACCGCGTTTCGTTACAATACAGCAGAAATTACGACCGGTATGAGTATATTAGGAATTTGGGTCCGGAGTAAACCCCCCTTCTAATGAACCGATTTAGTTTATTTTTACAACACATATTTCCTGTAGATTACCACTACGAATACCGAGTTTCGTCGAAATATACCAAAAGTCACGGCTGGTAGTGGCGAATTGGTTTTGTGGGTTCGGAGTAAACCCCCCCCCTCCTAATGAACCGATTTCGTTTATTTTTACAACACATATTTACCTGTGGATTAGCACTACGAATACCGAGTTTCGTCGAAATATACCTAAAATCACGGCTGGTAGTGGCGAATTGGTATTGTGGGTCCGGAGTAAACCCCCCCTCCTAATGAACCGATTTAGTTCATTTTTATATCTCACTTTTCTCTCTATATTACCACTATGAATGCCAAGTTTCGTTGAAAGATAACAAATATTACGGCTGACATAGTCAAATAAGTGTTTTGGGTTCGGGGTAAACCCCCCCTTCCGGTGGACCGACTTTGGTGGTTAACGAACTCGTTCAATCGTTTGCTAATTGAATGCTATATACCAAGTTTTGTGACGAAAAAACAAAAACTCTGGCCGCTATCGTGTTAACAGACATATATATATATATATATATATATATATATATATATATATATATATATATATGCATATATATATATATATATGCATATATATATATATATATGCATATATATATATAGATATATATAAATTTTAACGGGGGTCATTTTCGGTGTCTACTAGGTAGGATCGATAAAGATTTGAAGAAATTTTTCAAAAATTCGGTCATGAGTCCAACCTCAATAGCTACTTTCCTTTGGAGGAAAGTGCTAAAAACACAAAATAACTAAAATAAGGTACATTAGCTTAATTAAATCAGATCTATAGGTTATCAAAGTAAACTATTAAAATCGAAAGCACAAAGAAAAGAAGGGAGATTGGCTAGATTTTTTTTGTATAAATTATTGTTCTTTAAGTAATGTAATATAGTGTTGATGTGTGGGCTTCCTTCTGCGAGTAATGTGTGTAAGTCGTGTGGCATGAGTAAATTGTCTCGTCTTCTGCAGTCTGTCAGTATGTGTTTTATCGTCAGGGGAACATTACACAGGGAGCACACGGGTCTTGTCTTTCCATTAAGTATGAATGTGTTATAAGTGAGTGTCCAATTCTTAGCCTGGTCAGGACAACTTGGTCTCTTCTATTTAAAGACAAATCATTATCATGCCAGACTTTGATTGAGTTTTTAATTTCTCTCAATTTGTTGTCTGTCCGTAACCAGTGATTTAGCCAATCTTGTAATATGTGTGTATGTGCTATGTTACATAAGTCCTGTGTAGTTAGTTGTCTGATGTCAATGTTTTCTTTAAAGGTAGCCTCTTTAGCGTGGTTGTCCACGCCTCTGTTTAGGCCTATGTCTTTATGTCCCGGTAACCAAAGCATTGTAATGTTGTGTTGTTTTAATCTGTGTATTTGGGTGCATATTTGTGTGATTATGGGATGGTTGTTGTAAATGCTTTCCATAGAGTGTAAAGAACTCAATGAATCAGTACAAATTATAATATCACTTTCCTCTATGTTATTTGTTTTGGACAGTGATAAGTGTATACCTTGTAATTCTGCAGTGTAAACTGAAGTGTAGTCGTGTAATTTGATGGTATTGATTTGATTTTCTGTGATCGCTGCAGCGCCCGTCCCGTTGTTAGTTTTAGATCCGTCAGTAAGTGTGAAGAGTGCTGAGGGATTGTCTTTGGTGATTGAATTGTACATAGACTTGTAAAATTGCGAGGCAAGTGGATCATTTTTATTGAAATGTGTCATTGTTAGGTTAATTCTTATGTTCTTTACACTCCAGGGGGGGGGGGGGAAAGTGTAAAGGTTTATTTGTGTACAGAGGAGTATTCAGAAACAAGGTGTCATCTGTGTTCTGTAAGTGACGGATAAGTAGAGGTCTGTTTCCTATGTGTCTGTGTGTATTTACTAGATAGTTCTTCGCTTAAGTATGTGTGTACACAAGGTGTATCAAGAGCTTTCGATTTTAAAAGAAACTTTAATCCTAAACACTTTCGTCTATACTCCAATGGAGGTTCTCCAGCTTCTAGACAGAGACTATCCGAAGGGCTTGTCCTAAATGCACCCGTAGCTATTCTCAAAGCAGTGTGGTGAATGGAGTTAAGAAGTTTGAGTGTACTGGGACTGGCGGACGAATAAGATATACAACCATAATCGAGTAAAGACCTGGTGTAGGAACGATAAATGATTAAGCTAAGATCATGAGCTTTTTTAGCTAACTAAGATTATGAGCTTTTTATTAGTATGAAAAACTAAATGGCGTTTTTGTGGGGTCCATTGTTAAATTGTTTTTTCTGACAAGTTGAATAAAATTGTGTAACATGTGGTGCCAGTTGCAAACGGTTGGCATTTCTGCGTCCTTTGGTAGTGTTAAGATATAAAAAACATAGCCTATGTCAGTTCAAGTGCGAAAAAGAATTCATGTTTACAATTTCATAACAATCAGTTCAGTAGTTAACAATAATTTTGCCAAAGGAAGTAGTAATAACATCATGCAGCAACTCATGATGTTATTACTACTGTCTCAAGACAGCAGTAATAACTCATGATGTCAAGGTGGTGCTGTACTCTGTATCAAGTGTATATGTATATATATATATATATATATATATATATATATATATATATATACACACACACACACACAAATTTCTATGGGTGATCTATTGGTTCAGAAAAGTGCAATTTTCTAATCGGCACATCCGGAATCCGTAAGAAGAAGCGGGTTTCCACCCTATGGATGGAGGGAAGAAATACGCTAAAAGGAATATTGGTATCAATGGAACTATAGTTTTTGTATTCCCAATGGGTTTTAAAGCTATTTCTGTTCTTGTTTTGTGCTGCTCATCCGTCTGGCAAATAATGTACTTTTAGCGCGGTTACTCCCTATCTCCATAGGGAGAACCCTCTTATGAGGTTGACCTCATGACGAAATCCGGAAGTGCCGACTAGAAACTTTCACGTTTCAGAGCCTATAGATCACGAAAATATAGGTGGCCAAAATTTGTATATATATATATATATATATATATATATATATATATATATATATATATATACAGGGTGTCCCAATCACCCTTGGAATCATCAATGGAATATCAAGATGGCAGTGGCTGCTAATCACGATGACGTAGTTTGTTTTGAATTCTCCGGTCTATATAACCTTCCTCATAGCCTCTAACTGTAGTTATCGTTATTTCTTATTTTATAGAAAGATTTAACCCACGTCAGAATGGAATTTTATTTGCCATGAAGAACATATTTACCGTTGATTATAACAGTAAAACGAATTTGCTAGAAAAACAAGATACTCCTTGATGAATGGAAAGTCTGAACTTCATTTTGTATTACAAAAGTGTAATTTCCAGCAAAATCGATAAACAAGATTGCTTTATCATACCCGTCTCTCATATCATGACCATATCTCTACGCCACAAAGGGGCGCTAAAATGCAAAAATCGGGCTATCTGAGCAACTGGCACCAAATGTTACACAATTTTATTCAACCTGTCAGAAAAAAAAATTAAAAATGGACCCTACAAAAAATTTAGTTTTTTATACTAATAAAAAGCTCATAATCTTAGGGTTTGTTTGAAACCATTTCCAGCTGTTTGGAGAAAAAAGTTACAAGCGTTTTTGTAAACCCTTGTTTTAGTTTCGGGCACAACAATAATGTCGTTCGTCAAAATTCCATTAAAATAAGGTATACGTCCTAGAACAAAGAAATGTCACAGGTATCCTTAGGGTATAAGTTTAAGCTAATGAGCAAAGTTTCAGGAAAATCTAAAATCGTGTGACGTGTGAATGACCCTTGAACAACTGGCATCAAATTTTACACAGTTTTATTGTAAATGTCATTATTTAAATAGACCCTACAAAAACGCCATTCATTTTTTTATACTAATAAAAAGCTCATAATCTTAGAGTTAATTTAAAACCTTTTCCAGCTTTCCAGTAATTTGGAGAAAAAAGTTACAAGCGTTTTTGTAAACCCATGTTTTAGTTTCAAAAACCACAATAATGTCAAGCAATATGAATTTTATAATTTCTTGTAATACTATGGCTACTTAAATTTGTTTTTATTTAAACATATGTTTTTATTTAAAAATGAATTTGCTTTAAGGAAGTGAAAAAGACCCGAAAAGTCTTGTTTTTAGACTTTTTCAGGTAATTTTTTTTTTTTGTACTCTCGGTAAGAACCATCCTCGTACTTCATGGAATATTGTAAAAAAAAGAATTAGCGAAATCGGTTCAGTGGTTCTCGAGATTTGCGCTTACCAACACATTTAGCGATTCATTTTTATATAATAGATATACAAATATGTTAACTGTTCATTTTTATATAATAGATAAATTATCGCTACTACGGCGATATCACTCCTTCAAGGTCGTACCTGTAGGAACTAGAATTAGAAATTTGATTCACTTTTAAACATAGGTGTGAAAATGTCTGTAATATGCCAGAAAGCCAATTGTTATTCAGCAGATTTCTTCAAATGAGATTGTATAGTTTATATTTGTGTAAATATTATGTCGTTAACCAGCAGAATCCGCCCAAAGGAAGATGGTGTTTGGGGCGAAATTCTCGCAAAAAAATCGTAACGCTTACGTTTTTGAGTTCATATGCTTCCAGGTACTTCTTTTGTAGGTTTCTTAACATAGGAAAACGAATGAAACCATTTTTAAGGCGATATCTGTAACCGTTTTTGAGAAAAGTGGAATCAAATCAATGTTTTCGCATGTCATTATTTTATTGTGGGTACTTAAAATCGCGGGATTCAATTTAAATTTTTTCTACATTTTGGAAATTAATCCCTACTGAGATGTTTAAATTTTGGTTATATTTGGAGTTAAGGAAGTATGCGAAAAAAAATATTTTATTAACAGACATGAAAAGTTTTCGGCGACACCTCAGCGTAATTTAGCGCTACCTTATGTACCCAGTGCTAAAAATTTGTGCATTGACGGCAGGGCGCTAATCGATAATTTATTTATGAATTGTTTAAATATTGTGGTAGCTAACAGCTAATTAGCTTTAGCATGGGCTTATATAGAAAATAATTTTGGGAGGGGCTGGGAAAATTCGTGGGGGGGGGGGGGGGGGGGGTGAGACCATTTCCGGGGTGGGAATACTAAAAATTTAGAGCTTGGGATAGTTTTGGGCAACTAAAACGTTATTTTTGTGTGTGTGTGTATGTTTAACGGCGTATCAACATTAGGACTATTAATGCTGGGCTGTCTACAGGTTGCCACCCTTTCTATAATGCCAACAGCACGTGGTCGGTCACCCATTCCGGTACTGGCCACGCCCGACGTTGCTTAACTTCTGTGATCTATGGGAACCATTGCATTCAACTTGGCTATGGCCGTTGGCACTAAAACGCTATTACACGTAACATAAAATATTTTTTATGAACTAAGTGATATTATTTAATTTACTTTTAAGGGTTTTACGACAGGTTTTTACCATCAAATCAAAATTTCGGGGGGGGGGGCTCCAGTCCCATCAGCCCCCCTTATATATGCCCATGAGTTACAACTATAACATTTTCCAGTCCGCACAGGTCCTCTTCCGGCCAGCTTTGAGCAAATACTCCAGGGGCTCTAAATGTTTAGTATTCCATACCCCGAAATTGGTCTCAGCCCCCCCCCGAGATTTTCCCAGCCCCTCACGAAATTATTTTCTATATACGCCCGCTGCTAAAGCTAATTAGCTATTAGCTACCACGATATTTAAACATTTATAAATAAATTATCGATTAGCGCCCTGCTGTCGATGCACAAATTTTTAGCGCTGGGTATATAAGGTAGCGCTAAATTGCGCTGAGGTGTCATTTTTTAGCGATCGGTAATTTTTTCCCAACCCTTCTTGAAACTGTATTCACAAGATCAAAGTTGCCATTACAGAGGAAAACACAGAAAAAAAGGTGCGATTACGTTCGTAATCACAGAAAATTTGTGATTACAGTCGTAATTAAAGAAATCGTTTATGATTACGTTCATAATCACAGAAACCATCTGTGATTACAGCCGTAATCATAAAAAAAAATTGTGAGTACAGTTGTAATTGCAGATAAATCAGTTGTAATTACAAGTGTAATCACAGAAACAGCTGTGATTACGTTCGTAATTACAGACAAATTTTGTTATTACAGTTTTAATTACAAAAAATGTTGTGATTACAAGTGTAATTATAACTTCAGGTGTGATTACAAGTGTAATTATAACTTCAGGAGTGATTACAAGTGTAATCGTAATCACAGCTGTAATTACGATTATAATCGTAATCGTAATAATATCTCCAGCGTCTGTGATTATAATCGTAATTGTAATTATATCTCGAGAGCCTGTGATTATAATCGTAATCGTAATTATGATTATGATTACGCCCAACTCTGGTCCAAACCGGTCATCAGGCTTGAATGCAATTTACGTATTGCGCTGGCTCTGGTCTTTAAGTACTGTCACAGTGGTGTTTTCTCGCTGCAAGTTTTTCTTGAAATTTGAAGTAAGAAGAACTTGAAATCTTGTTATGAGTAGAAGTTGCTTGGATTCGAAAATTGATGTAAAAGGTAACTAGTTGTGTTGGTTATAACTAGGGAACGGATGTTCATGTAAAATAAAATCCAAAATATGTACATATATATTGAATTATTTATAATGAAATATGTAATAAAAAATTGAAAATATGTAGTTAAAAATACTATAAAATATCGAAAAGAAAAGCATAGAAAACAAGTGCGAACTCTGTTATTATAAATGGAAAGAACAAAAGTTTAAAATATGTAGAACAAAATGACTAAAACTCTATAACATATTGAAAAAAAGCATAAATAAAAATTAAGAGATTATTTTAAAAGGGGGAAAAAGTAGTCGGAAATTTCTAAAGATGAACATTATTTTGGAAAATTGTATGGAACAAAATGCATCTTTAAATTGCCTAACGTGAAATGACGCTGCTCATCTCAGAAAGGGAGTGTACAGTGGTGGGGTCAACGATCAGGCCCATTTTTGTCTGGTAATTTTTTTGCATCGAACAATTGTAGGCAGGGGTCCGAGCGTTTTGTCCAATGCGCCTTAGAAGCTAAGAAATAAAACATAATTGGTTCAAAATTGATTATTTTATAATTTGAGTTTGAAAATGATATCGACATAATTCTTTCACTTATTCGCTTGTTTTAGAGAGTATATTAAAGGAATAGTACAATTGTTAAACAATAATTTGTTATATATTTTTTTAAAACACATCTGCTCCTAGACCATTAGCGCCAGGTAAGCATGACAGCCAGCCAACTTTGCTTCTTGCAATTAGAAAAGACACAGTGAACTAGATTCAATGGGTAAAGCATTCTTTCTCGGTTTCCCCTTTACTTTTTCAATTAAAAAATAAAAAGAATATCAAAATAAGTAGCAAAAATATGTATTTATGGTAAAATATGGATTTTTGACAAAAAATGTAAAATAAAAACGTGTTTAAATGCTTTAAAATCACTTAAAACGTGCAGAATTCCATCAGAAATTTTGATTTGATAATCAGAAAAAAATATGTAAATACATCCGTTCCCTAGTTATAACAAAATAGTCAATCTTTTTATAATAGTTGCTTCTGGCCACTTCTGGATTTCTTTACTTCTGGCCTGTTTCCTTGTTGTTGTGTTTTATGAACATATTATTCTTTTCTCAAATAATATTAGCTGAAATTGCTATGAGCCTTCCTAAATAAATAATTTCACATTTTTATCTTTTTCTGAAAATTATCATTTTTTCACAGCGTATGTATAATTTATTCCTTGAGTTGTATCTCTTTAAATGTAAAACACCGGAGTTGGTGGAAAAGTATGTTCAGTCAAACTAGAAAACATTTTTCTTTTTTTTACGAAATTGAACAAATAGCGTAGAATTGAAACAAAAATGTTTACGAAAGAGGCCATTAGAAGTTTTAAAGTAACTTTTACACGTTATTAGAAGCCCATGACTTTGCAGAAGATCCAGGAAATTTTAATGTTTAAAATGTTTCTATTTTTATAATTTCTGTAATTTATTCAAGCAAAAACTCATTTACCTAAATTATTTCAGCCCTCATATTTTCCATTAGATTTTCCGTACTTGAAAAAAATGTTACCTTGTATTTTCAAATTTACCAGTGTGAGTAAAGGCGTATTTAGTCCTTACGATCTGATCAATCATCTTTGAATTCAGCAGCTTTTACCGCGATCCTAGCATATGACGCCCACCGTTAGCCAGCAGAATAATCTAAATAACTTTATTTCTTCCCTACATGTTTCACACACTTTTTGTACCTCTTCAGGGAAAAAAAAGTTGCAAATATAATAACCTTACAACCTCAACTTGAGGAAGAGAACCATGCACTAGTAGGGCCACGTCCTGACTGGTCAATAAATAAATTTTCAACTACAATTAGTCAACTACCCTGAAATGCTTTTGAATTCTACGCTCAAAATTTCTACACAAAACATGATTGCCAAATACATCACGAAAAGATAAATCAATGAAAATTTGGAAAACACAAAATGGAACTTATCTCTTAAATGAAAAACTTTTCCAAACGTTTCTTTCAGTTACTTTTTATTGCTCCCGGACTTGACTATGTATTCCCACAGCTTGGCCAATAAAAAATGAATAGTTTATCATTTTTCCACACAAGGTATTTGAAAGTAATAAAACTACATTCCACATTATTTTGACACAAGGGAGACAATCGATTACTTTATCCCTAAATAAACTTCATTTGCATAGATTTAAAGCTTACTAAATGTTAAATGAAGTTTTCCTGTATGTATTGAACCTGTAGTCCGTCAGAGGGTTGAGGAAAAAAATTCACAAGAAATGTCTGATTGGACGTGAAACACAGTACCTGCGAGTTGGACTTTTTTAAAATTTATTTATACCTTCCACTTTGGATACTTTACATATTGAACGTTCTAAAAAATACGACCATTTTTATTGAGTTATATTCTTATATACTTGAATGGATTAAGTAAAGTCACTCTTTTCGTTTTGAAAATCATCTCCTTCAAAGAGAATGAAAATAAAATAAAATTTTATCTAAAATAAATGAAAATAATTTTTATTTTACTCTCTTTATTCAAAACGTACCTAGAATTTACAAATGCTTTGCATTAAGTCAACGATTATTAAAACATAGAGACATTTTTCACATACATGACTCATTAGCGAGATGTATTATTATTTTCTTGGTAGCGAACATCGGGCAAGTGGAACATTACAAAAAAATAAAAAATAAAAAAATGAAGTATTGGTATTTTTCATATATCTAGTACTTCAAACAAGTTATTCTGTGCAGAACAACTGTGAATACATTTTATAAACCTAGTATAGTTTTTAAAAGAGACTAGAAAAAAAAAATGCTGATTCTAAGTAAGGAGGCATTAATAAAGGTGACCTTACCCTCAAAAAAAAAGAAAATGAAAATAAAACTTTTGGCACCTTTTTGATTAATATGATCCACTTATGAAATATACCAAAACACGTTGAATATCTATTGTTAAAATAAGTTGAACCACATGAGAAATTCATCATAAGACGCCAATATAAATGAAACGGCATTAATACGAATGAGTTTGAATTGACGTGCTGAAATACGTACCAGCAGCGAGAGAGACGTGTAGAGCCTATTCTTGGATGATGTGCTGTCCTGTCGAAGGCGGGCAGCCTACTGCACCACCCCCGTGGAGGCCTTGGAGGGGAATAGAACACCCCTCCCCCCCCCCCCTCTTAACCACCTCTCAAGCAATTCGGCGGGGAGAATCAATTCATGATGGTGTTCATATTTAATATCAATTCATTAACACCTTCCGATGAGGCAGTAAACCATAAAGGGCAAGTCCGCAGGTATTTCGTTATTTTAGACTGCTTCAGTAAATCTTGTGGGATGTAGAGCGAAAAGAAACCAACAGTTCCAAAGCATAGTTTTTTTTAACTGATATGAGCACATCGAAATTTATTCCGAAATCTTTTTTATAGGAGAATAACCAGGTCTTCAAACGATTACAACTCTGCAAACAATTTCGAGATACCCAAAAGTGCTCAATTTGTGTAGTAATACTTCTACTACACTAAACGTAAAAAACATTTAGATATGTATATCTTAATTTTGATGAATGTGGAGTATGCGAAAAACGTTTCAAGCCAGCGTGTTGTCTTTCAAAACAACTTCCTTCAACTTACCACAATTTTGCAACCATTTACGATATATTTAATAA
Organism: Gonocerus acuteangulatus; assembly: GCA_946811695.1. Lineage (NCBI taxonomy): Eukaryota > Metazoa > Arthropoda > Insecta > Hemiptera > Coreidae > Gonocerus > Gonocerus acuteangulatus. Next base: position 97,446,595 of record OX328123.1, on the reverse strand, counting down.
ATTATACAAACAGCCCAAAACTTGCTGTCTGTTAATAAAATCGAATAAAATGCCATCTCTATAATCGACAATAATCAAAATCCATGTATTGGAATTTCGGAGACCGAAATTCTAGTTGTTTTCTGTTTTCTTAAAAATAGTTATAAATGAAAGTAATTTGCTCGGTATATGAAGTATAATGAAGCCCGAGAAGAATTCATATTATAATCCTAGTTAAAAGTAAGTCTATTTTCCACATATCTTTTTTATTTATTTATTTTTTTTTACAGCGCTTCCACAGCCATTAGCGTCGACATCCAGGGTGCAGCGAGGAATTTTCCCAACGAGCCGTGGGATGAGAAAATTCTTGCCGCCGCACAGTGTAACGTCCAATGGACAAAAAACTAAATTTTTGTTTTCCTATATTTAATTTTTAATCCTCTAGCTAAGTTTAGAAACTATTCAAGGAATTAAAATCGTATAAAACTAATAAATATTAGTTTTATTTTGACCAACAAACACATTAGCAGTATTATAAACAAGGCAAACTCTTTAAAACCTGTTTAATACCAACAATCAGTTTGAGCCTCTCTCGTTGACGTTAGGACAGTGTTTTTATTAAGTCATCCGAAGGAAATTACGTCAAAAATATTCATTTTTTATCTGATATAATTGATTATGGGTAATTACTCCCTTATTATTGATCCTGAATTATTCTTCATTGATTTATGAAATTTTTCTTAAGTACAAAATTTCGATAGACCATAGCAAAAAAACTTCATCTGAACACATCCCAAGTTTATTAGAACTTAAAGTTTACCTCAAGTATAATGTACTGAGGACAGTTTAGTTTGCCGAAATTTGCCGATCCCAAAGATTTTTATTTTTAGATCCATCATCATTTTTTCTTCCAAATTTGAAAAAAATGTGGATAAATCCAAGAAAACGGTATTAATCCTTGGGCAAATGATTCCATTTAATCTGCAGGATGCTCCTAAAGAAATATTAAGCAATATTAAAAATACTGCCAGTTTAGTTTTGTATTATGTGTAAAAAATGAGGGAACGTGTTCACCGCAGAGAAAAAACTCTTACATAAATACTGGTTGAAACAATATATCAACTCAGAAGAAATTAAATTAATTTTTATCAAGAAAAAAGATATTCGCGCCCTGATGGCCCTTCCGACTTCCTTAGAGGCAGACATAAAAAAGAGTTTACAGCGTTGTGTGAGAGATCGAAAAAGCGCCGGATTCTTCTGATATCTGGCCCAGAGCTTTTTTTACGGAGAAAACATATAATAAGTCAAAGCAAAATCAGTCCTGACATTAATGAATGTATAATAGAGGATGACATTAATAATCAAATAGATATTGGTTTCGATATAAGTTTACATTCTCAAGAATCCAAAAACGATTCAGACTCGGAATTAAAAAATGATTTAATAATTTCATAGAAAATGGTAAAGTATTATTATTCTATGGCAATAAATAATAATATATAATAAATATAATAATAATATATGGTAAATATAACTTACTACTATACTATTACTACATTATATGTTACCGTTATAATATATTTTATAATATTGTTATTAATAATATTATTACCTGCTATATTATTTCTATTAATATTACAATTAATATTATTATAGCCGTATAGTACGCATTATTATACTATTGTTCCTTGTTTTGAGTTGAATTCAATTGATAAAAATGTTTATTTGAAAATAAATAGTGGTTAATGATTTTTGCCCATAATCCTCACAACTTCGTTACACTGTGCGCCGGTGGGGATCGAACCCACCATCTCCCGTTATAAATCCAAGGCGCTAGCCACTAGACCACGGGAGACCCCTCCACATATCTTTGTTCAACAAACAGTTATTTGTTTATTAGAGCTCCCCGGTCAGCAATAATTATAATGGCATTGGTTCAAAAATACAGTCTTGATGGGTCAAAGGATAATTTGAAGGGAGATAGATTTGATTATTTTCCTCTGGCTTCATTATATATGCGGAGCTAAGAGTAGGATCCGAGTGAAGTGTCCTCCAAACAGCAAGTTGGTCTTGCCGTATCTGCCGGTAAGTCGCTATCTCTTCCTATATATAACTAGGAGAGAGTCAGGTAGGATCCAGCAACTAAGCCCACTGCTTTACCGTTTACTTAACACTTGGTAGGAGTTAAGTCCCATCGGAACCCCTCTCTCCCCTATCTGATTATCGATGCTCTTTCCCAATTTAGTTCGGACTTAAACAGTGTTCTCTCTTACATTTCCTAACAGTTCCGGTCGAATACGCTTGTTGAATCCGAAAACGTTCAAAAATCAATCGTCTCCAAATCTATACATATAAAAATCACGTGTCTGTCTGTTTGTTTGTTCCTTAGACAAATACACTGTTTGACTGATATTGACCAAACTTCGCACATAGGTACGTCTTGAGCCGGGAAATCTCGTAGGCTAGCTCAAAATCTTCTAGGATTCACAGTTTGGAAGTAACGAGTTCGAAACTGTCATATACAGAAGAGTTTGAAGTCAGAAATAGGCATTTTCTTTCCAGTGTTGCCCCTTCTTCAAAGAATAAGGGCAACACAAAACTTTTTTTTTGCGAAAAGTTATTCTTTTGCGGAAAATAACTTTTTAGCTTTAACCTTTGTTTGTTTATCTAAATGGTAGGTTTATATTATCAGAGTTTGGACAAATATCATATAACATCATATCATAAAATATCATATTTTTTAAGATCAATTTTCTTCATATCAAATCAATTTTGATTTGATTGCCTAGGGCAACACTGGGCTCTAACCAGAATGGACTAATATCGTATAAGTAAGTATATCATAAAAATGTTCTGTGTTTATCTAATCATAATTTGGACTAATATCATTTAAGTAAGTATTCATTTTTCTATTCAGAGCTTTAATTATTTCAATACTTTTGTTGTTGTTTATATCTCTATAGTAGAGAAGAAAGGTTTCAATGTCGGTTATAAGAAGTGATCTGTTGTATGTCTAGCTGTTTTTTTTTTTTTTTTTAAATAAATGAATATGTTTGTACAGGTATTTGATGGAGAGGGTTGTAGTATGTGGAAAAACGCTGAACTTTGTTTTTGAAACTGATGAAGTGTGTAAATTTCATTGAAAAGGCAAAGGAGACCAAAGTTGGTGAAGATTGGGATCAGCAGGACTTATGGATCAAATAAACAGTTTGAATTTCTTTGTGATTTGACAACAGCCTATGACATAATTAAGAAATTTGATAGCTTATACCTAGCGGAATCAACAGCATTGCAAATTGTATGTAGAAACTTCAGATTATGTTAAAAAAATAATATTCAAACAACTGAAATAAAACATCAAGGTGACAGTTTTGGGAGAACTTCAAGTGCATTTAAGGCAGTAAAGAATCAGTTTATCTGGACATGTTATAAATTTATAAAACTTGTATTGTAAAATGAATCGTGTCCCTTTTGAAAACAATAGGCTAAAAGTATTTTGGAATTGTTGATACTGATGTGGACCTTTTCTAACTATGAGTCGCGAAGGTGAAAAATATTTTGTTTCATTTATAGATGATTATAAATAAATATCACTGTTTATTGCCCATAAACAAACATCCTAATCCTAGATGATTTATAGATGATTATAGTAAGATTGCTAGGATTTAAACCATTAAACCTAAAACAGAAGTTTTTAATTCCTTTTTCAATAAGTAAATCTGGTTGAAAACTTAAGAAATAAGAGAATTGGTATTATGAGATGTGACATTGGTAAGGAATATTTAAATAGTAAGATTTATGACTTTACCAAAAAAAGGGGTATCAAAATTAATCCCTGCCCCATATATGTTCATGAATTAAACGGAGTGATTTAATAGAACAATTATGAATATATCTCATTGTTTACAGGCAGAAGCTATTGTAGACAAAAATGTTGGGCAGAAATTGTCTGTGCAGCAACTTACTTGAAAAATCGCTCTTTAGCTAACACCATTCAGAATAAAACACCCTATGAAATATTTTTTGAAAAGAAACCAGATGTTTCTAACTTTAATTTATATGGTAGTAAAGATTTTGTCACGAAACCAGAACAAACAATAATAACTTCTAAATAGGATAAAAAGGTGAATATGTGCATTTTAATCGGTTATAGTGAAGTGGGATATAAAGTACTTTTGAATAATAAAATCATTGTCCCTAGGCATGTAGATGTTATCCAAGAAAACATAAGCTGTATTGGATTGGCTGAGGGTGAATCTGATAAAGATCAAGCGAATGCGATTTTTGGATAAAAGCTACGGATAGAGAAATAGATAGTTTGAAACAAAATAATGCTTGAGATTTTGTTGAACATAAGAAAGTTGAAGATATCAAATGGGTCTAAATGTTGAACGTATGGATGTATAGACTTCATTCTAGAACGAAAATCCACCACTGGTTTTCTTATTAGGCTATTTGGCAATGTATTATACTGGAAATCAAGAAAGCAAAAAGATGTTACAGAAGAGTCTACATTTGCAGAATATGTAGCTTTAAGTGAAGTTTAAAGTTCCAAGACTTTCCAAAAATATAGAACTTTTTGTTTAAAAAAAAACAAAAAAAAAATAAAAAAAAAAACAAAGATTTTTTTAAACATTAAAAACTCCTTTGTGAACAATGACATTTTGTAAGGGACTTAAATTTATGAACTTGAAAATAATCCTCTTACATACATATGCAAATTGTTATATTTAACTTATTTTTGTATTCTCATATAGAAAGATGTACATAATAAATTACATAAATGTTTATAATCATGCAAATGAATCTATATAAATTAATTAATTTTCACCACATTTTTAAACATTATTTTATTATTATTATGGGGGTGGGGTCTCTCAGATTACTGGAGAATACTTTTAATAGGGGATAGCTCCAACCAGTAAAATGAATTACTTTCATTTTTAAAAATATTTTTTTATTTAGGCACTAATTATAGGCATTAAGAAATTTTCTTACGATTCAAGCTGTGTCGAGTAGAACTGCTTGCTGGGATAGTATAAAGTGTTCTTCTGACAATTATTATTATTAGTATTAATATTTCTTTTGTATGCTATTTTTTTTTCGCAGATAAATTAATGTATTAAAATATTATTTTTATAAGAAGAGGAACTCACGTGAATTGTGGTGTTCTAATAAATAAATAAGTAATTAAATTTGCCATGCAATTTGTTATTAATTTCATGTCTATTATATTCTGACATATACTTTCTTTTGTCTGAGATAGTTATATCCTCTTACTGTCACCATTTAGTCGGAGAGCTGGTAACGCACGTTTCATGAAGTGTTTTATGCACTTTGGAATTTTGCTGTATTGCATCTCATGGGTTGGCAAGGCATATATGTGTTTCCTGGGCATATCTTGGAACACCAGTTACTGCACATAGGGGAAAGGTGTTAAAAAAAATATTGCACAAAAATAGTATTTTATTCAGAAGCCAACAATCTTTAATGTATAATTGAGGCAAGTTGCTTTATTTCTAATATTAAATGGTGTTTTATTCACACTGCCGTTAAAACGGAACAGCTGTTCCAAGATCAAGGGCCAATGAGAGCGCAGAGAACAACCACATCCGTCCTGTCCAGATGATTGGTGCTCTCACTCACTCTTACGGTTACACGCAGTGTATTGCAGTCTATCATAGGCTGAATTTATTTTCATGTTTGCTGATTACTAAACCTCACAAAAAGTGTCTGCCCTTTTGTAATTATTTTCAATTATGGTGTTTAAATAGCAGCGTGAAGAAAAAACTTCATATAATATTAGAAAAACCCACCTCGATTTTTTTTAATATGTTATCCCCCTTAAAAGTGTCTGCCTCATATATTATTCATTATAGAATTGCCTTAATTTTACATTAAAGATTAATGGCATCTGAATAAAACACTATTTTTGGCCCTATTTTGGACTATCCTTAAAGAAGAGCTGATGAACCATAAAATTTGAAACAGAAGCTTTTATAGAAAGGAAAAAAGTGACCAAAAATATATGAAAGTGTATTTGAAACAATATGTTTTTAAAACTTTCCTTTTGGCATAAATAACATAAACCCTGCACCACTTACCTACTTTTTCATTCATAAAAAAAAACTCAGTTACAGATTATTACATGAACATTTAAACAATACAACATATCAATATTATATTTGCGCAAGGTTGAGGTTTTAGCTTTAGATGCGGAAGCCCTTAAAATAAATAAATATTATATTTAAAAAAATAATAATAAAGAATATAGTTTCAGTTACAGGTTATTACAACTTATAACTAATCATAAACTTAATTAAATGCCTCTTTTTATTGCTATTTTTAATGGATATTTATTTATGGCCCACACATTTTTTTTCTTTAAAACAAATAAACACAGGAAGTTTGGTTTGGATTTTCTTTAAAACTGCATTGCAATTAAATGATTTGGAATAATTTAATAGTAATAACATTTTAAAATAAGGGTACTTTTTTAAATAAGTATACTTTTTAAAATAAGGGTCAATTTATTTTCCACCCCACTTTCACTAAAAAAAATTGGAAAATATTTTTTTCAGCTGAGCTCTCAATTTATAATCTTATATTCTCATTATTTTTGGACAAATATAATATAATCATTAATTTTTTTAAATATATAATATAAGGTAGGCGTACCATGGAAGCCCGGCTACAGCTATTTAATATAAAGTAGGTGTAGCATTGCACACCGGGTAACAGCTAGTTTTAAATTTAAGTAAGCGGTCGAAAGCTTACTACATTTTAAACGAAAACGTATCTGATATTTTCAAAAGAACGATCTCAGGTGGTTATGTTTTTAAAGACTTAAAAACATAAGTGTTTAAAACTTCAAAAGTATCGTTTTTTTGCACTGAACGGTTATCTCCGCTTATATTCCTTAGTGGTTTATTTTTGATTGTTTCTAATAGAGATTTCCGAACACAAGTCGAAGAGGCCAAGTAAGTAATTTCCGCTACTATGAGTTTTCAGTACATAATGACACGTAAGTCTCATTTGTCTTCAAAATTCATGAGTAGGTGTTTAACGTTTTTACAAAATATTCCCAGCTTTGCAAATGACACCAGGGATAAGGGTTTAGGGTGAGTCTTCCCCGTCATCTAGCGGCTAACGCCTTATATTCTCATGCACGGATGGAGGTTTGTGTCCCACCTGCGCCTAGGATTGTTCTCATTTCAGGGCTCGTTTAGGAGATTTCCGGCCTCACAATGGAAGATATGAAAATGTGCCACGATCACGGAATTCCTGCGAGTCAGACATTATTCACTTATTTTATTATATTTTATTTTTATTTTTTACAATATCTCTATTTCATAGATTTTCCAATATAATTTCAGTTTAAGACGTATTCAATTGTTTTTTTTTTTTTTCATTTCATATGTTCTTCTTTCTGAAGTTGCAAGGTACAAATGAAATAAATAAATATAATGCCGATATACTACACAATTTAAGTTTCTCAGTTAGAATCTGTCGGTCACTTTTACAGAATCGAGGAAAGTATACTTGAGAACTTTATAAATAAACAAAGAACCTTTAGACAATACGCGTATGGATCTAAAATCGTTATTTTCAATGAAAAGAAAATTCTGTTGAGAGATTTACGGCTCCTGCCAACGTATACCGTCTTGTAAAATGACTGCTCATAAATATGACTCAATCATCAGCAAACATGTACAAAGGTGAAGGTGCATGTGACTGAGATGTAATATAAGCCCTTTATATCAGTAAACATTACGTAGATTTGAAATCCAATTCTGTGTTAATTTATGCCAAATTGAATTATATCCTTCATTAGTCCATATTCTTCCGTAGATCGGAAACTTTTTCGCGGTCCCTTGAAGTAAGACTTATTGATAGTTGTCTGTATATATATGGCGGCAGCAATATATATAATTACATATTAAAAAAGTTAGTTAGTTTCCATGAGAATAAAATATTCACGAACTCATTAAATTACTAATTTATTATGCGTAATGTACCTGAAATGTCAACTCAGTTATTACATTAGGTATGATAGTTTAAACTTATTATCTCAATTATAAAATTGTTAAAAGTTAAAATATATTAAGAGGATGTCTCACTGCAAATGTATGCCTAATTTACAAATCATTCCAAATGAGTTTTTGAAGTACCCCGAGTTCTATTAATAGTAGCGTACAGTATTAACAGTAGTGCTCAACTTTTGTTTTATAGGGTCAACAAAGACGTGTTAGGGTGCATTTACATCTGACACTTCTCGGAGGAAATATATCTCAGGTTTCAGATAGATGATTATCATAATTATTATATCCAACACCTGAGATATATTTCCTGCGAGAAGTGCCAGATGTAAACCCACCCTTATTGCTAGTGATAGAAATATATACCTCAGACATGAATTGTTTGTAGTTTACGTTAGTCACGATTTCTGTCTGACAAGGGGAGTATACAGCAATGGAGTCACCGATCTTGACCATTTTATTCTGGTGATTCTACATCGAAAAATAGTCGACACGTGTCCGAGCGCTCCGTCCAATGCGCCTTAGGAGCCGAGAAATAAAATAAAATAGGTTGAAAGTGCTTTATTTTTTATATCGAGTTTGGAAAATGATATCGACATGATTTTTTCACCAATTCATTTGTTTTATAGAGTAGATTAAAGGAAAAATATAATCGTTAAACAATAATTTAAATTTCGTCAAATAAATTGAAAAATATGCTTGCGTTTTCAAGTAAACTAGTATTATACATTTTTTTAGACCAAAAATAATAGCAGATTTAAATAGAGCACCCCATGACACTCTAATGTAGTGAATATCATTGAAAACAAAAAATAATGATTTTTCCCAGTCTGGAAGAGACTAAAAATTTGTAAGTGAAAAAGTAACGGGGCGTTTTGAAATTCAATATCTCCCCTTGAGATAATCCGATTTTTACGTCATTGAAATCCTTCAAAAGAATAAAGACTCCTTTTTCTATCCATATAAATGATTATCGTATCATGTTAAAAGGTACTGGCAAAAAATGGGTTTATAAATAAAAATAAAATGTAAACGTTTTTGTATATAACGTCGATCCCAGAGCACGTAGAAACACCCCGATTGGAGGAAAATGTGTCATATTAGGTCCTTTATTGACCATCCAAGTTGGGTTTAAATCGGGTAAATATAATTTGTAATATGGCCGGATTGGTGAATCTTTAACAAAATTTTAAGGGTCTCTCTCCCCTTAGCGAAAATAAAAATACATTTTTTTTTTTTATTTTTGTAATATTCCTAAAATTTGAATTTAGGGGGTTTTAAATGTGCTAAAAACGAATCTGACATCCGTTTTTAAATCAACATTTTTTTTATAATGGATAACTTTTTAAATAACCTCAATTTACTGAAAGAAAATATTTGTCTCTTACAGTCCAGCATATATTTGAATATAATAACTAATGCTAGGGGTCTCCCGTGGTCTAGTGGCTAGCGCGCTGGATTCATAAGCGGGAGGTGGTGGGTTCGATCCCCACCGGGGACAGGAATTTTCTCATCTCAGGGCTCGCTGAGATAATTCCTGGCTGCGCCCTGGAGGTCGGCGCTAATGGCTAAGATTTGTCGATGCGCCGTAAAAAAAAAAAATAAAAATAACTAATGCTCCATCAACAAGATACTAAGATATGGATTAAGTTATTCCAAGTCCTTGAAAGGTCCTTCAGCACGCTGACTTTTCCAAGGTGACCTCAGAGGTCAAGATAAAGCAACTTTTTGCCGGAGGTGATTTATTGTGACAACATCGACCTTGATTAAGTGAATGCCCAGATTCCTACATTAACTCCATGCTTTGGTCATACGCAATGACTGAAGGTGCACATGCCTTCAGCCGGATGTTTAAAACGAACATGTTCAGATATTAGGTCTATTGTCTTGACCAGAACAATAATAAACCAAGTCTAGCTGCTCAAAATACAAGAATTGTACTAAATGTGTGTATAACTCTTGTATTGTGAACTGATAAAATAAAAAATATATATCTGAAGATTTCTTCTAAATCAGTTTATCTAACTGGAAGATTTTAGGCCAACATGGTAATCTGTTATTTTATAAATCTTATATACTGCTAAAAAAATCAGTTTCCGGAGAGGTATAATGATAATTATGAATACAAAACAACTAACTTAAACAAGTTTTTTTATCTTCTCTACTGTATATTTGTCAAATACCACTCACTCACTCACTGACCGATCATCCACCAGCCCGAACCACTCGACAGAAAATTTTGAAATTTTGCATGGGCACTCCCTACATAACGTAGGCACTCACTAAGAAAGGATTTTTTGATATTCGAATTTTTAATTATTTTAGAGGGGTTTAAAGTTTTAATTGGTTAGAGCAGGCAAGCCTAGGCAGCAAGCGTTGCTAGGGCGATAACAGAACAGCCGTTACCGTATTGTATCTATTTCATAGTATTATTTTAAATTGAGGTTAATTTCAACTATAATAGCAGACCTTGAATTACTAGAAATAAACTGTGATTTTGTCCCTCATAGAGTTTACGCCCTGGTGATGCTCCATCCGAGGTAATAATATCCCGAACCACTTGACAAAAAAATATGAAATTTTGCACGGACAGTACGTTTAGATTGTAAAAACTCGCTAAGATAGGTTTTTTTTATATTCAAATCTTTAAGTACATTTAGAGGGATTTGAATTATTAAGAAGTTCCTCATCGGCTCAAAAATGGTTCGATTTTGATAACATTTGGTACAAAAATCTTTCTTCTTTAAAAGGTCAAGTTCATTAACCAGTTGAATCCGTTTACTGGAACATGGTTTTTGGAGCGAAATTTGTGCGAAAGATTCCTAAACGTAGGAAAACGAATGAAACCATTTTTTAAGCGAGTTATGTAGCCATTTATCAGAAAAATTGATAGAAATACTTTTCAAAACTAATTTTTTGTTTGGGGATTCAGAAACGAAGTATATGGAAAAAATTGTATGAATAGTGATACAAAGTTTTCGGATCTCAGTATATTTTCTAGAATATCTCGAAAACGGTTGGGAACTCGTAGTAAGTAGAAGGCGGCTATTCGAAAGGTTACTAAATTCTCTACAATAATATTCTGTTGTAATGTTCGGTGGGGCGACGTCAATCGAAGAGATAAGTGCTTAAAACTTCAAATTTGTTAGTTTTTTGCTTTTCAACGTGTATTTGTCTCTGTTTACCAAACTTTTTAAGCGGTTGTTGTATTTTTTTTTACTCTCCAGCAGAAACAAGCACGGTTACCTCCTCATGGTGTTTCCTGGGTAACTTTAAAGTCCGTGAAATAATAAGCTGTACAAAATTATGTATTAGCGTTAATTTTGATCATATCTTATTTAACGCTATATAAAAAATACTTATCGGCCGTGGTGAAGCACGGGGTTTCAGCTAGTTTAAAAATAATATAATTTTTTTTTTTTTTTTTTTTTTTACAACTGGAAGGCAATTGCTCGCGTACGTAATGTAGGTCAAATATTAATATAAAGGGAGAAAATAGGTTTAAACCAATTATTCGAAATATATAAAATAAACATTAACATACAAAATAAACTTAATAGGAAAAAAGCTAGACAAAGTGGTTAAAAACTAAAAAAAGTCCGACTCGCAGGAACTGCATCATCTTAGCGCGGTTCCATTCATATCCCTAGTGTCATTTTGTATACTTGGAATAGAAACAGTTATTACTTTGTTTAGATCATTCATAATGTAAACACATATTCCAAAGAAAAGCAAGATTGTCGGCAAGGCACAAGAAACTATTCTAAGCGATAATTACTCTTTCCGCCGTCCCAAGTTTCTCTCTACGAAGACTCTACTACGAATTTGTTTCTAATTGACTTAACTTGCTTTACTAGCATATCCATTTTAGTCTTAAATGCAATTAAAAATACTAAACTACTCATTTTACTGTTAAATGCAATTAAACAAAATAAAATCGTACAAGAAAATGGGAAAGTATTATTATGTTATTTTTTAATGTATTACGCCACATACAACCACAAAATATAATTATATTTCTACTATAGCATTTGGCTGTATGACTTCCTACAGGTACAATATCTGTCATCTCTCCTAGGATGCATCTTGATTTATGAAGTGCAATAAAACCTACCTGAAGCCTGCCTAGTAGCTCGACCCGGGCAAATGTCTGACCCTACACAGAGTCTAAACATTCTCTTTCTGCAGGAACTGCGTCATTTTAAGACGTATCCATTCTCATCCATATTGTCATTTCGAAAGTTTAAAATAGAACTAATCTTTTTTTTTTTTTTATTATTATTTCATGAAAACTGTTAACACCCACAGGTTAGAAGCGGAAATTCCTCAATCTAAAGCAAGACTCTCAAAGTCAATTCAAAATACAAACACGCTTCTCAATTACTTGTCATGTTTTATTGAGAAAAATTGCAATCAAAATAACAGCAAGATATTAAAAACTAAGGCAAACCGAGAAAAAAAAAATTAAGAACAAAGGTAAACAGAGATAAAAAAAAATCTCTTTCTCTTGGCAAGCGATATTTCTAACAATGAATTGTTTTTCTTATTTTACTTAATCTGTTTTATTGTCAAATACATTATCCAACTATAAGCAATTAAAACACAAAAACAAAACAAGGAATAAAAACAGGCAAAAAGAACCGTTCGAATAAACGATATCAATTACTTCAAAGTTTAAAGCACTTATTTATCCGATTGACATCGCTTATTCAAAACTTTCTTTAGAACCTTTTTTGTAGACCATTTAGTAAGCTTTCGAATGGTAACCTTTCGCTTCCCAAGATTGCCAACGGTTTTCGAGATACTAACGAAAGTATAAAAGGTTACCAAAACTTTTCTTGTCTGTTAATAAAATATTTTATTCTAACCTTTCCTTTACTCCAAACGTAACCAAAATTTCCACATATTAGTTTTGATAATATTCGAACATGCAGAAAATGTTTCAACTGAATCCCATAATTCTAAGTACCCAAATCAAAGACAAAAAGAACAGTTCGAATAAGCGAAATCAATTACTTTAAAGTTTTAAGCACTTATTTCTCCGATTGACATCGCCTAATCAAAACGTTCATCAGAACCATTTTTGTAGAGCATTTAGTGAGCTTTCTAATGGTTATCTTCCGTTTCCCAAGTTTCCCAAGATTCTCAACCTTTTTCGAGATATTAAGGAAAGTATACCAAGTTACCAAAAACGGTATTCAAAAACTATTTTTCCAATTTTCTCAAAAACGGTTAAAGCTATCGCTTTGAAAATGGTTTCATTGAAGAAGAACAGAGGCATTGAAAATTATGTCATGGATTTCCTCTACTGTCGAAATAAAGCGGTTTTTATTACTCTAAAAATATAAAATGACTCCTGAACATTCAATAAAGTCAAAGTAAAATACCTTTTTCTGAACTTTTCCTTTTTAGGGTGATGCCAGAAAATCGTATCAGAATATTTTATAAGTATTTTTCTAAATTCTTTTCTCCATTTTTATAATTTAATGACACAAATACTCATAATTTCGTACCTGAAGGAACAGGAGAGGAGATACTACTTTTTGTTGCGCTACGTTGACTTGTCTGCCCGAAAGTAGGAGACACTTTTCGGCCGACTAGTCTACGTAGCTTCACTTTCCGTAAATCGATTTTTAGTAAACTGAGAAATATATTATAAAGATGCAAAACACGACATTAAAACGAATAATTATTCATTTAATTAAATCAGAATTAAAGCAACGGGATCTGTTATAAATTTTATGAAGAACATTTTTTGTTATGAATATATTAAAAAAAAATGACAACCTTAAATAAAATCCATGACCGCTGTTGTTTTTTTCCACTACGCCCAGACATTCTAGGATCTAAAGAACAACGTTCAACAATAATTAACTGTACTGTATAATTATAAAAAGGTTTTACACATTTAATTTATTGTTATTGGATACTCACGTAAAATTTGAAGAAATTGTCGAAAAAAAGTAATTTCTACAGGAACCAATGACGTTCTGACAAGACTTGTTTACTTAGCAATGCACAGAAGCAATTTAAACCCTTATGTGAGATGTCCAGCCTTTGCTAGAACAATAAAACGGGAGGTAGGAGGAGGCCCCGGTAGCCGGGGCGAGGGCACCCGGCGAAGGTATAGCTCGCCCCGGCTCCCGGGGAGTGGGCAGTGAACGCGTTAAGCATTTTAGAGAAATAAACAATGTGTAATTGATTACATGAAATTTTATAAATAACTAGCTGACCCGGCGAACTTCGTACCGCCTAACAGTCGATTCTTTATTTATTTTATTTTTTTTTTAATTCTTATTCTGCTATTCGGGACATTATGTCAAAAAATAAAAATTATAAAACACTTAAAATTCTTTTAATAGCCACTAAAAATCACAATGAAAATTACTATTTCAGATTTCTTATTATGATAACTATTATTATATTTCATTTTATTTTTAATTATTCTAAATTAAGTTTCACTTTTATAGTATTACTTTATTGTACACGATATTTTTTGTTTGATTACCTGGCGCGTAAAAAAACAGAGCATATAGTTTTCCGACACGGATACAGGCAACATACAATTGACCATGCGAGAAACATGGGTTTTCTAGATTAATACCACAAACACTTAATGACTGCCCCTGAGATTTGTTTATAGTCAAACTGAGTTCACAGGTCCAATAGCAACACAGTTGTAGGCACTGTAATCAATTGACAGCAGCTCGATACAAACTTGCACCATTATTAGTCGAATTTCGGGCTTCACGGGTCTGTCTTAACTGAATTCTTTCACGTTCATTGCGATCTTCACGCTCCTGGGCAGTACGATTAGATTGGTAATTAATTTGATGCGTTGCATTTCGGGTTCTTCTGCCTAAATATGTCCACCGCCTTATAGGAGGTATATTCAGTAAGACACAAACACACAACACTTTTACATTTCAAGACGTTTACATTTCAAGTGACATATTACCACAGACAATTTACATTTTACCATAGACAATTAGTTTTTGAGTAATGTTACCATCGTATAAATATACGATGGTATATTTCCTCTCTACTAACATTTAAACTTTATGGTATGGTATTAAAGTTCAAAATGACCTTTAAGTATTATTACGAATCTTTTATATGGGAATATAGAGAAATGGGGTCTTTTTTACTTCGTTAACGAAAATATAAATTAACTAGCTGAATACCCGTGCTTCGTCACGGCATATAAGTAGTTATTTTATTGCGTTAAATAATGTTTCATTAAAATTACGTTTCTATACAATTCTGTGCAGTTTATTACAGCACGGTTCCCGTCATACTATATTTTATTCAATGGGCGTTAAAATTTAAAAGTTTATGTTTCCAAGAAGTCATATGGTAACACCCAATATATTTACGAGTATTACCAAGGTTATAGGCGAGGAGGCTGTGCAAGGGTTCCGGATATTATTAACTCGCCTGGAAAACCTAAGGAAATGCCGTTTGACCGGGACTGTCCCGGCATTTTGCAATTGTTTCGGTGTCCCGCCCAGTTTTATCAATGTCCCGGAAAAGGCTGTAAGATGTAAAAAGTAATGAATTCATGTTTATAAGAATCTTTTTTAAATCGGTTACTTGTCTACAATTAACATTTTTACTACTGCTCACAGTGTCAAAGAAATGAGAAGTAATCTAACTGTAAAACACTGGAACTACCTGCACAGCGCTGCCAGCTGCCAGACACTACTATTTGGCTGAGAGATTGTTTTAAGAAAATCAAGTAGCAAAAAAAGTTCCCTTCTTATTTTTAAGGTTTGGGTAGACTAACAGTTTAGGATTCCCCATTCCCGTTAGTTGCTAGGCTTAAAACTCACCAACCATTTTGCTTATAATTTGTACTCTTTTTATCCCCCCCCCCTGGTATGCCCATCCCATATTAATGTGTCTCGGTTTAACTCTCCAAAAATATGGCAAGCCTATCTGACGGGGACAGGCAGAAAAGAAACGCAATTAAAACTCTATGAGGGACAGTTAATTTCTAGTAATTCAAGGTCTGCCATCATAGTGGAAATTAACCTCAATTAGAAATAAAACTATGAGATAGATAATGTAAGGTAACAGCTGTTCTTTATCGTCCTAGCAACGCAGGCTGCCTAGGCTTGCCTTCTCTAACCAACTCAAACTTTAAACCCCCCTAAAAATGCTTAAAAATACGAATATCAAAAAATCCTTTCTTAGCGAGCGCCTACGTTATATAGGGAGTGTCCATGCAAAATTTCAAAATTTTCTGTCGCGCGGTTTGGGCTGGGCGTTGATAGATGAGTGAGTGAGTGAGTGGTATTTGACAAATGTATAGTAGATTGAAGTTGTATTATTAACATGTGGTTCTATTGTCACCTAGTGATTACATGTTCTTATTTATTTAAATTTTAACGTCCATTACTATTAAATACGAATTTTAGGACGGGTTATCTATACGTTACCACCCTTTCTAGCCAGGATAAGGCTGATGCCTTTCCTATTTTCTAATGAAAAGCCACCACCCTATTGGGAATTACACCCACGACCCTTGGCAAGGAGTGTTAAATTCTCAAGCCTTAACACTCACTGCCACCGGGCGTCTACATGTTCTTATTATTACTGTTATAGTGAATTTTTGCTTATACACAAATAACCTAATACGTTAACTGTTGAAAATATTTTAATTGAGAACATATGTTTTTGTTTAAAAATGAATTTGCGTTAACGAAGTAAAAATACCCGAAAAGTGTTGTTTTTAGACTTTTTAAGGCAATTTTTTTAAATTTTTCTCTCTGAATCATCCTCGTACTTCAAGGAATATTATAAAAAAAGAATTAGCGAAATCGGTTCAGTTGTTCTCGAGATTTGCGCTTACCAACACATTTAGTGATTCATTTTTATATAATAGATTGAATGTGAGCCTCGCGGAATGAATTTTTCCACAGCCATCATTACTTGCAAACTATCATTACTTTCCATAATACGTGTAATTGGGACCTAAAAACCTGATACAATCCTCTCGGGGAACATCGCTTTCTTTAAAGACATACTTGATGATACTTCATGAACCATCATTTAATAACTCATTTTTATAATGAGTTGAAGATAGCTGTTGAGGTGTTAAGTAATAGAAGAATAGTTGGTGTTCGGCTAAGAGAAAACGCCAAATGTTCGGAAAAATCAATGCTTCGGTATACTCCTTGGCAGCCTTCCACAGCAATAAGTGCATAGGGGTTGGAGGAATTATCCATCGATAATTCTTCCAGAAGTTTTGCTCAATTACATAGAAAAATATTGATTTTCACAAAATCTGATGATTTCTCTAAGCCTCGTTTTATCCTTACACTTTTTAAACAACATTTTTTTTCTTGAAGATTAAATATAAATGTGATTAAAATTACAATTATAACAGGAATTAAAATTCCGGGTATTTTTGCAAAGACCACGTCCAGTTACTTTTGATGAATCTGTAGTCATTTTTAACAGTTACTCCCACTCTCTGATAAGCTTACTGCTAAGCGTACAGGTTCTTTGTTGGTTATCTATTAATACTTGACACGTTATCTACGTTTATAAACCATATTAGATAATGGCAAGCAATATTTATTAATAAAAAGGTTAATATGATCAAAATCAATGGTAATTGTGAAATTAAGAAGCCTCCTCTTGGAATTTTTGGTCCGTTGGTTCTATAATGTATTTTGATGCACTAATGACGAATCCGTTAAACAATAAATCGCTCTCAACTACCAAAAAAGTTATTAAGCATTAAAGTTAACTGTTTTGCTGGTTATGAAGGATCACATAAACAATGATATTTGTAAACACACATATTTTATTCCTTTCCTCTCTTTTCGGATATTTTACATTTATTTAGCATTATGGGCATACGTGCTATGCGTTTCCGCTCGCTAAAAATAATAGAAGTCTATTAATTTTAGCGGCTCATTCGATCAAACAAACGCTAATACACTGTTGAAGGTTACTCTACTCCCAGCAAGAACCAATAGTAGTCGGAGAGCTGGTAACGCACTTTTCATGAAGTGTTTTATGCACCCAGAAATTTTGCTATAATGTACCTCTTGGGTAGATGAGAAGGCAAATATGTGTTTCCTGGACGCACCAGGTACTAAGCATAGTGCGTGAATAAGAGTACCGCGCAATTGTGGTTATTCTTTGTGCTCTCATTGGTTCTTGCTCACATGATATTGTTCAGCTGTTCCGGTTTAAATGACAGCGCAAATAAAACTCCCATTTAATATTACAAAAAAAAAAAACAATTAAGTATTTTTTACGTGTTATACCCCTTAAAAGTGTCCGCCATATTTATTATTCATTGTAAAATTGTCTTAATTTTACATTAAAGATAGTTGGCTTCTGAATAAAACTCTATTTTTGGGAAATATTTTTTTGCACCTTTCCCCTATGCGCAGTACCTGGTGTTCCAAGGTATGTCCAGGAATCACATATTTACCTTCTTATCTACCCAAGAGGTACATTATAGCCAAATTTCAGGGTGCATAAAACACCTTATGAAACGTGCGGTACTGGCTCTCGGACTGTAGGAATCCGCCAATAGAAACGCAAAGGAATTATGCGCATGCGCTGAATCACTACTGCTACTTCAAAAGTAACTGAATGTGGTCTTCGCAGAAAGGCTCATAATTCCCAACATGTGAGATCCATATTATACAAGAAGTATATAACAAAAAAACCAAACTAAATAATATGTTGAATGAAACGGCAGAGCTTCGACAGGAACAATGCAGTCTCTATTCATATGAAAGCAAATCCCAGGTATTGTGATGAATGCCTTAACAATCAAGGTGCATTTGCTAGTAACTGTGGTGAGCAGTAATTCAAACAGTATCAGTAGGAGATAGAACTCATGAATACTATGGGTTCGAAGCCAGCCTATTGACTTAGTGGTATCGCTTCGTCTGCCAATTAGTACAGGGTACTCACTACACCCTTATCGCTTCCAAACCTCCCTAATCGCCTCGCTACTATCGTGTAACTCTCAAACCAACAACCAATCCACAGACCTCATTGTCTCTGGTAGAAGCAGCTCCGGGTAAACCTTTTGTATCAATAATTCTCAGTAGTCGATGGACTGCTTCGATTAATTAATCCAGCATGACTAAATTCAGCACTTAGAATTTTTCAAAAAAGTCCGACATCATAGAAGCGTTTCCGTTCATATCGCTAGTTTTACTAGTAAAGAATATAAGCATATATTGATAGATTTTGATCTTTCGGGAAAATTGTAAATGAATCTCGAAGGGAAGTAGGATTTTTGGAAACTGATAGCGGAAATTACTTCACCCTGTTTCTCAACTTTCGCTCTAGGAAAGACTGTAACCAATACGTTTCTCATTTTCTTACCTTGTTTAAGTAAAATATTCATGGCGACTTCCCCAACCTTCTCAACGATCGCTCTTGGAAACACTATAACAATGTTTCATAGTTTGTTACCTTTTTTTAGGCCAATACTCGTTTTACGAGTTACATATGTTACTAGCTGAATACCCGTGCTTCGCCACGGCTGATAGGTAGTTATTTTATTGCGTTAAATAATGAATCATCAAAATTAACGCTACTACATAATTTTGAGCAGTTTATTATAGCATCGTTTGCGTCATACTATAAGTTATTCATCAACTGGTAAGTAATCAAAGAACAATATTTCTTAACATTGGGGCACTCTGGACCAGTGTCAAGAAACACTTAACGTAGAGCTAACCCATTATCTATAGGTTAGCAGTAAAAGCAGTTTAACCAGTACAGGTTAAAATTCGTTGTCAATAATGAATGTACGTTAAACTTTAAAACTTTATGCTTCCAAGATGTCATTTGGAAACACCCATTATATTTGTGAGGATTGCCAAGACTGGGGATTCTGATGGGTGAGCAGGCTGTGTAAGGGTTCGGGATATTAGTACCTCGGATGGACCATCACCAGGGCGTAAACTCTATGAGGGACAAAATCACATTTTATTTCCAGTAATTCAAGTTCTGCCATAATAGTGGAAATTAACCGCAAATAAAAATAATAAAATAATTATGAAATAGATACCGTACGGTAGCAGCTAACCTATTATCGCCCCAGCATCGCATGCTGCCAAGGCTTGCCTGCTCTAACCAACTAAAACTTCAAACCCCACTAAAAATACTTAACAATTTGAATATTAAAAAATCCTTTCTTAGGGAGTGTTGACGTTCTATAGGGAGCGTCCATGAAAAATTCCAAAGTTTTCTGTCAAGTGGTTTGTGCTTGGCGATGATAGGTCAGTCAGTCAGTGGTATTTGACAAATATATAGCAGATATGTAATTAAAAAAATAACGATTAAAAAGTAATATAAACAGAGAAAAAAACATGTTCAAAAGTAAAAAACTAACAATTTCATACTTTTAAGCACTTATTTCTCCGATTGACACCGCTCAAACGGAAATTACTTCAAAATCTTTTTTGTAAAGGATTTAATAGAGACCTAATGGTAACTTACCAGGATTTCCAACCGTTTCCGGGGCACTTTCTAAAATAAAAATAATAAATAAAATAAAATAAAACTTTTCATGTAATTGATCTCGGAAACGGTTACAGGTATCGCATACAAAATGGTTTCATATTTTGTTGGAGTATGCATTGTTGGACCATGCATTGGCTCTTATTCAGCCGAGCCTTGCTCCTAGACTGGCTTTCGAAAGCAGCGAGGGACTGTAGGGCTGCTGTTGAAACATGCTTCAATGTACCGCCGTCTCCTTTTGCATTAACGTTCTTCTCCGAGACCGCGTCAATTTTAATCCAAACCTTTTCTGCCATGTCCATCTTTCTTCCCTCCCTCAAGGTCTCCAGAACTTCACAGGCGAGGAAATCTGTGTCATGGTTTTCTTCATGTTTCCTCATCTCCGAATCCTTTCTGGTCAAATGCTCTTTAATCCGTACTTTTAATTTTCTTCCACTTTGACCAAAATACGAAGACCTACGGGAAGTACATGCCACTCGGTAGACTCCCGACTTGTCCAGCGGCTGGATGACATCCTTCTTTTTTGGTAGCCGGTATTTCAACGTTCCCCTGCTCCTATATGCAGTCTGAACCCCTACCTTTCTTAGCATTCGTCCAACTCTTTCCGATACTCAGACAAGGTAAGGTATACTCAAAAAGTAGCCTATAGAAAATATTCAAAAGTATACTGCCCTAGATTCGATAAATTTAAATACTAGTACACGTCCCTGGCCTCTAAGTGACAATATCATTCTGTTTGTTAGACAGCGATTTAATAAATTCTAAAAATAAATTTATAGGCAATAAAAAAAAACCACTTAGGCCAATAAAAATTCCAGTAAAAATAGTATCACAAATAACGATTCATAACTATTCTGGTTAAATTCCACTCAGAAAACCTTATTGTGAGATACGTGACAATTCCAAGGTGACAAGGTCGGTATATTACGTTCTGGAAAGCAGGGTTCTTGTTGACGATTGGTGCTAAATATAAGGTGTATATATTATAAGATTTAAGGTTCACATAAAGGTACACAATCAGCGGAAAGCAAGAAGGAAATCAGAGCAGTCAATACCAACGAAGCTTGTTGAAAATCTAAACCTCTTGACGCACGAGAGAAGTTAATCAAATAATAGTTTTGACATTAACCATTCTTTTAAGTCAAGAAACGACAAAATGTCCTCCTTTTTTTTTTAATTACACGATCCTCTTGTATAAGTACTAATGTAAGTTGCGGTACACTAGTATTTCTAAAGTGACACAACTAAAAAATCGGTGTTTTCCAGTTATGACTATGAAAGACATTGGTAAATATCTTCTTCAGAGCTTGTACTCCAGACGACACTGGTGTCACTCTTCCTGTCTTAATTCTATTCCCCCTCCATAGGGAAGAGTGACACATTTTCAGTTGAATTTTATTTTGAGTTGTGACTCTTTAGAAATACTAGTGCGATATGTTAGGCACATATTCAGAGACCATACCATTCGACTGTAAACGGCCGTAATTGCTTTATGGTCAGTCAGGTCTCTGAAAATGCCGCGTATTAAACTATGGATCAGGTGGTTTTCTTGCTAATTTAATCAACAAGACCTTTGATTTTGAGCCCATCTATAATCAGAAGTGCTCCGCCGCTTCAATCCTTAACTGGTTCTGTTCCTTTGAGTAGGTCGACAAAATCGAGTACTTTTCAAGGTATTGGATATAACATTTCGCTATATTTATCCCAACCAAATCCATACTATATCAAACGAAACCCTCTGAATCAACTGTAATTCAGGTTTTCCAGAATAATTTGGAACTGTCAGTAAAGAAGAAAAGGAAAACATCTTTCAAAGCAGCCATAAAGAAAAACCACGACTGACATTTGAACTCTGAGCAATTCCTCATAAAACAGTTTTCTTCTAGAATAATGACCAGCCGAAAGCAACGTCAGACTAAGGCCAGTGAGGTATGAACAAAACAAAAAATGAAGAAGGCTTCTATGCCAATAAACTGTAAATTGAGTAGCAACATTTCATGTATTATGCTATTCAATGATTTTCATAAATCAATACAAACAGCGTTCGTTGTCCATTTCACCGGATAAGCTTCTACTGCTACTGTCTTATAGAAGAGGGAAGTACCGTTACTAGAGGTAGATGTTCCTGTAACTAACAAAAACATTCTGGATGAGAAGGACATACATTCAGGGATTTCCGAACATCGAACACATTAAAAAGAACTTTTTCGAGTGGAAAGACTTTTGTGTCTCGTCTACTCATGGTCCGTACCTGTGGAAGGTCCTCGGTGGTGTAGGATTTAATTGTACATTATTTTAAGAGCTCCTGAAGAGGCGTTATAGGAACGCGAAACATGTAGAGCGAATCAAAGGAGTAGAGTTAAGAGAGTGAGTGTTTTTGTTCGAATTTGACCTTCTGTCACATATAAATATACTAGAAAATTGGGTCGCCATCTTATAGATTATAAAATAAAAATATAAAGACTTTCGTGAAATACATTTTTAGAGACAAGAAGAAAGACACTTGAAATGAATGAAGCGGAGGCAGAACAAAGACATCCGCATATTTATTTGCCGTTGATGCCAGTACCTCTGTTCCCAGAATTTTCCCAAAACAATGCCAATGGTTATACAGATGTTATTCTACTTTAATAACATAATAAGTTTAAAAATAAACTACTCTTGAAAGGACGTAACAGAGCTGTATTTAGGCAAAATCTTTATCAATCTTCTTCTATTGTTTAATTTAGTTTGATTTAAACCTTAGTATTCCTGGAATTTAAAGACGGAGTTTTAAGCTACTACTATGATTCTTCAGTAAAGCCTTTTTATTCAGCACTCAACCAATGGCCAAACTTGGAGAACTTAACACGAAAATTGTTGTATTTGGTCTTATTTTAGGATTTATTTATTGATTCCTTGAGGTATAACAGAAAGGAAGTTTTCCTAAATATACAGTTGGTTAATAAATGTTGCTATAAGGCGATGCTCAGGTCGTTAAAAAAGCTAAAATATTTTAAAATAGATCTGATTGGACATGAGGACAACATAAATATTGCAATAAATTGAATAAAACGAGGTTTGTATTGAGGAGGTCGGAGTGGTTTTTAAGTAAAGAATGATACATGATTTTTTCAGAATTTCAATTTTTCAGTGAATTTAGTCAGCTAAAACATACTTGATTAAATTTGTATTGAGTGTTCTATTTGTACTCTCAAGTTTGTATATATCTTTGCTGAACTTCTTCTTTAAACATGGTATCTCAATATCTTCGTCTTCAAGAACAGCCACAAGGTCATGTCTTCATTCCTTGAGGATTCACCTCAAATATCATAAACTAGTATTTGGGTCCTCAAGACACGTCTAAACTATATTTCTTTAAGTTCCATGAAGGTATTAGGTTTTCAATGCATAGATAACCACAGATGGTCGAGACATGGATGACAGATGTATGCTCCCGTTAAACACGTAGTCTGGATTTGATGTTTCGACTTCGGTGAACAAATACCACTATAATGGCTACTAGGACAACGTTATCAGGATTCAGTTCAACCAAACAATCATTGGCAACTACATTGGAGAGGAAAAACTAAGGGCAGTTAGGATTAATTTTAAAGACTGAAAATCATCGAATAGAAGATCACATTGTGAAGCCATATAAGCTAGACTACGTACAGGACACAGCCATGGGTCTCACGCGGCTGTACTGACTGACATGGATAAACCTACTAGATGAACATGTAAATCCGAAATCATAATCAAACAAATACTATCTGACTGCTATTTAGGATGATACCTAGAAGACAAAATTGACTTGGGTAGATGACAGCTACCACATTGACACAATCACTTAGAAAATACAATAATTTAAAACAACAGATACAAACACCGAAGTAAATGCCAAGCCCAAATACTAGGTTTAAATGTATTAAAATGTTATAATCTAGTATTGAATCTATTATATAAAAATGAATCGCTAAATGTGTTGCTAAGCGCAAATCTCGAGAGCAGCTGAACCGATTTCGCTAATTTTTTTTTTATAATATTCCTTGAAGTACGAGGATGGTTCTTACGGAGAGAAAATTTTTAAAAAAATGCCTGAAAAAGTCTAAAATCAACACTTTTTGGGTCTATTTTACTTTGTTAACGCAAATTCATTTTTCAATAAAACATACGTATTAGGTTCTGTATGCGCAAAAATTCACTACACCAGTAATAATAAGAACATGTGGAGGCCCGGTGGCCGTGAGTGTTAAGGCTTGAGAACTTAACACTCCGTGCCAAGGGTCTTGGGTTCAATTCCCACTATAGGGTTGTGGTTTTTCTTTAGAAAAAAGGAAAGGCATCCACCCTACCCTGGCTAGAAAGGGTGGTAACCTATAGATAGCCCGTCCTAAAATTCTTAGTTAATAATAATGGACGTTAAAATTTAAATAAGTAAGAACATGTAATCACTAGGTGACAATAGAATCACATGTTAATAATGCAATTAAAATTAATTTATATTTGCGATAACGAAGTAAAAAAGACCCCACTTTTCTATATTCCCTTACAAAATATTCGTAATAATTCTTAAAGGTCACTTTAATATCATACCATAATGTTTAAGTGTTAGTGGAGGGGCTCTGGGAAGCCTAACAGTTGAGTGACGTTAGTATCGTATAAATGTTAATGTCAATATTTTTCAATATTTATATGATGGTAACGTCACTCAACTGTTAGGCTTCCCAGAGCCCCTCCACTAACACTTAAACATTATGGTATGATATTAAAGTGACCTTTAAGAATTATTACGAATATTTTGTAAGGGAATATAGGGAAAACAAATTGTCTTTGGTAAAATGTAAATTGTCCGTGGTAAAATGTCACTTGAAATGTAAACATCTCTTTGCTGTGCATCTAAAATATTACTAAATCTAAAAGCCAAAAATGTCTATAAAATTACTAAAGTGTTGTGTGTTTGTGACTTACTAAATATGCCTCCTATAAGGCGGCGGACAAATTTAGGCAGATGAACCCGAAATGCAACGCATCAATTTAATTATCAATCTAATCGTACTGCCCAGGAACGTGAAGATCGCAATCCCAGGGGCAGTCATTAAGTGCTTGTGGTATTAATCTAGAAAACCCATGTTTCTCGCATGGTACATTGCATGTTGCCTGTTCCCGTGTTGGAAAACCATCTGCTCTGTTTATTTATGCGTGAGGTAATGAAACAAAAAAAATATCGTGTACCATTAAGTACTACAATAAAAATGAAACTTAATTTAGAATAAGCAAAAATAAAATGAAATATAATAAGTAGGTATTGGTGCTAATGGCCTAGGTAGTCGAAGCACCCTAAAAGAAAAAAAAAATAAATAATTAAAAAAAAAATAAGTTGGTATCATAATAAAAAATTGATTGATATTGTAATTTTAATTGTGATTTTTTAGTGAAGATTAAAAGAATTTTAAGTGTTTTATAATTTTTATTTTTCGACATAATGTAATGGTTGACTTATTAAGTTTCTTCTTTCTTTTTTTTTTTTTTTTTTTTTTGTCTTACTAGCTGACCTGGTGTCCCAAATAGCAGAACACGTATTAAAAAAAATAAAAATTAAAGAATCGACTGTTAGGCGGTACTAAGTTCGCCGGGTCTGCTAGTATTTTAATAAAAATGTTTTTATTAATAGTTTTACCTATTGAAAAGTTAGGAATAACATAAAATCGCCAAAAAAAAAAAGAAAAGGGAACTATTCACGCAAAGCTTTGTTGACAGGCTTACACTTATTCGTGGCTAATTTGGTGAAATGGCTTCTTCCTCTGTGCCAGTGTACCCATCTTCTCCCTTGCAGTCGTCAACGTAAGGGGTTAAGTTCTCCCCATGGAACGTCGCAGTGCCATCCTAACCCTTAGACGACTTACACTCGTCATGTACATGTTTTACCTGTGCCAAGGAAGTCGGCTCAGACTGGTAATGTACACCATTTGCCTTACTTGCAGAAGAATAGTCTAAGAGGCAATCTCTACACGGGAAAGCTTATCTAAGAGTTCAATTCGTAACCCAAAGAAAAAATAATGAACATACAAAGAAAAACTTTACAACTCGTATTTTAATATTACGCTTATTGTTATTCCTTGATTTAGCTTTATTTCTGAAAAAAATAATTATTATTTTGTGATATTCTCTCCGATATAATTAAAATGGTTCAATATAAAAAAAAAAAAAAATAAAAGTCCTCAAGAGCCTTCTTTATCCTCGCTGCTTTACAGGCATTAAGTCCCACATTGAGATGTCATAACTTTAGGGGTTTATTCTGCATATCATTTGTAGTTCAGGGGCGCAAAAATGAGCGTTCTATCTCAACATGTAGAGGAGCTACTCAAACTTTTGTCTTTTTTAAAAACTACTGGCTTTTCTAAAGAAAAACTGAAATTTCGGAATTTGTGATCAATGCATCGTAAATAAAGACCACATTTTTAGAATCTACATTAAATTTCCAATAAGAAACACCCGTTATTGAAATATTACCACGCAAATTAAGAGCTATATTCAAAGGCATAAAGATGAGAACGTTTAATATTAGTTTTTTATTAAATTATTCAATATTTTCTGAATCAGCTATTTTTATACTTAGAGGTTTGCCTTCCCCTCAAAAGTTGTATTATTTAATAAGCTTTAAAATGGTACCTCATAGTTTTAAAAACAAATCTATTTCAATCTATTTTTTTCTGATTTCTAAGTCAAAACCAATTAATGTGCTTTAGCATGAACGAGCCATTCTTAACAAATTCTTTAATTTCATACGATGATGTTGATGTCCCATCCTTCCCAAAATACATGACGTTTATTACACAAGCCCATCTACCAAGTAACAACTCACTCTGGTTTCAAATAGTCGGTTACCCAGCTCATAATGGACGCGTGGTGCGGGATGGCTGAAGACAGAATTCCCTAATCGTGGTATCGGCCACTTTTGACCGTTGGAATCCTTTAGATTTCCATGTATTGGGAACATTGAAGAGCAGAGTGTAATCAGAGCCTGTGACGACGCAGGAGGAACTCATCAACAGGACCCAGGAGCAGTGCCAGCTCATGAGATCTCTAAGACAAGACGTCCTCCCTAATGCCGTGGATTCAGTTGGATGTTAAGCTTATATTTGTAGGCATTTTGAAAATCTACTGGACAAATAGTTATTAGTCCAACAGTAATAACCATTTTTGTTCCCATAGATTTCTTTAGATTTTTCCTAGGAAAACGAGGTAACATTTTAAGCAACTTTTGAGGGTGCCTTTCATTTAAATTGATTTTTTCGCTTTTTTATCTACAGGAGAGTGTTTTTGGTATACAATTTCAAATTATTGTAATGTATAACCCAGTTTACTTATAAGCAGAAATTTAATTAAATAGAATAGAATCAATATTACCAAGACCCTCAAGGCATAACCACATAATACATGAATTCATTGTATTTACAATAACGGTATTTATTACCAATATGTTCTTATAAATTGTTTCACACTTGATTCCGAATTGTCATCCTATCCTTATTCAGAGCAAAAAATGTGTGTACGTAGTGTGAGAACGGTTATGAAATTCACTGTTCATCCATTCCGTCACCACTCGTCCATTATGAGCTAGGCAACCATCCATTTAAAAGCAGAGTGAGTTAATATTTGGTAGATGGGCTTGTGTAATAAACGTCATGTAGTGTGGGAAGGATGGGACATCGCCATAACCGTGTGAAATTAAAGAATTTGTTCAGAATGGCTCCTTCACGCTGAAGCATATTTATTGGTCTTGACTAGAAAATCAGAAAAAAATAGATTGAAATAGATTTTTATCTTAAACTATACCATTTTAAAGCTTATTAAATAATGCAACTTCTGTGGCGGAGGCAAACCTCTAAGTCTAAAAATAGCTGATTAAAAAAAAATGAATAATTTAATAAAAAACTAATATTAAACGTTCTCATCTATATGCCTTTGAATATAGCTCTTAATTTGCATGGTAATATTTCAATACCGGGTTTTTCTTATTGGAAATTTAATGTAGATTCTAAAAATGTGGTCTTTATTTATGATACATTGATCACAAATTCCGAAAATTCAGTTTTTCCTTAGAAAAGCCAGTAGTTTTTTTATAAAGACAAAAGTTTGAGTAGCTCCTCTGCATGTTGAGATAGGACGCTCATTTCTGCGTCCCTGAACTACAAAAGATATGCAGAATGTTATGACATCTCAACGTGGGACACCCTGTATAATAATTACAGTCTCGCATCCAGTAGCTAACAAGGATTTAATCCTACCTCTTAAAAAACCTACATAGAAGACTCACCATTCTAATTGGCTCTTGAATATTTAGTGTTGCTACGTGATCCACCAGGCTAAGGACAACATAAAGCTCTATCAAAAATGTAGAAAAAAGCTAGCAACAATAGTATTTCATGAGGAATTCTTTTCAATTTAATCATTTGAATGCCACAACAGCTAAGGGTAAAAAGGACGACGTTTAAGTGTCAATTGCCCTAAAAATAACGTTGTGCTCTTTAACGAACTAGACGTTTTTCGTTTCAGAAAACTGTTGTGGGGAATTACTTAAAAATCAGACTACTAGCACGGTTCCACCTTCCCTCCATAAGGAGGATATCCACTTATGGAGTTACCTGATGACGTAACCTCAAAGTGCCGAATAAAACATTTTACGTTTCAGATATATATATAAGTGCAATCAATATATCAACATTTGTTATTGTTCATCATTCAATATTTTTTTTCATATTATTTTATTATTAATCGTTTAATTTGTAAAATTATTCCAGTAACTGTAAATAATTGTAAATATTTGTTGATGAAATAAAAGGCTATTTCATTCATTCATTCATTCATATAAAAATGCAGAAGTTAATATTCCAAATTTATTGTTTCCGCCTTAATTAACCGGGGTTTGGTGACATTTTTTATTCATTCGTTGAATCGTTTTAAAGTAAAAATCATTTTTCATTATTAAATGTTTACGAGCTATATGTTTCGTATATCTCACATGTGGGTCATGTATACGTCCTAATGCAGTTATCTTAAGGTGCTTAATATTTTTCGTAGGTATCTAGGAATGTATGTCAATCACATGCTTTAGAAACTATTATTAGTTAACCATTTCTTCGAATCACTACATTAAAAAAAAAAATCAAATGACACAAGGATGTTAAAATATAAGGAGTGGGAAGTCCTTCGCGTAAAGTTCCTTAAAATTATAATGAATATCTAACCTACCAGGGTTTCAAAAATATAATCTAATATACATTTGTCAAATACCACTGACAGAAAAATTTGAAATTTTGCATGGACACTCCCTATAGAACGTAGACACTCGCTAAGAAAAGATTTTTTGATTTTCGAATTTTAAAGTATTCTTAGGGGGGTTTAAAGTTTTAGTTGGTTAGAGCAGGCAAGCCAAGGCAGCATGTGTTGCTAGGATGATAACAGAACAGCTTCAGCTATGATGGCAGACCTTGAATTTCTAGACATAAACGGTCCCTCATCGAGTTTAAGCCCTGGTGATGGTCCATCCGAAGTAATAATACCTATCCGAACCACTTGACACAAAAATTTGAAATTTTGCTCGGACAATCCGTTTAGAATGTAAACACTCGGTAAGAAAGATTCTTTTGATATCCACATGTTTAAGTACTTTTAGGGGGGTTGAATAATTAAGAAGTTCCTGATAGGCTCAAAAATGGTCCGATTTTGATGACATTTGGTACAAAAATCTTTCTTCTCATTTGAAAGGTCAAGTTCATTAACCAGCTGAATCCGTTTACAGTAACATGGTTTTTAGAGCAAAATTTGCGCGAATAAATCGGAACGCTTACATTTTCGAGTCCATATGCTAGCAGGTACGCGTTATATAGGTTCCTGTTTGGGTATTCAGAAACAATGATTGGTTCACTTGAAACTTGTACAAGGTATTTGACATTCATCTAATCTAAGATATTTAAACTTTGGTATCGTTTGGAGGTAAGAGGTTTATGGAAAAAAAAATTGTATTAATGGTGTTACAAAGTTTTCGGATCTCAGTGTATTTTCAAAAATATATCGAAAAAGGTTAGGAAATCGTAGTATGTGGAAGGCGGCTATTCGAAAGGTTACTAAATTCTCTACAAAAATGATTCTGTTGTAATGTTCGTTGGGGCAATGTCAATCGAAGAGATAAGTGCATAAAACTTCGAAGCTTTTAGTTTTTTTCTTTTCAACGTTTATTTGTCTCTGTTTACCTAACTTTTTAAGTGGTTGTTGTATTTTTCTTTTTTTACTCCCCAACGGAAAACAGTACGGTTACCTCCACATGGTGTTTCCTGGGTAACTTTAAAGTCCGTGCAATAATAAGCTGTACAAAATTATGTAGTAGCGTTGATTTTGATAATACCTTATTTAACGCAATATAAAAACTACTTATCCGCCGTGATGAAGCACGGGTAGTCAGCTAGTTAAAATATATATGTTCTAGAGAATTCTTTAGATATAAATAAAATCTCCTTTCCAGGAAACCATCTTGAATAAAGAACCATTGAGCCCGACAGCATTAATTTAGATAAAACTAGAGTCGCTGCTGAAGGTTCAAGGTTGCGACCAAAAAAGATTCTTTAGAATATTTAAAACCAAAGATAAAAAAAAAAGACTGAAATTAAATGTTTCACGCGTTTCCTAGATGATCTAAAAGATTCTCAGAAGTATAAGTAAGAGATAATTAAAAAAAAAAATGCGGGTAGAGAGGATTCTAAGAAGCTCGAAAGAAGAGCAGAGAAAAGCTTTCTCAAGAAATATAAAAATAAATATCAGACAAAATTAAAAAGTACTGCTGTGATAGAACACCGGAAAATTATTAACGTTTTTTTTTACAATGTTACCGATAGAATAAAATATAATAAAAATGATTATTTATTACAAGAAATAATAATAAAGCATTATAATGAATTGTTATGATTAAAAAAAAAAATCTCCGGATATTACAATGCTACTGCCTAGAAATGCTGTTATCAACTAAGAAGTTATTAACGATATCACAACATGGAAAAAGTCTTATATCGGTCTACAAATAGACGAAGACCCATTAATGTATACACTGGTGTGTCTAATATCAATGGGGCTACTTCATTAAGGATCTGGGGTGATGTTATAGTAGGCTTACTAAATTGGGAAATAAAGGATAGTCAAATCACGATTAGCAAACCAATCCTT
Source organism: Gonocerus acuteangulatus (assembly GCA_946811695.1). Taxonomy (NCBI): domain Eukaryota; kingdom Metazoa; phylum Arthropoda; class Insecta; order Hemiptera; family Coreidae; genus Gonocerus; species Gonocerus acuteangulatus. The sequence continues at coordinate 97,414,871 of OX328123.1, read as the reverse complement.
TGCTATTTATTATTTTAAAAAACTTTTTTTTTAAAAAAAGAACTGTAAATCTCCAACTAAGAGTATACCAATCACTCTTAGTTGGAGATTGCTGTGCGTTTTATCAATCTATAGCAAATGAACAGCAAAATATTAATAAATACAGACTTAGGTTCATTAAAGCTAAATTATAGAATATAACATTTGCAATGTATCAATTGAAGTAAATTAAATAAACGACCTATAATAAATTAATTAAGCTTCCATTTTCGAACTACTTTTTTATAAATTTGCGTACATTTTAATTAAAGAGTCCTCTATGCATTGGAAGAAGATAGAACCCTCCAAGCGGTACTCGTTTTGGAGATACTGTGCCTCAAAGATCCACTTTATAACATGGGAGACAGAGGCAGGGCATATACAAGTTGACCTAATATAAAAGCGGGTTTGCTTACCATTTTTATGGGAAACCAGTATATAATACATAATAGCAATTCTAATCTTACTCACAGAAGTTTTAATAGGACTTTGTTAGTATAGCTGTATGTAGGTCTGGCATATTTTACTGCTATCTTTGTCATACATTGAGACATATTGTTTTTTGGGAATTTTGTTTTGTGCATTGATATGAGTAATATAGTTTTCTTCCGTGATATCGCCAAAAAAAAAAAAAAAAAAAAAATCAGTCCCGTAACAGGCCACAAGGGCCCAAAGGGGCAGATACTGTAGAGGTATCTGATTCTTGACCGTACGGCACACTAGTGAGATAGTGTGGTCAACACTATGCTCCGGCCGCCTGATTTTCCCCTTGGCTGCTTCGACTGCAAGAGTCATTAGCACCCAAGGTACCCATTATTAATTAAATTAATTAAAGGCTGGGTGAGCCTAGAGACGACCTCGATCGGCAGCACTAGAAGATAAAATCTTTAGTGCGCGCTCGGGTTTTGAACCTGGTCCTCCAGTTCATTAGTCGAGTGCTCTACCACTGAGCTAACCTCGCCCCCGATATCGCCAAAGAATATCTTAAAATGGAGATTTATTTGCAACGCCCCAAATTTAAAACTACTGCAGAATATTAGGTACCTTAAACATTGAGCTTTATTTCCTTCCACATAATGTTTTTTTAACTATGCTTTTCATCAGTTCCTTTTGATGCTGTATACATTCCTTATCTTTATCATGTGTGGCTGTATCCAGGGCGTACATTGCCAGCAGTGAAATGTGCTGAATGAGACTAACAACTCGGGACTTCGAGTGTTTACATCGCGAAAACAAGTACCTTTTGCCATGTTAAAACTTCTGTCAGCAAGATTAGATTTGCTATTATGTATCATATACCAGTTTTCCAGAAAAGTGGTAAGCAAACTCGCTTTTTTATTAAGTAAACATGGATACGCCCTGCCTCCGTACCCGTGTTATAAAGTGGATCTTTCAGGCACAATATCTCCAAAACGAGTACTGCTTGAAGGGTCTTATCTTTTTCCAACGCATAGAGGACACTTTAATTAACATGTAGGCAAATTTATAAAAACTTAGTTCGAAAATGGAAGCTTAATTTATTTTAGGTCGTTTATTTAATTTACTTCAATTGATACATTGCTTGAATAAAATATTGGGAGATTTTTTAGGGGTTTTAAGGATTGCATCAGTTCAGGAATTACCTCCGAAGGCCTTATGTCAGTTTTTGTGTAAAAACTTAAAGATTTTATGCATTATAAAACATATTAAATACAAGAATATAGAAAAAGTGAAGTTTTTAGAAAAGTCATATATTTAAAGGGCTGTAACTTCGCTTCAAATGGACCAATCAAGTTCGTTGAGGTCTCAAAAAATTAGGCTTTTTACGCACTAAAAGGCAGAAAATATTCGTTTATTTTGATTAACAACTTGAATAAAAATATAATGAAAAATATCCTAAATTATGAGTTTTGCGGGGTGGGGCTTATAGAAAAAGTGCAGGGGGTTTTCTGACCCCGGATTCGGATTCAGCGACCCAAAAAACATATATTAAACATGGTCTGGTCTCTGGGTCCGCACTTTTATTTTTTTCTGTGTGGCTGTGTTATCGACCAATATTATAATAAGTTAAACTATTTCTATAGATTAGAATTTAAAAGTACTCAAGCCGTGAATGTTCAAGTGAATATAAAATGTTTTATTAAACTTTTCCTATTTGATAATGTGTGCAAGTCACCTTATTTCTACTATCCGAGTTATAAGAATGTAAAAAGCCAAGACTGTCCCTCTACTCACAAGAACAGTAAGGGTCCTGTAGCTTATGAGTGTAACCCAGACAACCAATATCTTACAAAGTCTTTCTAGTATCAAACGCTCATCAGTTCCATACTACTTTCGCAACAATATTCCTCTTCTCTCTTCTTTCGAGCCATAAAAATGTCGTATATTTTCCATATGAGGAATCCACCGGGAGTAACCAAGATACGACTATCTAAAAACATTTTATTGAGGTAGAAATATTTCATTCTTTCATTCAGCGGTCATATTCTGTGCAAATTTTATTGTATTGTTGTTGTAAGAATACTAATATACATTTTTTCTTATTTATAAAGATTGGATGTAATTTATTCTTTACGAGCGGTTAAAAAGGGTAATTTTTAACATACACTTAATACATTATTGACTCGAAAAAATATTTATTATCATTATAATAAACTCAAAAAGTTTTAAAAACATTGCCCATTTTAATGCCATTTATACAAAGATAAGATTTTTTAAGTATTACTCAAATCTATCAATAACTATAAGCCTAGTATGGACAGTGTGAGGCTGCTTGCTTCGACTACCTCAGTACATATGGGTTTCTAGCTATGAGCTGCTCGCGTCGTACTGATCGACCCGATCCATGTACTTATCGGTAAAACGGTCGTGCTCAAAGGTTCCTCAGTCGGATCCGTTTTTTTTTTTTTTTTTTTTTTGCGTGGAGGTGGGTTGTTTATTTGTTGCCTGGTATTGTACAGCCGAAAGTTTTCATATCATTGAAAATGAAAACGTTCACCAAATTGATAAATGGTTTGAACGACAACGTTTTTGTGGCATTCTAAACATCTTGAAGTACTAAAACAAAAACAAAAGAGAAGATTTGTGATGTGAAATATCTGTAGCAGTAAATGTTTCTGTTAAAGAGTTGAGAAATAACAGTTGGGTCGTCTTGCAGCAATCTGTTATATTAATCCGTCATGTTGTGAACGCTTTTAATATTTTTTTTTTTTTTTTATTGACCCACCAATATGGCTTACGTCATTTTTGTTTTATCTAAATAATTGTTAACATCACAATATAAGCAGCGGCAGCGATTTGCACGTTTCGTCGCGATGAAGTTGCTATGTTACTAAATAAGCTTCGATCCATGCGTCACTGTTGGCGGTTCGTCCGTTCGCATTGAGCATTCGAGGTTAGTTAACATAGAACAGCGCATCTGAGGCAGATAGATGTGGCGAGGCATGCTCGATGCGATCAGCCGCGCACTGACGATACTGGGC